>JAOWBC010001868.1:25151506-25161985 GCA_028566105.1 Hypoplectrus providencianus
ATATTGCTTCATTTTATTGTTTCTCATTAAATGTAGGTCAGACAGAATTTTTCAACATGTTTCTCTACGTAATGTCCCAACTTTTTTGGAGGTCTAGTTTAATAATGTTAAAAGTTTACTAGATACTTTATGAATAAAAATGAAGTAGGATGAACCGGTAGTGTGTGTTTTACCTCTTGTTGTGGGAGAAATAAGGACAACTTGAAAAAAAATAGCAGTCTGTATTTAAGCTAAACACTGAAAATGTCAATATATTTTTATAAAAATGAAGATTCAGTGACTTGAGTCTTAGTGTGTGTAACTGTTGTGTTTATATCTTTGTATGTTTCACTTTGACTTTGAGGACATTTCAAACTAAAGTTACTTATAGAAACAAACTGTTAGCGTCGCTGCTAAATCAGATTTTCATTGTGTGTTTAGTTCTTGTACATCTGTCCATGTGGGGACCCATTGTAGTTTTAGAGACTCACTTTGAGGATATGGTTTTACCAAAATAGGAACATTTTGAAAAGTTGCTATGGTTTTGCAAAAAAAGGATAATTTTCATCAGATTAAAAACAGTTTTGGGAAAGTTAAGTGTTTTTATTTATTTATTAATTTGTTTACTATTTAATTTTTTCAAGTATTTTTAGCAGACTAAATTCATATTTTTTAATACACAGGTTTCTTTTCTTCACTTTTTCAAATAACTTATTGAGGGATGAGAAGTAGATTTAGGTAAAAGTTGGTGGCTGCACCTTGTTAATTAAAGACAGCACAGACACATTTGCATGTGTCTATGAAAGGAATTAATCATTTTGTGTATGAAGCTGTCACTGACATTTATCCTGGTAAATCTGTTTTCGGGCTGATTCTGGTGGTAACCAGGGAGCCAATTAGTGAGCTTTCATCTTACTTTAATTAATTGAATTCATGGTCGTGGTTTAGTGTTTAAAGCTAGACTGTCTGTTTGGATATTTTGGCTTCATTTATCATCTGAGTGCACAGTGTGTGTTCCTGTGTGTGTGTGTGTGAAGTGTTATTGACTGTTTGCTCAGGAGTCACATGTGTCTGTGGACTAAAGGGTGTTCTGGGAATAAAGCATTATGCAGAGAGCATCTAATGAGCATGATGGGCTTTAATAAGGTAAAGAAGTCAAGTGTGCAAATACCACGGCCTTATTGTAAAATCAATGTTGCGCTCAGCAGGACGCTGCGCTGGTTAAGTGAATTAAAGCATTAGTTTAAAGTTTAAAAGAAGGAAGCTTGCGTGTAATATCCACTAAGGCATTACACTCCCGTCAGCAGGGACCGTAAAAGTTCACTTTTAATTATTCACTTTTTAATTAAATTAAATATCACTAAATGAAATTAAATGATGGGAAATGAATCTTATCTGCAGTCTTGGTGTAGACACCTCCTGCCTTCTGCTCAGTACAGCCTGAAATAATGGATGTAAAAATGAATTTATATTATGCAAAATATTAAGTATTTATGTTCTTACATTTTTGTTAAAATGATCAGCAGCCCATACACACTTGTCATGTGCATTTAATTTCCAATTTTGTAATAATAAACAATCTGTATTTAGTCTCCAGGTTACATCTAACCAATATTACATTCCAAGTTTTGGCATTTAAGCTGCTTGTTTATAGTTCATGTAAGAATAAAACATCATTTGTAGGTAAGAGATCACTGAGAAAATAGAGGAAAAGACTTGTTTTTAAAGTTGTGTTTCGTTTACCCAATAATTCAGCCTGACCTTCTCTCTTTAAACTTTTTACTGCCTCTAAAGATAATTAGTCTTTTTGTTATTTGCTAGTATGTTATTTATAGGGTTACCATTTAATTGTTTCTTTATTTATGTTCAGTGAAAGTCAGGGAATGGTTCCACCAATTACTGAGAAAACAATCATTTATTCTGATGAGGTAGGTGCTGATGAAAGATTAGATTGTTGAAGCAAATTATGACTTTGTTGTTTTGGCTTTTTTTGTGGAGTAGTTTTGTGCAGAGAGGACAGTTTCTAAGATCAGGCTGCTGTGACCTTTAACCTTCCTCTCTTGGGTGCTTGTATGGCTGCCAGCTTACTCCTGCAGATGACAAATTACTTTGGATGTGAAACTCAGCAACTCATTCAAAGACTGTTGATGTATTATGACTACAAGCCAATCTCACATTCATCTTTCCGCCTGTCAAAACTTCTCTTTCTCTCATTACAATCAGCCGTGCATAGATCACTTTCTCTAAACTGGGTTTTTTTTCTTCTTTTCTGTCTTGCAGCCTGGCAGCGTCGAAAGAAGCTGCGGCGAGGAAAGCTGCCTCCCCGATGCCGCCCTCCGAGTTCCTGGACAAACTCATGGGCAAGGTCTCGGGTTACGACGCCAGAATTCGACCGAATTTTAAAGGTAGGCTCTGCCACCAAGACTCAGTCGGATAAGACAGGAATGTAGCCAAAACAAATCCTGAAAATGGTAATGTGTTGTTTCCTGTATTTCATTACCTTCTCTAAATGCATTTTTTAAGGGTTTAGTCAAGGTTATCTGCAAGAAAGGTTTGTATTCATTTGTTTTACTTACAAAAAAAGAAGAAACGTTGTTGCTAAAAACAAATTCTGTTATTTGTGTTTAACCATCTTGGTTTTCTCAATCTGTCGATCTCTTTCATTTGCCCTTTGCAGTGCTCGTCAAAGGTAATTCTGCCCAATGCTCAACCTGCTAAACACAGATTTAAACTGTTCCAGGTGTTAGACCGAGCCCCTTTTCCTGTTTCTTTCTTTTCCTTTGTTATTTTTTGTTATTTTAAAAAACCCTGACCCTGCATTTTAAGCCCCAATGAGACTATAAAAACCTCCCCATAAGATATTTAAGGCTCTCTAGTTATCATGTACTAGTTGGCTACATTCCTTGGTATCCACTCTGTATCCTGAGTGCTTGTTTTGGTGGTCAAGGTAATGTGCCTCTCTCCCACTAGTGTGCTGCCGAATATGATTTTATGACAATGATGATGATGATGATGCTGGTGATGATGTTAATATAATATTTAGTGACCTCTCCCTGAATGGAAGCCCCCATAAAGACACATGTCAGAGGTTTCTGTATTAAACTTTCTCACATTAGGGACATTAATACATTTTTATGACATTAGAGAACTGGGGCAACCCTCCATATTCATTAAAGTGTATGAATAATACATTGAGTTCATCTTACCAAAAAATTATTTCTCAAATAATTGGAACTGACAGAAAATTTCAGCGCACAATCACAAGAAAAACAAAACTGGAATTGGCCCGAGTTGTTTTTCTTTCTCTGTTATTTTTTTTTTTATTAACATATAACTGCGTTAAACTGTTACATCTGAGCCTTGTTGCATGTAAAATACTGACATATCTTAGTTTTCAGAATGGATGTGAGTAATTTCTATCGTTGAATATTTAGTTCAGCAGGTCATCTGTGTGTTCTGAGTGTACAAAATATTAGTACCCTCGAAAAAAAATTCCACCTTTCTGTGTACAAATGCATTTTTAAGAATGATATAACTTCAATACATTTCTTTTTTTTAACACAATCACAAGGTGTCTTCCTCCACATCTTGTGAAGCTTTTTCTACATTTTTTTAAATTTTCAAATTGGAAAATCCCATCAGATTTATGATTTTTGTTTCAGCTAATTTGATTAAATATTTCTGGTCCACAATTTGCTTTTTTTGACTTTAATCTTTGCAGCAGATTAACGAGGTGAAATGATTAGACGTCCTGATGTTTTGTACACTGAACACACAGGGAGCCCGACTGCTAGAATGTGCAGCAGTGAACCACAGCTTATGTTTATGAATGCTGCCATGGAGCTTTTTTATTCTTTTTATTTATTTATTTATTTATTTTTTTTGCTGAGCCCATAATGGCATAACCCATTATATGGTGATCTTTGTAAGTGGGAAATCGCAGCTCATGCAGGATCGAGGTGGGAGGGGTTGGAGGGGTTTTTACCGTGACTGAGTGTGTATTATTAAACCTGCCGTGGCTGCAGATCGGCTCGAACTGCTCGTCCTTCCTGACCCGCTAACAATTTGTTCCGGGTTGTTTTTGTGAGGCTTCGTCGTCTTGAGTCAATTTCAATTTTTTTTTTTTAATTTCTCCCTCTCAGCGCTGGTTGGCAACAACGCAGTGTGATTTACTGCGACGACTTTCTGCACTGACCTTTTACAAATCAGGATTTAAACAGGCCGACATGACAGATATTTGAATTAATGGCTTTTTATGTTTTTGCCATTCTTCTAAGATGATGTGATTAAAAAAAAAAAGTTAAATGCAGATGAAAGTCTGGCAGTGTGTTAGACACGCACATCGTGATAACAATCATCCAGCTGACGTCAGCACAAAGTAAAAATAATTAAAAGTAATGTTCTTCAGCAGGTATTACATTTTCTGTCGCCTTCTTTTCGAGGTACCGTGCGTCTGTGATGGAGACACACACACTCAGAGGGATGAGCACATCTTTTATGTAATGTGCTTAGATAATTGTGTCCGGGGCCGATGTTAGCAGACAGGCCCCGACGTGAGTTTCTCCACTCTGTCATGGCTGTCAGGTCGACAGAGTGGCGTAGCGTGAGCTCCCCTGACTTCTTCTTTCATGCACTTTCTTTTTTTTTGGGTGTATGTGTGTGTGTTTGTGTGTGTCCGACTAGCTAACTACACTGCTGCATTAATCACATTCATGAAATAAACAGCTTGACAGCTCGGCTGCTTAATAAACTCTAATAAAACAATCAGTGAGGAGGAGGCAGAATGAGGACTGCTCTGACGTGTAACTAGTATAATCATAATTATAATTAGATAAAGGGGAAAAATTGCAAGGTTGTTAAAGTTTCAGTTATATCTAAATTGTGCAGAATGATCCTGATAATTATGTGTGAATTAAATCGCAATAGAATTAAATAAATCTCATTTTGGGAAGAAACCTCTTAAGGACCCTTAAAGGGCCCTGGATCCCCAGTTTGGGAGACCTGGTTTTGTTATAATAATAGGAAAGATAACACTAATCATAACATGTTAAGATATTAAAAACTTCAGAATTAATTAATGTTTTGGGTCCGTTCTGAAATGCCCCAAAATACATTTAAAAAAAACTCCTTAAATGAATCAGTGGAGTGCTGCAGGAAACCTGGAAATTAATCAGTGTTTTTATGCTTCTGGTCCCCTCGTCTCAGAGTCAAAAATATTAAATAATACAATATTTGATCAAGTGCTGGACTCTTGAATTCTGCTTTTTATATCTTAAAAAAGGCAGTTGCTAACAAGTGACTAAATGTAACTACATACTTTCCCAATGACATTAAATAAATGTTGTTCTTTAAACTTCTGCTGATGCATTTAACCTTTAAACGTCATGAAAGTGTTTTAACTTTTATGCAACAGAGTTAATTTACTGCAGTAATCCAAAACCTTTTTATTTTGTTAAGAGAACCGGGGCGATACATCCTGAAGCACTCTGCTGGACAGGTTTTATCTATCACAGTGACCCAACTGTTATCTGCTTTCTAGCAACAACTATGTCATAAATACACATAAACAGTAGAAAGCTGAACACTTACCTCTCCATTTTAAACATAATGTAGAAAATCTGATAACAAGCCACTTAATAGTGTGCCAGCTAGTTAGTTCACTAACAATTTATTAGCTTGATTGCAAACATGTTTCCTTAAAACTATACGATCAAATATCTTCTTCGTTCTTACCCTCTTCTGAAAGTGGCTTCTGTGCTCCTTGATATAACAGTCCCCTCTTAAACATTTTAACATAATGAAATTATCACAGTTTTCCCAGGTTTAGGAAACAAAAGTACTTTCCTAAGGTTAGAGCAGAAAATACATGGTTAGGTGTTACAAAACATAAAAAAATAACTATGTCAGTAGTTCACATGGGTCATGAATGTCAGTTCTTTGGATCAAATTCCTGTGTTTTTTTTGGTCCCCAACACTTCCCTTTCCCACTCTCCTTACTCTTAGTGGACTTTGCTGTTCTTTATACTCCATGTCCCGACTTCTCCCTTTACATTCCCTCACGTCCGCTTTGGCGAACTACCCCTCGGATTATTTCTGGTTTTTCACCAGACGTCCGCGCTCTTCCCTTCGGTATTCAGAGCTTAACACGTGATGTGCAACTGATTTTTCGACCCTCCGTCATCACAGTAGATTTCAGCGACAAGCAAACGCAATGAAACACTGAAAACTCGATTCAACAAACCTCATCAAATTAGCACCAGCCCGGCTAATTTGACTATGCAGCACCAGCGGAAGGAGGGCGGGGAGGGAAACAGCCGGGGATGGGATGGGAGGGGAGGAGGGGGAGGAGATTTGCCGCAAGCTACAAATGTGCCGGCATGAGAGGAAATTACACTGATCATGACCTGGGGTCCACTGTGTGGGCGAAAAGCTTCCGATTGATTTAGCAGGTTCCTCCGTCGGACAGAGAGGAGAGCAAACACTCCTGACACATTCGGGACAAGCCATTTATAATCCATGAGTTCATCCGTTCTCTCTTTCTGCTTCCTCATTCTTTTATTTCCGTCCTCCACTTTTTGTCTTTCCTTCCATCCTTCATTCACTGACTCATTCATGTTTTGTTACTGTGCTTCCCTGCTTCTTTTGGTGCTTTGTTCCCCCTTTTTTTCCTCCCATAACTCACATTTTAATGTCCCTTTCTTCTCTTCCCTCCCTCCTTCTTTATTCCTGTCTACTTTGTTTTGTAATCAATCTTTCATTCTTTCTCAGTGTGTGCAGCTGCTTTATAGCTTCCTTCACTTTCACATAAATCTTTCCTCCATCATTTACCAACTCATTCCTCTTCTTTTTTCCCTCTATTGTATTTTTAATTTGTGTGTCCTTCCCTTAACACCAGGGCAGCCAGGACTGGAGTACAAACATGCAGGGTTATATGACATTTCATTGTTAATAATGCACTTGTTTGCTTAAATAAACCAAAATATCACAAATCTTAGAGCTGGATTGGAAACCTTTTTTATGACCTGTGCATATTTGCACTGTTTAGATAGTTTAATGTGCATTTAGTTGTTTACTACCATGGAAACGGACCTTTAAAATGCTAAAATACAATTTATATCAACAATATATAACTTGTAGTGTGCTAAACTGTCTGCTTGAAGTAAAATGAAAGGATAAACCCAACACTGGATGTCCATTTTTTCGTGTTAAAAACACTTTTCGTTCATTAGGTTTTCTAGTTGAATCTGTCGACCAATCAGAGGCTTAGTTCCTGATTTTCCGACCAATCAGAGCCTGTGTTGTAGCAGACTTGCAGCGCTGATCTCAAATGCATCATGCAATCATGCTATCCTCCTTTCTTCTGACCAATATTACCAGCGCAGCAGCAAAAAAAGCCGTTATGTAATAGATAATGTGTAGATTCTCCTTTACATTTTCATCCCTGTGTGCACTGACCTGCAAAAAGGAACAGAAGCACCATATGTATGGAAACGGCAGGTCGTATAAATGCTCAGAAATGTAAGAAAATAAAAAAAAACATGCTGAAATCTTGTAGTTTTTATACAAACAGTTATTTTTAACAAAATAAAACCCCAAATGGTCCAGTCCTGGCAGTTCTAGTGCTAAAAATGATCCATGCAGTTATTAATTCTGCTCTTGTTTGGTCACAGTCTTTCATTGTTTTATTATTTTTTCTTTGCTACACACATTTCTTCTCTCTCGCCCTCCATTCCTCGCTTCCTGAGCGTTTTCACGGTCCAGTCTTTTCTTTAAACATCCATTTTCCTCTTGCATGTATGAAAGACAAGGTCATTAGCACAGCGATGGCCCCACGCCTTCCCTCTCCTCTGACCTTCCTCCCCCTCCCTCCATTCCTCGGGCCTCCTCAGTATTCGAGCCTCGCTCACCCATCTTACTGATTCGTGAAACAAATTGGACTCCTTTGACCCAGTTGACCAGCTGGGCAGACAGAAGTCGAGCTCACGGAGCCGTACGAGGACACGGAGACGGAGAAGAGCGGCGACACCGGGCCGTCCTAATCTACTGGCCGGGCTAATAAATGAGTGTGTGAGCGGGAGGCAGAGATAGGGACTCACAGAGAGAACCAGGTGTGTTTGTGAGAGTCTGAGTGTGTGTGTGTGTGTGTGTGTGTGTGTGTGTGTGAACACTTGATGAATGGCACAGACTCCAGCTGTGACTCCCCTCTCCCTCCCCGCCATAACCTTGTCCTTCCTCATCACTCAAGCCGAGCGGCGACGAGGACGACGACCGCGAGCGAGCGAGCTTCTGGTTTTCGGCTCAACCAGACCGGGCTGCTAGTGAGCCGGCTATCTATCGCCGCCACTGCCTAACAACCCCCCCCCCCCCTCGCCCTCTCAAAAGCCAGGAACCGCCTCCTGAAAAAGACCCTGAACGCGTGGGCGACCTTAAACTCGGCGTGCAGCGGGTCTGCAGGTTTTCATCTCCAGCTCTCTTGAGCAGCCTCAGCTCCGGTTTGCTTCTTTGGATACAATCCCTTTATTTCATGCTGCTCCCACGGTTGGTTTGGCAAAGCTCCCTCCTTCTCTCTGCTCTTAAATCGCAGTGATGATCATTGTTAAAAAAAAAAAAACAACCCACCAGACTGTGTGACTTTGCTTCTGAGCTGAATGAGCGCTCTGAACGAGTGGACACGAGTAAATATACAGCGTGCGGCAGTATATTTACATGTTTGGCTTCCTCTCTTTCCTCTCTCTCTTCCTCCACAGCTGGAGTACTTGTTACTACACAATGCCACACAACTCTGCACCACACTTTTGTTGTACTACTACACCCTCCCTGCTCCTCTCTGCACCTCCTTTTCTCCTTGCCAGGGTTGAACGTGCCGAGGTGGGACTGTAGTTATTAGCTGTCAGAGCTTGACGTTCATTTGGTGTTATCAGCACTTGTTTAATGGCTACTTAATGGGATTAATGGGCATAAGGTAATGAGCATGGGATGGAGGAATGGCTGCAGGGAGGGAGGGGGGAAACAGAGGAGGTGAAGGAGGGACAGAAGGGAGGGAGGGAAGGTAGCATTGCAAACCGACTTGGAGGGATTTGCTTACGACGGGAGATTGGAAACACTGCAGATGGCAAAAGTGCAAACCAGGGTTTCACGCTGCAAACCCAGAGTGTGTTTCCACTAGCTTAGCGGCAGAATATTGATGCTAACACAGTTCCCACCGGGCTTTAGTATTGCTCGGTTATGTATAACACTTGCAGCACACTTGAATAAGCAGCTCAGAGATACAAACTGTAATATCTACTCCCTCCTCCTCCTCTAATTCTATTTTTTTTTTTGGAGAGTGAAAGAGAGAGAGAGAGAGAGAGCTACTTTCTACAAGGATGCAAAACACAGAAATCTGCCAGAGTGCAGGGACATCCTTGCCCAGAGGAAGGTCTCGTGGCTCTTTTAGTATTCTAGGTAATAGCCCTATCCTTTTCCAAGCCAGGAAATTTGGATGGGGACTATATTGCACAGAGCGAGGAATTTTAATGTCGTCGCAGAGGTGACTCTCTCCTGAGTTATGACAAAAATATTGATCACGCTTCAACGTCTAGCGGGAGGAGGTGGAACGGCAAGGGCAGCGAAGAGAGGAATATTGAAGAGGGTAATGGCAAAAGGCAGCCAAACGTACGAGGGCACTCAAGACGGACTGAAAGAGAGACTGATGGGAGGGCGGGGGAGGAGAGGAGCGGGGGAGAGGAGCGGGGGAGAGGAGCGGGCACCGGAGACGAAGCAGGGATGTTTCTGCACTGATTGTGCAGTTGAAATCCAGATATATATAAATATAACAGCAAAAAACAAAAGAAAAGAAGAAACAATCAGGCTGATAATTCAAGTAACGTCAAAATGAATGAGCTCCATATTTCTTCAGTTATGTAGCTCGCTATAAATACCTCACATCATTATTGTTTCTCCTCGATCTAAAGATAAAAACCCAGAATCTCTGCGGCTCCAGGCGACGCCGAGTTAATCTGGGATGTTGACGGCTACATTACTCCGTCTTCCTCCCTCTGCGGTCCACTGGGCCATGGATAATAAGTTTATAAGGAGGGGAATACTGCTTTAGAAAAGGCCATTCAGTCCTCCTGTGGAATCCCATCACACCTCTAATTACCAGCTACAGGAAAAAATGAAGCTTTAGCTCACTGTGTCAGTCTGAAGGCCTGACGGAGAGGCAGAATTGTTGACACGATCACAGAGGCGGTAAGCTGCTGCGTTCAGGCGCCACGTGGCAGACGTGTCTAATCGTCCGCTCATGCAGGCAACCTGGGAGTACACCGGAGACAGGAGGAAACATTTAGGGAAAGTCCCCGCACTCATTTAACAACAACAACAACAAAAAAAAGCATTGTTTCCAGCACAGAGGCCAGGCTTCTTTTCGTGTTGTTCTCCACACCTCCCTGCAAAGCCCGGAGAATTGATTCTGCACAGCGCTAGTAATTAGCTCGCATTATGAGATCCCTGCTGCCAGCA
>JAOWBC010001868.1:25284424-25306957 GCA_028566105.1 Hypoplectrus providencianus
AAAGAACCCACCAAGGGTAGCATCTTTCCACAGAGGAAACTGTAACACTAAGTCATCAGGGACAGTCTTCATGGACCTGTAAATGTAGGTGGCTGATCAGGAGGCACAGACAATTTTCAACCAAAGCTTGTTGAATCCTGGATCAGCTCTTTACTGATCTGAGGATACTGAAGGCAGTGTAGGTCTTTGCCCGGCCAGTGTACATGTTCTTTATGGACTCGGAAAAGGCTTCTGATTGTGATTTGTGGACACTGCTACTTGTGAAACCTGTGTTCATAGTCTGAGAGTTAAAGTAAAGTAACTTGTGCCTTGAACTGTGCCAAGTCAATTTCTTGTGCCAAATCCTTTTTGTATCTTAGAGATCAGAATCCTTAGAAGCAGCTCAGGAGTGGAGTTGGCCACATGATTGCATCTCTGTTTTTTTGCTGATCATGTAATTCTTTTGATGGATTGCCCCTGTTGGTTTGGGAATGATTTTCTGCCTCAAGTGAAAGGGTTTAATAGTCTTGTGTTCTTGTTAAGTGCTGTGAGTGAAGGTAAGGTGGAGCGTTAGATCAACAAACAGGTTGATGGCAGTTGGCAGAAATAGAGTCATTGTGCAGCACTGCCATGATAGACAGAGCTGCCCCTAAATGTGAACGTTTCAATTTTCCAGTTAATTTTCATGTTCCTTTATTCTGAGAGGAGTCTCAATCTGATCTTAAAGACTGGGTGTCAGGATGGATCAAGGCAGATCTTTACTGATCAGCCAGAGAAATATATGAAGCCCAATCGGGTCCTTTTATTTTGGTGTTTTTACTGGTGTGTGACTTGGATTGGGAAATTGGTAGATGATCCAAGGGCAAACCCGAAACAAATCTTAGAGCTTTGGATCGTTCAGACAGAGCTGAGGATGTGGCTGATGGGAAAGAATCGGCAATACTTTCTACCCATTCCTGGAAGAGTGGCACAGAGTGAATGGATTAATGGACGGATAATATTACAAAGTGTTTCTAATAATAAAAGCTGCCACTAAATGGTTTAATCCAGTCAGCCCGCCCAACGTGGTTTTAACAAAACCCAGTTGCTCCATCGATTCTACCAGTGAGTCTGAATTTAGCTTTGATTACATTCAATAGCAAAATGTGATGAATGGTTCAAATCTAATCTTGGCTGGATGGATTGTGAAACAAGCTCGATACCAAACAGTGCTTAATTGTAGAACAAGGGACAGTCCATGATTGTTCTTGCTGCTGTTTAAAGGACAGAAGGGCTAAATGAGGCATTCCTTGAGAAAAACAGGGAACTGTAGAAGTAATTGAGTTTGCGGCAGGCTCACTGAAATCAATGGCAAGTCTTCAAGTAATGAGGAGGGTGGAAACATCCGTCCACTTTTTATTGTGTTTACAAAGAACACACGTGTAGGATTAGGTAGTAGCCTAATGGGATGTTGTCATGCTGCTCCTGAGGCTGTGAAAAATCAAAAGTGAGCGTGTAATGAATGCTTTTACACCCCCTTAGAGCCCACCTAGAGTATAGTGAAGTATGGTACCCCTATACACAACAATAAACCATTAGTTTTACTTTCTGCGTAGGTGTTATGTTTCAGCTTACTTGTGGCGTTGTTAAGCGCTTTTCATAAAAGCTCCCATTAAATGATGGATGTTAAAGCCGCAATTTAAATGCCATTAGCATGAAAAGAGATGTGGAAGTTTCATTATAAAGTAGATAAACGAAGAAATCATGAGTTTTGATACAGATGCCAGGTTTTCAGCACCAGGGAGTGCTTTAGGTCTTTTATATCGTGCATGCTTCATTGGACAGCATTGTATTTGGGAAACAAGAAATAGGGAGATGCTGTTTGAGGGAAATGAAGCAGCGAATAAGATGCACTGTGAGGACAATGCCGATTTTCTAACTACTTCTCCAGAGTCCTCACTGATGCTATCCAACACCAGGTTTGTGCCTGAGCAGCTGGCATAATCCAATACACCCTTTGATCAGCGGGTGTATAACTACAAAGTGTCCACTCTCAGTTTATTGCCCTTCCCTCCTCAGTGAACTTTACATGGAATAAAACCTCAAGTCACGTCAGACTTATTGAGTTATGGAAAGCACAGCGCCTGTTAGCCCCGGGATCTTCATTTCCTTTATTAGCTGTGATTGGAGCCTGTGGAGAATTATGCAGATTCCACGCTGTACAGGTTTCTGCACATGCATGTTGATAAGCTAATAAAAGGGAATAGATGCATACATGTGCCACTTCATGTCCGCAGGTCATTTGCAAAGCAGCTCATGATTTCATTGGCGACGAGCAGAGTGTGTGTTGTGAATGAGGAGATGGTGCAGCAACAAGAAAGGACTTGCTTCCAGTGGGATCCCGCTGATGCATTCTTGAATGAAGGAGTCGAGGGACGGGCGGCTGGAGAAGGAATCATGTTGCTCCTGTGTGCACATGTGTGAGCAGGAGATTGCTTTTGGTTATGAATCAGAATACAAGATGAGTTTGAAGCAGTGCATCTTCGTCTGCGTGTGTGTAGAGCAAATCTTGAAGAGGTTGCCTTTGAGAGTCTCAGTCTTTGAGTCAAGAGCAGATGTTGGTTCTCTGCTGTCTGGAGGGAGAAGCTTTTGTCTTTGTTCCAGTGCTGCTGTCATATTTTAGTCCCGTGAGTTTGTGTCGATCTGTCCGTGTTGCAAGGTTATCCAAGTGTGCTGAGATACAGGCTGATGATGTACAAAGAAACCAACTCCTGAATGCAACACTCTTCACATACTTTTCATACTTCTTATAAATGTTGCAAAGAGATTAAAAACACAAATTAAATAACAAAAAAAAAAGCACCACAATGGCACTGAAACTCCAGCAGAAATAATGAGACTTCTGTGGGTGTTCAGAAGAGTAGTCGTGCCTCTATGCTTGCCTGGAGGATGCTTCATCTTTAGAGATGCCCTCCAAAAAGAGAAGAAAATTCCTCAAGACCATCTGTGTGAGGAGAAATTGTGTTATTTTTCCTTGTTAACATATTTGTTTACTTGGTGTGTTGTTTAACATTTGTAAATGTCTTTGCTTAATACGAGATCAGTCAGCCAGGAAATCATCTTTTGGCAATCTGCAATGTAAAAAAAGGCTTTTAAAAATGATTGATGGTGAAAAATGTCACAGCGGCTGCAGAACTGGTTGATGTCCCAAACACGTTCTGTTCTCTTGATATTACTAAGGAGCGCTTTCAAGTGGCAGAAATGTGAAATAAACATTGATGTAACTCTGTGTTTCCAGTTACTACAACCACAAATCCTCATCTTTCCCCGTCACTGGTTTCAGTTTGATGTCAAACAGTCAGATAAGAGTTAAAAGCGAGGATTGCCCTGAGCAAACTATCTCTCTCTCTCTCTGCTGAGCTGTGCTTTGACTTGTGCTTCTGCTCAAAAGGTCAGGACATTTCAATGCAGAGAGATTTCTTTTGAAGTGAGCACTCTATTCTAATTTACTAGAGATAGGCTGAGGGGTGGAGGAGCTTACAGTTGCTATTACTGTTGTTTTGGATCAGAGAGCCCTGAGTGGCAGCTGCAGGAACACTACATGGCTTTGCCTTTTTTCTTGCAGATGTATGTGCCATGATACCGTTGTGTTACAGGGTTTGACGAGAATTGCCCAAAGGCACAGTGCTTCAATCACCGTTTGATCAGGTCTTAAATTTCAAATGGGCACTCGGAAAAATCTTAATGTTGAACTGTCTGATCGAGCTGCATTAAGTGATTCTTGACCAGTAGTGGCAGATGGTAGATTTCTGAAACAACCTCACAGGAACAAGCCTTGAACAGCCTATCAAATTGCGATTGATAGCAGACACCTGCACCAAATAACTCATGTCTTTGTGGTAAGGCCAGGCAAGATTATTTAGATACCAAAATCCAGCAACAAGCAGAAGCATCCTGCCAAAGTGCAAAAGAATCCCACCATAAAAAGGCAGTTAAAGTCGATTAAAACAATCAGTAAAAGGCCAAGAGAGCTGAAGTTTAATAATCAGTCTGCTCATTGTTCTTTTTGTTGTCCCTACCACCTCCTGAGGGAAATATCTGGACCATTATGTGGTACATGTTTCACTTTTTTCACCAGGAAGTCATTAACTTGGAGTGTTTGGAGATTTAGAGCATAATTACAACGTTTTATAACTTGAAAAAACCCAGAACAATAAGCTGAAAGATGCTAATGATGCCTGAGAGTGATGTCCAGTTTTTACACATTTACATTATTTGATTTGATTTGACCTGTAAGTCAGTGGAAGCTAACTCACTGCTAGCAGTTAAATGTAACCCCAACACCCAAATCAACCCTGTTTTGGTCTAGCGTCTAATGAGACAAAACAAGTTCAACTTCAGTCAATTTTATTGACATAACTCCGAATGGCATGCTTGCCTAGAGGGCCATTGCATCTATACAGCTTACGCCACCCTCTATCATATACTGTGGTCTGTGGTACAGATAAGGAAAAAATCCATTCACCACAGAAATAAAACTGTCTACTCCCTTGACCCAAAGCTGGAAGAAGCAGATGAGCCAACCAACCAGAACAATGCCTGAGGCGTTGACCCCCAGTTGGATTCCAAATCTAGCAACGCTGTCACTTTACAGAGAGTCATTTGATTCATTGTTAAAGCCCATATTTGCCCAATTTGAACACTTCTGGCTTTGACAACTCCCAACCGTATCAAAAGAGAGACTACAGCAGGAAGCAATTCATGCCAATAAAAACTCGGTCTGCACCAGTTTTCAGCACCATTATACATTTACTTCTGCAAACAACCAGAGCCATCAAGACAATTTAAAAGATACTTAAAGTCTCCACATAATGACTTTGCTAATGCAATGCAATGTAATGTAATAATCCTGCTTTCCATAATAACGCCTTTTAAATGTAATTTTAAATACGTAATTCATATTAAACCAGAACTGCTGAGAGGGAAGAGGTGAAATCGAACTTGTTTTTTCCCTGCCTGTGCTGCAGCTATATTGGCTGCACTGGTCATTTTATTTCTGCTTTTAAAGTGCTTCCTTTGTCTGAGTCACTTTGCCACAGGCTTGAGCTGAGCAGCTAGCGTGTGTTGTTAAGCTGTTGATGGGAACAAGAGAGGACATGAGGATGTCGCGTGAGCCTCCTCCTCCTCCTCTTCTTCTCTTTGTTTTTTGTTCTGGTCCTAGAGCAGTGTGGCACAAAGGTGACGTGCCACTGGGAATGCATGCTGCATGTTGCCGGACTGGAGTGCTGTCTTATTTTTTACCCTTTCAGAAACATGATGTGTGCACGCATTCACCTTTACATCTTATGGAGCTAATTCACCTGTGCTGTTTGACCTTTGCTTTCTGCACCTTTTTAAGCTCACATGAGTTAACTTGTGTCTGTTAGAGAAGCAGTAAATCAAAGATCAGGGCAGGTGATGTGATGAACCTACTGGAGGTCTAAAGGTCTATTTTAGAAAGGCCCTCGAGTCCAAACAACAGCAGAAATAAATTATTATAATGGAGAAAAAGCTGAAGTACTCATGGTGGATAACAACATTATTATTATTTGTTCAACCAATGTAATTATTTTAATCAGAATCAGAAAAAAATGTTTATTTTTAATTAACTTAGTTTAATTCAAAAGCTTGCACATTTCTAAACAATGGGTATTTATCTTTAGCTCGTAAACCTCCAATCTTCTTTCCACCAGATGTTGGCACCTGGCTGCAGAGATTTTCTCCCATTCAGACACAATGGCATTAGTGAGTCCAAACACTGGTGTTAGGAAAAGAGGCATGGCTTGTTCCAGTTCACCCCAAAGCCGTTGGACGGGGTTGATGTCAGGGTTTGGGAACCACTAATCTCTGCAAACAGATATCTGCATATGAAGCCGAATCTGTAGGCAACAGGACAAGATTCTAGTATGAGAAGGGTTCTGTTTTCCATTTGTAATCAGAGCTTCATTTACCTGTTATGTTTGAGTGGACTTTGGTTGTATGCAGCCTAACAGTTTGTGTGGAGGGCAGAAGAAGGGGAAGGTGTTGGCCCAAAAAACTATTTCAGAACCCAGTGGCTACTGGCTGAAGAGGATTTATATGTATGCCCACATGCAGAGAAACAATCCAAATGCTTAAATGCAACTCCAACTCCATTTCCTTATTATCCATTATCATCATCAGACCATTAGCCGTTAGCTTCTAAGAGTGGGGAAACACATGTCCGTAATCATTCTGTGCTCTAACAAATAAATCTCCCTACACTGCAGCTACCAGGCTCAGCCCATATAATGACGATACAACAGGAGGATATGTCTGGTCATATACAAAAATACAATCCTTGAATGCGTGAGTCTCACCTGTTCACATGCAAGTGACAAGAGGAACCTTCAGCTCTAAAGGTCACATCTGAGAAAACCAGTCAGAGCACAGTGTCTGAATGTGTTAGTCATGTTTTTGAAGCAGCCTTATCTTTGAATGACAATCTTTGTCCCCGAACATCCAAACCACAGCTCACTTAGTGTGTCAGCCAAGCTAAAAGAAGCACAGCCAGAGTTGGTGGACTGTGAGCAGACAGGTCAGCCTGAGGATTTCTGTCTTTAGCATGGACCTCCTGCTGGGCGGGGAAGGTCAGCCTCGCCCTCCAACTCCATCTTCCCTCACTTCCACTCTTCCTCTTGCCTTCTCCCTGTTGTCAGCCTTATCTTTTTATTCTCATACTTTCTGCCATCATGTTTTCTGTCTGTGTCTGGATCCGTGACCTAATTTCTATGTCCAAAAAACTGTAATGGCAGCAGAATTTAGAGAGCAATAACCCTTACATCCTTGCTTTGTATTTTCAGTCCACTTAGGCAGCCCAAAATTAAAAACTGGATCATCGTTTGGCTATATTGGTCTTAGAAATTTCATGTGACCCAGTCTCCATTAAAAGCACCCCCATGTGAAGTCTTGGTTGTTTCCCTGTCTTTTATAGGCCATCCTTCCCACCCCTCTGGTGCTCTGTTTTTATTCCTCTTTATTCGTCATCTAATTTTGTATCCATTTTCTGCATTGTGAACTCCCCCACTGGCTAAGAGCTGACACCTAACCAGGCCATCAGATTAAAAAGACACAGTATGGCAGAAAAAACAGTGTTGATGAGGGTTTGTTTCTTCACTCCTGGATGAAACAGGATGATCCGAGTAACAGATCCACGAGTTAGAGGCGTTATTATAGTTCAGCTACTGTGAGACAGGAGCTGTGGAAAGTAATGACACTGACAGTAGTAATGTGAAAAAGAAACTTTCTGCTGGAGGATACTTTGTTTTGTTTGTTTTTTTTATGCCAGAACATTTTTTATCTGCACCCCCGCAAATGGACCACCAACACTGCCGCAGTGCAGTGTTCTCATTGAAATGAATGAGGGGGCTGCATTTTTCTGCACAGTGTTAATGTCGGTTTAAACACTGCATTATACGCCTGAAATCCCAAGGAGTTGACAAATGCACCCCCCATATTTTTACGGCCCAGCATCTTTTAATTTAACCAGATTTAGTTGGGTGTTACCATGGTCAATGATCACAGAAGTCAAGAACTTGCCAAGAAATATAAATGTAAAAAAAACTTTCCTACATCAGAAAGTTTTCTGGCCAGAGAAAGAAAACTTAAGCCACCAACATTTGATCCTCTTTCATCCTCTGGTATAAAGCATCACAGACTGGCTGAGTAGGGAAATGTGAGCATGCTGTGTGTAGCTCAGTCTCCTAACATGATAGGACTTTTGAGTGCTCAAGTTGTGGGAGTTTGCACATTTGCAGCAGGAGGTAACTACTTAGAGTCTGCCGTTGAGCTGCATGCACCGAGTCAGCAGAATGTCAAACAGCACAACTGTGAGTTTCTTCATCCTCGTTAAGCAATGACGACCAGGACTTGTATCAGCATCAAACTTTCTCTGTCTTTTTTAACACACAGCAGGACAAAAAGTTATGTTCCCAGAGCAGGATGTACAGGTCGACACTCTGTAGGTGCTGTAGTCATTAAGACTTTTCCCCCTCAAGAACCTGGAGTAGCACCTGAGGGCTTTTAAATATAGACAGGTCAAAGCGATGTCAGGCCAGGAAAGGACAACAGTCTCTCTCTGATCCGCTCTCTAGTTTATCCTCAGCCTTGTTTCGTGAGGAGATAAAGTGAAGAGTCGACAGTGAGCTTCTTTACCCGCAGTGCTCGGGTCTTTTTCTCATTATTATTTATTGAAGTATTCCCAGAGGCGCTTACAACTTAATTTGTTTATTGTTCAAAGAAGTGAGCTTTTACTTTTATGGCCTAGGCTTCTTCTTCAACTTCTTAAAGTGGAAAAAAAACAAAAAAACGTTGAAGGCCTTTTTACAACGTGGTCACTTTGTTGGCAAATCCTTCAGTTGATGATATTGATTGCAAGGCAGCTAGGCAGAACTGTTCTTCACATCACAATTGTATTGCAAAACTTAAGATGGTAAATAAAAAATGTAAGGGCTGTGTTGAACATTTAAAGGCTCCTGTTGAGGTTTTCTGTTGCTTTATTTTATGACCCTGACACTCAAATGTACATTTAGTTATTTGATTAATCTTCAAGGCCTGAACCTGTTCGATACAAGCTGAAACATTATTAAATAATAGTAAACTTAACTCTTAACTTACTATACTGCATATGACAACATGAATTATCCCACAAACTTGATTGTTGATTGGTAAGGGATATTCTGATCTTTTGCTTGGCACCAAATTATCATTTCAACATTTGAATATATTATAAATTAATCTGTCAATGTATTTATTTATTTATTTATTTTTAAGAAATATTGAATTATTCGCACACTTTGCTTTTTGTTTTTAAGCTTGTAATTCTAGATATTATTCCTTGGAGGGGAGGCTCATGGTTCCCTATAGAACCCATTTTCATTTGGATATCTTGACGTAGCAGGAACCCTTTTAAAATGGCCTTGCCAGTTATTAACTTGCTGTAATTTGGCCTAACTTTGTTGCATGATTTTAAAACCTTTCCAAAAAAATTCACAGCAGTCTTGGTACTCTACATAGTAAAAATTATGGTGCCCAGAAGATTAATAATAAAGATTTATATTGTCCTTTGACTACAACCTCCAAGCCCCATCAGAGCAACATTTCCTCCTAAATATTTCATAACAGTAAAATGGATCTTGTTTCCCAAAGGATGAACAGTTTCTATCTTGCCAACAGGTGGAAACAATTGGATATTAAGGATATTTGAAGTATTTTTGCTTTGTGCCACCCTGAAAACATTCTTCCATCCCAGATGATAAATCCTTCCAATTAAATGACCCTTTTTCCTCTTTGTGTTCATTCAGTCAATCACATTTTAAATGAAGGGAGGCAATGACGAGCGTTATGCAGCCGTTATTCACCGGATGACATTGCTTTTTGTGTTTATTTGTTTCTTTTTTTTTTTTTTTTTTTTTTTTTGGGCATCTCGCAGGTATCACACAATGAAATGTTACATTTCCAACAATGACATGGCAGACTAGAAAGGTCTCTTGGTGACATTTTGTCCTCATACAATGCACCACAAAGAAAGAATGGCAGCTCATCATGCTGTGGAACCACAATATATAGTTTGTGGTTTTGTGCTGTGTGTCAAAATTGCTTTTGTCCTTTTTTAACCACTGTTGAATCACCGTATGTGATTTTGCCCTTGATGCATTTGACTGTTTATGCCCTTTCTACCGTTTCTTTTGTGTATTGTCTGTCGGAAAAGTGAGCAGAGGTGCTTTCTGTGATGTTTCTTTCTTTGTGAAACCTCTTCCTTTCGCAATGATGGAGCCATTTTTGTTTTTCCCCACCACTTTGGTAGCGTATAGGTTAGCCGTAGAGTGACAGGAGAATGTTATCATTTCTTTACTTTGAACAGATTTACAGATTCAAAACAGACATTTCAATTTCCTTACCTGTCTCTAGCTTTAGGTCACCACCGCTCACTCATGAATGACTATGCTGTCCTCATAATCTGAACTTTTCCATCTTATCCAGGAAATATGATTGCTCAGTCCGCGGCCTGCTTTCTATTTTGCTCAAGATGTACGTCAATTATTTTTAAATCATAGTTTCAGGAGAGATTGATATGGATTTATTCATGAAACCAGGCTATAAACAAGAAGCAAACATCCTTATTTATCATACTTCCACTCTGAGCCATACAATTTAGAGCAATCATTTTCCACAATTGTCGTCTTTTGCTACAGAAGGTAAACAGTTATCTGCATTTGTTGTAATTTCCACCCCGAGGCCACGCTGTGCCTTTTTGTCACACACACACACACACACACTCCAACAACACACTGCACTCTCTGCCAGTGCTTATTACCCTGCTCACACATAAAATCCAGGCGGCTGTGTGAGGCATAATCTCTCTTATTTAAGTTGTAACACTGGAAGGTGTGTTTGTTTACGCCTGGGTACTTCACAGTCTTCACAGACTGCTAAAATGCTATCATAAAATAGTGGGGCCTTGTTTTTATTTGACATTAAATGTGAGCTCTTTGTACCATGTGGTGTTTCTACATTTATGTCCTCTGTTTCACTGGTTCCCAAGCAGAGCAGCAGTTAATAACGTGTGTTTACTTAGAGGAGCTCTGCAGTGTTTGGTTAAACTCTGGATCATTTGGTGCTTAAGGGCATGTGACCGTGAGCTTGGCGTGCAGCAGTTTGCATGCACATGTGGATAAATCCAGTGTAATTTTTCAAACAAGGTAATCTGCTGCTCATCTGTGTTTTTTTATATATATATTTTTTTTTGTTGAGGCGTCCAGAACCCCTGTGAGTACCTCTAACCACTCTGTTAGCTCCATCAACCTCTCTGTGCCGCTTTGCCTCATCAACACTTATAATTGTTTGGTTTTGGTCACATGAGAACACTTGTATCTGATGTTTAAGGAGACCAAATATGGATTTTTTTGCATGGAGAATCCTGAAACATGGCACTCAAAACAGGATACGGTCTCAAAAACACGAAAGAAGTGTACTACTGATTGAAAATTTGAGCACAAAAGAGATCCAAATACTTTTGTTTGACCGGGCAGATGTGTGTGATAAACTGTTTTTCTTTGATTCCCGATGAAGGGAAGAATAAAGACAAATCAGTTTTACTTGTCTATAATTTTAAGCACAGTAGTGTTTTTTTTTCAGACCTGTGAAACAAGATGACATGACATCATTTAATAAGGACGATTCAGAAATGTGACCGCACGACAAGAAGCACTTTTGCCCAGAAACCTTTTGCAGGTCACGTCGAGTTTGAGCTCTTGAGCTGGAGCAGCTCACCAGCAGCACTTCTACCCCAAAGATGCAATTTTCAAACGGTTGTGTATCCTCCCACCGGGCGCTGCTGTGAGCAGTCACAACCATTCAACTCATGCCAGCAGAGACGTAAAATGGTTTTCCATAGGGCAGGACGGGGAGGACGGAGGTGTTGTTTACCTTGATGACAGGTTGGAGCTGTACGGCCGCTAGTCTGCAGCTCTTCATCTAACAGCTCACTGTGGCTCTTTTTTTTTATTCCTCCCTGCAATATTTAAAACATATCAACTGAACAAAAAGATTCCAATATGTCCATGTCTTCTTTGAGGGCTTTAGTGTTACTTTCACAAGGCAGAATGCCCACAAAATCTGTTTTTCTCATCTGAAATCGCCAAGCACTCTGCAAGAAAAGGCCCAACAGGGAGTGCTACAGTGTGTTTTTGTGTTTCTGTGTTTCTGTGCTGTAGCTGAAGGAAAGCTGAAGCATGCAGGGAGAGAGGACGGACCTGCTGCTGTTCTCTGTGGCCAGCAGTATTCATTTCTTCTTCTTTTTGTTGTGGTTTCTGCTCTGCTATGGTAAACGGCTCGGTGGCAAACGGCGCTGCTTTGCCTATAGTGGAACATTTATTAGCTCTTGACCAGAATTAAACACCAACATGCAGTACTCAGCGCAAAATCCAGGCTCTGCACTGTGCATTTACAGCTAAATTTATATTAAAAACATCTAAAATCTAAAAACATACACTCATTAACAAGTTGATAGTTAAATGGTGGGCGACACTTCAGTTGGAACAGTTTTTCTTTGGTTGATTAGAGCCTTAATATCTTCTGATTACCTATTTTTCTTGATGAACAGCACCAGTAATTATTTTCCACTGAAGAAATGGTTTGGAAAAACACTTCACTGTGAAGTATCAACTGATTAGCAATTAGCAAAATGGTGAAAATCAATCAAAGAGTAACATAGTTATTCAGGTGATTAGTTTTAATTGTCCATTACTCAAACTACCATAAGAGTTGAGCTGTTTTTTTTTTAGATTTACAAACAAATCCAAAGCCACCGTTGTACGTGAGTTTTTTTTTCTGCTCCTGGTTTGTAACTGTGTGTTGGCACTGACTGAAAGACATCTCTGCTCCTCATGAGGCTTTCCTGGTTAATTAAAGGTTAAATAAATAATCAGCACAGTCTAAATTGATTGCAGCCCCTCCAGCTGACTGTCACCTCTTGATTAAATGAATTTTCCCATACGCTCCTAGGGAAGAACTGTAATATACTGACAGCTTCTGTTACCTTGCACTTTTCCCATTTTAAACAACCACAAGCCACGATAAATTGAATTGGTAATTTCGATGAGTGCACTTCCTGTTTCACTCTGGTCGAAGGTTTCCAACAACTCTTACAGTGTTTCCCAAGGGCGGGAATGATCTATTTAATTCCTTAGAAATTCGAGCCATTTGTAGAGAATCTAGAAGGGATAATGTAGAGAGGACAGCAACCGCCTCCAACAAAAAGTTTGTAATTGCAGAGCAAGGAGCTGTGTGTACTTTCCAAGTAGCCCCCGCTCGATGTTCCCCCTCCTCAGGCCCACATATAATGTTTCTTCGTCGAGTGAAATCATTGCCACTTTGTGCTGCAGCCATGATGACTCACACTGGCTTCAGGTATATACAAAGGACTCTGAAAATGCAGGTACATCCAACAACACTTCACTTTCCTCTGCAGCAGCAAAGTGTGAAGAAAGTTGGTCAAAGTGTCCACTGACTGAGCCACCTCCCAGAACAATGTTTTAGTCATTTCAGAAATATTTTCCTTGCACTTTAATTAACTTTGAAAACATGCAGATATCTGTACATGTAGATTAATATACAGTACAGGCAAAATGTTTGGACACACCTTCTCATTCAATGCTTTTCCTTTATTTTCATGACTATTTACATCAAAAGGCATCAAAACTCTGAATGAACATGAATGAATTATCTCTTTATTAGCTGATTGGTTCTTGTTATAATCTGAATCAAACAGTCATCCAGTAGGGCTGTCGGCTGTGGATCAACCTGACTTCTGATGGTCCCAACAACACTGATAAGGCAGAAACTCCATTAATTAATCCTGATAAAAACATTTCAGGTGAAGCTCATCAAGAGAAAGCCAAGAGTTTCTACCATGAGCAGCTAAAAACGGAGCATGTTTGGCTTTAGCTCCTAAGTAAAAATCTGAAATGATTAAACAGTTTGTCCAAATTGTCTATTAATTTCCCACCAGTCCACTAAATGCGTATTTAACTAATTATTCCAGCACTAGAAAGAGCACCTGCTGGGTAAATCACCCTTATATCACCAGTAAATCTTCCAGTCAGATGGATGTTCGTCACCGTCCGTCTGCAGCCGCAGCATCGACCTCTCACCGACCCTGAAACAGTCGTAGCCTCATCATTCCTGTCTCGTTTGTGGCACATCTGAAACGCCGGTGCTCAGAGTGATTCATCCAGGGCGCCGGCTGGTGGTGTGTAGAGTTTTTTTTTGCTGATGAAGCAGCATGAGGGAGGTGAGCGAGGAGTCGATGGGTACAAAAACAGAGGGCAAGAAGGAGTGAAGGAGAGACGGGAAGTATTGAGACCGAATGGCAGGGGAGGTGTGTCTGATGGCAGCTTAATGATCGTTAGGAGTCACGGACGGTTCGTTAAATCATGAGACTGCAGCAGACAAACTGCAAATCAGCATATTTGAGAGTTCCCAAACTTTGGCTTTCTTTTTTGGATCATGGTGGATAAATTTGTCATTGACAGGGTGGAACCAATATTCCTGCAACCAACGAATGTTTTCTAAAACGATGAATCCGCAAAATATTTCCTACATTGATACATCAAGTGTTTGGTCTGTGAAGTTTCAGAAAGCAGTGACAAATGTCCGTTATTTTCCTCAAAATCCAAGCAGATGTTTTGTTTTATCAGTTCAAAACTCTTTATCACTTTATTAGAGCGTAAAACAGAGATAAGCAGAGAAAACCATATTTGCCCAAGTAAAACCTTTGCTCACAAAAATAGAAAGAAAGATGGCTCGTTAGGATGATAGCAAAAACTATATAGTGCCACCCCATTTCAAATGAATTCCATTAAAATAAATACACTTTTAGTGAAATTATGCACCCAGAGAATCAAACAGATGCACAAAGTCACACAGAAATAATAAGTGTGGCTATATATTATCATTAAGTCACTAAACTCATCACTGCACAAGATGCATATCGTCATTAGAAACCTGTTGAGACATTTTGGGCTTTTATCATCTCATTGGTTATTTAATTGCCTGTCTCTGATTGGTTGCCTGACAGGAAAGGGGCGGGGACTCAGGATCGGTTATCTGCCTCCATCCATATGATGAAGACTTCTTGCTGCTCTCACTTGTGGAGGATTTGAGATTTTTTTTTTTCTCTCCCCTCATGTGTCAGCGAGGTTTAATGTATCTGCCGCGGCTGCCGGCTCCACGCTGAGCAGATCCACTCCTGGCTAATTAGCATTAGCATACGCAGACCTTGACTGCTCGCTTGCTGTCGGTCCCAGGGAAAGAAAC
Source organism: Hypoplectrus providencianus (assembly GCA_028566105.1). Classification (NCBI taxonomy): domain Eukaryota; kingdom Metazoa; phylum Chordata; class Actinopteri; order Perciformes; family Serranidae; genus Hypoplectrus; species Hypoplectrus providencianus. The sequence continues at coordinate 25,299,257 of JAOWBC010001868.1, forward strand.
AGCCCGGGAGTCTGTAGGGAGGGCCAGGCTCCCTGTTTCATCTTTAATGAGCTGCAGTCCAGCGAGGAGCAGCCAGATCTGGGTGTGCCAGATGAAAGCTCCCGCTCAGGTCCTGTGGCTCCTTCCCTGCTTGGTGATTCCTGGCGGCGAGGTGAAGAAATGAGGCGGTGGGGTGGCGTCTCCTAACATCCCGGCCGACCGCGGAGAAAAGAAAACGGAGACCCTCCCTTCCAATCTTTGATCCAATCTGAGCCCGGCCCCCGCCGCTGACTGGAGCTCGTGGCTCTGGAGGTAATTGACTCCGCCTGGCCGGGGAGCTGTCTCTCTCAGTGGATTTAAAAGTTGTGGGCTCAGTTAAGAAACTGCCCGCTGACATTATGAAGACAGCCAGACCCCCAGCCCCTCCTCCCCTCTGAGCCGGTCCTTTATTTCCCTCTTCCGGCTGCTTATTTGAACTGGCCCGGCCTGCCCAGCGTCTCTGTTGATGCTGGTGGGTGCAGAGATGAAAGCTGAGTTTCCAGTCGTGTGTTTCAAAAACAACTTCTCTGTTTTAACACCTTTTTGCACTCACAGTAAACTACCTAAAGATGTTTCTACATGTTTTGTTTCGGGGTTAAGCTCTTCGCATCGAATTCTACTCCGGCATCGATTATCTGCAGATCAAAACACACGAGGCGTCTTTTTTTATTTGTAAATCTGATTGAACAGAGAAATCTGTGATTTAGTGATTTAATTCCCCTCTCCATTCACTATTTTTATGTTTTTTTAATCTGCTTGATGTTTTTGCAAGATAAGTAAACTTCTAATTTGTATTCAGTTTGCATGTAATTCATTTATTTTTCATCTACAGCTGTAGAGCTATTAAAGTATGGATCATTTTAAATAATTTATTAAGCATGGGGGAAAGAAACAACACGGCATAATATCACAATATTTTAACAACATATATGCAACATATAATGATAATAATAAATAATAATGATAATAATAAAATAAATGGCCTTTCAGCGTTAGCTTAGTTTAGCGTAGAGCTAATCTAAATTTAATTGTAAAATACTTTCTTTTACTTATGATCGCTGATGATTATTTGATGACATTTTAACTTTAAAGCTTCTTTTAATGAAAAACAACATTTACTAGAATAATTCCAAGTTTTATTGTGCAGTTTGATTCATTCTGAATGATTTACCCCTCAGAATCTTACGAACAAAAGATTTATAGTGATATTTTTGCACGATTCTTTGCAAATAAGCTGGACTGATCTATTGAGAAGTCTTTAGGTCAACCAAGAATCTCTTGTAATGATTTCAGCCTCGTCTTTACACAAACTTTGCCTGAACTTCAAGGTGCCCTGTGTATCGGCGCTCTCGTTCACCTTGCCTCTATCGCATCACAAACCCTCCATCATCACACTTTCTCCATCGTTCCTGTCGTCCTCTGAAGGTTTTCTCTCTTAGCCGAGTGCTCTCCGGCATCCCGAGGCCCCAGAAGGCTGACGGCAAGAAAGTGCTCGAATTTTCTCTTTGTTTTTTGCGAGATCGAAGTCTGCACGGCCAAATTAGTGTGCTCACAGCGTTCCCTCTCTGCAGCCCTTTGAACGCGCCTGATGCTCCACGCTCTGCCCGCGTCTCCCGGGGGACAGCAGTCTTTTAGCTGCAGCCTCGTGGATTATTTGCTGTGAAGGGTTCAGTACCATCTCAAGGTACGCCCGAGTACCCTCGCGCCCGCTCTCCTTCACGCGGCGAGCCGGCCTCGTTTGATGGCTCGGAAAAGCTTCAGATGCAGTTTGAAGAGCACCCTTCACGGCGACGGCGGCCTCCTCCTGGAAGTGACAGGTTTTACTCCCCGGGAGCGTGTGGCGGCGAGGTGCTTTCGCCGTACTTGTCACATGAAAGCTCGACCTTGGCGTCGCCCCACAGGTTAATTTGACAGACGTTGCGAGCACGCAGCGGCGAGCAATTGATTCTGGTTCAAAGAGTCTTTTATCAGGCGCTGGTCATGGCTGTCCGACGCACACGGAGAACAAGAACACCCGACTCGTCCTCTTCACTCGCCGCCGCGCTGATGCTAACGGACAGAGCGAGACATGAAAGGTGTTTGCGCGGCTCTGTTCAGGTGTGTCCATGCATGTGATGGCTGCCCGTGTGCAGACTTTCCAAGTGTCAGCAGGAGCGGAAACGCACACCTCGGCCCTGACGGTGCAGCCATGTTTTGTCCGAGCCGGGCTGCAGGTGCAGGTGACTCAGAGCTGCATCCCGACCGTGACAGCTTTGTTTCCCCACAGCGGGGTCTCTGCCCTCTCCTCTCACTTTGTCATTTTTATCCCAGTGTAGCAGTGTCCCGACCCCATCCATCTCTTTTACTCCTCATCCTCCCTTTATTCCACCGGTACGCTTCACCTCATCCCTCATCCGTCCCTTTTCTTCCTTCCTGTCGCCTGAACTGATGATTTCACCGTCACGTCTCTGCAGCAGACGAGATCAAACTCCTTTTTATCTCCTGTTCAGGATCCTTGTTTCCTCATCTAGCTGCTCTGTGACACACGATCGTTCTGGGAACAAAGGAAAGATGCTCCTCAGCAGAGAGATGGGATTAAATTCTGCAGGCCAAAGGTCAACGTCCGAATGACTTTTTAGAGTCTGACGTAGTTTGAACAAGTTTTTTTTTAATCCAAAACCCTTTTTAATGATGATCTCAAGTCAAGAGCAGAGACGTTTCAAACTCTTTATTATGGTGGGAACTCCTCGTATTATTATTAAAAACAAATGATGGAAGAAAAATGACTTTATTATGTGTCTGTTTTTTTTAACATGCCTTATTTTTTATTGTTCTTCGTCTGTTTTTGACATGCTCTTTTTTTTTTTTTTTTTATAATGGTTTCCTACCCTGACCAGGACTCCCTCAGAGAGATTTGGTCTCAAGCAACATCCTACATTTAATTTAAATAAATAAAATTAATCCTGGAGAGCAATTCAGTGATATGAATGTTCACAGCAAAATTAAAAATAAATAACAATTGTAATTATTAATGCTATTAGAGATTTTCTTTTAGTAATGCTAATCTCTGTCCTGTATGAAAGGAAATTGCATTCACTTGAAAACAAAAAAATATATATATATTTTCTGAGTAATTTATTTTTTGATTTGTTTTTCGGGGTTCTTAGTTCTGTATTTCTATCGTGTTTTTATGTTTTTCTGTCATTTTTTTTTTAGATAATTTTCCTCCGTTTTAAGTGGGGGTTGTTTTTTTGGAGTAATTGTTTTTAAGGTTTTTTATGGTTTGTTATAGGAGCTAATCTTTTTCTGAGTTTGTTTTCTGTTTTTCTGACTTTTTCTTTTTTTAATTTAGTTTAGTTTAGAGAGCAACAGGTCTAATGTTCTTAGTATATCGATAATTCAGAAAAAAAAAAGTCAGGGTAAAAATAAATTAAAAATACATGTATAAAAATATTAGATGGAATTAAAACAATTACCTTAAAAAAATTAATAAATAAACCACTCAGGAAAAAAGGTTAAAAGATTAAAAAAGTCTTTTTCATTATGCTTCTGTGTGATATTTTTATTCCTACTTTCTCTGTGAAGCACTTTGAATTATAGCTATGTTTGAAACGTGCTTTAACATTTACGCTGCCTTCCTCTAAAGCTTAAAATCTGAGTACAAAACAAACATCACAGCAATAAAACAACAACAACAACAACACTAAACAAAGCTCCCGTCTCTGTCCTCCAGGCGCGCTGGCCGTCCTGATCCCGGAGCTGGACCTGGTCATCTCTCTGGTGGGCTCCGTCAGCAGCAGCTTCCTGGCGCTGATCTTCCCTCCCATCCTGCAGATCATGACGTTCCACACGGAGGGCCTGTCCCCGCTGGTGACCGCCAAGAACGTGGTCATCAGCGTGATCGGGCTGGTGGGCTTCCTCACGGGGACGTACATCGCCATCGCGGAGATCATCGCCCGCAACGCGCTCAAGGACACGTTATCGTCCTACCAGGTCCAGTGACGGCGCCGACACACACACACACACCCAGGCCGTCCAGAGAAGCATTTTTAGGGCACATTTTTAGCGTTTTACCTTCTTCCATTTGCTGCTGGTGGACACGGCGGCCGTTTTTAGCGTTAATCCGTCACTGTAAGGACCCGTGGTGCTCCGTGTGTCACTGCTGTAATAAATGCTTGTTACTCACCAGGAAGTTAGTGAAATCTAATCAAAACGTAATCGTCCATAACTCCTTTAGGTAGCTTCAGAACAGTTCAGAGGGTTTTAGAGGTAATTTATCATGTTGACACCTGAATATAATGATGTTTAATCAAACTACCTCACAGAACGCTACCAGTTTATAAGAGTGCTCCGATTGCTGATTGATTGGAAGCTTTTCAAGCCTTCAAACTAATTTTTTTTTTTTTAATTTATTGCCAATTATAAATGGATACATGCCTCCACCATCTAATAATAAAGCCATTTATTTACAATTTGTTTTAATGTGCGAGAGATAATCAGACAAAGACGTATAAAAAAATATGAAACAAATGCCATTTAAATTCCCTCTAGCTAAAAAAATTAGTTAAATATAATTGAAACACTTTAAACTTCCATCATTTTGTCATTTTTTTACACACATCCTTGAGATTCTTTTTTTTTTTTTAATGAAGAAACTTTTTTTTTATGACAAGACAAAGTGATTTTAAATTTGAAGCTTCCTTATTTTTTAAATGGGGAGAAAAAGATTTATCTCTTTATTAATTAATTTACCTCTGAATTTAACTCATCATTTAATAAAATTACTTAAACATTTAATATAATACGATCTAACTTATTGTGCAATATGATATTTTTTTATTTGGTGTATCAATTGTGGTAATTATTTCTGATTTATGGTCCATGTTTTTCTTTTTTTTGGCCATTTTAACCACCTACATCATAACAAACATTCATCAAAAACGAATTATTATGCACAGTAACTTTATTGGATCCCTGCAAGGATATTTATTCTCAAGTGAATTTATGAATTTATTAAAATTTTTTTGACAGTCAGCTGATAACTTTGGATCGGAGCACCCTTATAAATTTGCTCTTTCAAACCTTTTTTTGTTTTGTTTTGTTTTGTTTTTTACCATCCGGATTCGCCGCTGTTCCTGAAACGTAGCGGACTCGTTACTCAAACTGTTTCTCGTTAGAGTTTTTACAGGAAAAGAGAAAAAATCATCACTGTTGTTGCACTTTGATTTTTGCCTTATTCAGTGAAACGGCGCAGAACTTCACAAACTTTAAACCTGACAGACGTAGAGAGTTTAAACCCGCCGATTGTTTATTTAGGAATTGTGCTTTTTGATTTTGCTCATCAAATCCTGACAGATGTTACACATATCTCGTCTTTATCTCTCATTTTTAAGTCACAACTATGAGCTACAGTTTGTATTTATGAGATATTAAATAAGGATTTTTTTTTGTTTAATTTTTACTGCAGGAAGTGGGTATTAAATTATTTATTCAAAATGCCCCAAAATCACATAATGCTGAAGCTTAAAACAAAATTAAAGGGAAAATGAATAACTTGTTCATGACAAGATGAATAATTTCTATATTTAAATGTATTTTAACAGTTTACATATTTCAAGAAACCAGGATTTGATGAGTCCCCTGATTGATAAGCACAATAAATTCAATAAAATTTAACAGATATTAAACAAAATAGGAAATTAAAATACATCAGATTAATAAACATAGTTAGACTGTTTATGTAGGAGCTCTTTTTTTTCTTGTCTTTAAAACATTTATTTTTTGGATCTGATTATTTTTTTAAATGTGTTCTTATGTTTTAATGTATTTACTAAATTAATAGGTATTTCTGAATATGTTCCTCTTTTTTTATTCAGCAGCATGCATTGTTAAGACTTACAGCTAACCTTGAAGATGTAATTTTTCTTTTCTTTTTTTTTTTGGTTTAATTACAGAGACGCTCTGCATGTAATATATTGTAATATAAAAACAGGTTTTAATAAATATCGGTAGCAGTTGTTTTCATGAAACAGACGCAGGCGACACGTCTGTTTGTCTTCAGTGTTTCTGTGGCAGTTTAAGAGGGTTTAAATCAAAGCTACGAGCCTTATGTGTACCAGCCGACCTGCTCCTGTGTGTGTATATTCCTGTTTGTTGCACATGTAAATGCACACACACACACACAAACACACACACACAAACACATTGTAATATTATTTTAAAGCAACATTACAAATGTCTTTTTAGTGATTTAATGTGCAAATTCACTTGAATTAAGCAGCTGAACATTTATTAAACATTTATTAATTCTAAATTAAATTATTTACGACTGAATAAAATAACAAGATGACAACTTTTACTGAAAGCTTCACATTAAGAGGTGCAGCGAGCCAGAAACATTAATAAATAACAGTCCAACAACAGGAAGTCCAGCTCAGCTTCTGTCTAAAGCTTTTGTTTTGGGAAGCTTTCTCTTGCCTGGCGGCTTCTTACTCGGTCGCTCTCTCCTTTTTCTCCTTTTATTTTCCTGCATTACGTCATGATGTTCACCTGGTTAAACTTGCCAGCCCACCTTGGTCTGGTTTTTTTGGCAACACCAGGCTTAAAAAAAACATGTCCTGGTGCTCTGCATACCCCAAACTGGAGTTACAAAAGCTAGAAAGCTAGAACAATTAAAATATTTCATAATGTTTACGTTTAGACTCTGCAAGATAAAACTAATGCATCACAGCTACGATAAACAAAAGTAAGATATATCACAAGTCGTTTTTATTTTTATGTTTTTCTTCCTTTTTCAAAGTGGAGCTCTGCAGAAAACGTTCAGGAACCAGTGAGCTAGCTGTTAGCTTTAGCTGTTAGCTTTAAACCAGAAGTAAAGTTTTCTGTCCACTGGAGAAAAAAAAACCTGTTCAGTGAAGCATCAGGACGATTCTGAAGCTTCAGTTTGTTGGTGAAATATTTCTGTAATGTTGCTTTAAATGTCAAACAGCCGTTTCCCTCCCGTCCTGCTGCGGATGGTCATTGTGTGCTAAAGCAGTTTAAAAATGAGATTTTCTCACATTTCCCACTTGACACTTTAAGATGATGATGGTGATGATGATGCTGTGCAGCTACCCAAAGAAGACTAATTTCACTTTCATATCGGGCTGCAACTCGACAGTTTTCACTTCATTAAATTGTTATTTTCCAATCAACTGTATCATAACTTCCTGTGTCATGTTGCCGGAGCCGTCACCTTCCAGTTTAAAAAGCTGGAACCTGTACATGTTTGAGATTTGTATTTAATAAAGTTCATAAAAGCGCTCTGTCATTTCTTAATTTCTATATAAATAAATAACATTCAAGGGATCCGAATGTGCTCTGCTGTCTTTTTTAGGTCGCTGCTGAAACTTTCCTTTAAACCAGCAGCAATAAAAAGGTTTTTTAGGTGTTTTATTCCCAAAATAACGACTTGAAATCCAATTTAAAAGCACAAAGACGGAGACGACTGTCAGTGCAGCCAAACCAGGAGGATAATTCGTCCCTCAGTGGTTCCTGAGCTCGTATGAAGCAGGTTTATTCCCACAGCCAGCCAGCAACACGAGGCTGTTAAAATAAAGAGCCGCCGTGGAGGTTAGTCTGTAATAAAATCATCCGATTCAGAGAGTTCAGACTCACCGAGGACACAAAGACAAGTTTTTATTTCTGGGTCGTTTATTCGCCCCA
>JAOWBC010001868.1:25376457-25388131 GCA_028566105.1 Hypoplectrus providencianus
TACAGCACAAACTTTGATATTGAGTTCTGCTGCCACGTGTTTCCTGATGAATAATGCAATAATTTCTGTTTGCCATCTTGATTTTTCCTCAATTTCTGCATTGTGGAGGAATATTTTAACGTTAGGATGAGTCACCCGGGTGCTTTGCATTTTATTGTTTTCTTACAAACTTTCATCTTGAGGATGGAAACTGTTTTTTCTCTGTCTAGACAGATCTGACTCTGAGAGTTTGAAGCTGTCCCACTGTCAAATTGTCTGTGCTTAAAGGACGCATCGCAGATATTTTGATTCCTTTCTGCAATCTTTCCTGTAAGTTGGCATTCCTGCAGAATTTGGCTGAAGAAATTACCCACAATTCATAGCACTGTGACATTAAAACACTGATTTAATTTAGGCAAATCAAACTCACAAAGAAACTTTACCAGGATTAAGGATGGTGCATATTAAACACATAAAATCAAATAATGCAAAAAGCTAAAACACACATTGTTTATTTAGCAAAATTTTCTGTTAATCTTGCTAATAATAAAACATATAAGCTTTATTTGCGCTTGTGCATGAGATGAAGCTTAAAGTGCTTTACATTAAAGAATAAATTAATATTAGCAATGCAGTAAAAGCTTTTCAGTCAAATGTCTTAATTGAATATTAAACAAAAGCATCGCAATAATCAAATCTATTTGAGATAAAAGCGTGACTACGTCCTTCAGCATGATATTAGGATGAAATGGCCGTAATTGACAATGATATGTAGGTGATAAAAGCCTCTTTTTAAGTTTAACTTTATTTAGTTTTCTACTCCTTTACATGAATAACCTGCAGCGCTGAGAGGAAAAGGTCTCCATCTGATGGACTTTAATGCAATTGAATTAAAAGTTTTGATATTTTTTGTTTTTGCAGTGTGGAGAAGTCTGAAAATTAATGCATAAACTAAAAGTAAAAAAACAACCCAACACATTCATGATTGTTTAATTTTGTGTCAAAAGCATTGGTTTCAGTGAAGGTCCAGGCCTCAGTGTTTGTTAAAATCATCCTGTGACCCTGATGAGAAATTACTAAAACAAAAAGAGATGAAATAATGAATTCTGGATGTTGTTTTGTGATGCAGCTCCACTGAGGACGGACGCTGAATAAGTAAACATCTTAAATCAATCATAGTGTTGGAGGGCAGCTTTAAAACCCAACACTTGCTTTTGTTTTTGTTGGTTTGTGACATGAAAGTATCAGAGCCAGACGATACATTTATAAATAATCCCAATGCTAATATTCTTTCGTTACACTTTCCAATAACAATGTTGTGACAGCGAGCTCCGAGTTAACCGTCTGGAGGAAAAACGGAGGATTTGCATTAATTTGTTGCTTTGTTTTTGTTGTTGGCTGCGGGGCATCCGGTTGGTATTCCTCTCTGCTCGGCTTTTAAACCTGCTGCTGTTTGTGATTAATCTGCGGCTGAATAATGTAACATGACGAGTCAGCCGAGGCCGTTGAGCAGAGGGTTCGTTTCACCTCGTTGTTTGATGTTTCCCGCAGCGAACAGATCCTTAAAAGTGACGGCAGATTGGCTGCAAACGCTGAAAAACCTGCACCCACGAGGGAGCAGCGCGTCCTGGCCCACTCACCTGTGATGTAACACGTCACGAGGCGGTTCTCCAGCGACACGTCGGCGTCCGTGGTCGTCATGGAGACGATGACCTCGCCGGGCCGGCTGTTCTCCACCACAGAGCCGCGGTACACGTCGTCGGAGAACTTGGGCGGGTTGTCGTTCTCGTCCGTCACCGTCACCTCCACCAGGACGCTGGAGGACAGCTTGACGTCGCCGCCGTGGTCCGTGGCGAGCACGTTGAAGCGGTACACCCGGGTGGCCTCGCAGTCCGCCTCCTGCATGGTGGTGATCCAGCCCGTGTCCCCGTCGATGGAGAAGACTTCGGTGATGTCCGCCGCCGCCGCGTCGTCCGGCAGAGACTCGAGGCTGTAGGTCACAAGGCCGTTGGTGTCCGTGTCCGGGTCGTTGGCGGTCACCTGGGGGTCAAAATCAGAATAAAATTTTATTTCAAATTGAAGAATTTTAGAGATTTGTTGACATTTTAGGATGTTTCTGAAAGTTAATAAATATAAATAAATAATACCACTTTTACCTCAGTAGTGACATTTTTGGAGTCTAGTTTAGTACTTGTTTTTTTATTTTATTATCAAACTGGATTTCAAAAGGTATGAAGCTCAAACACATCCTCCTTGTTCTATCGAAAGGATCAGAAACTAAAACTCACCTGAATAACTGTCGTTCCAGCAGGCATGTTCTCGGCCAGGAAGGCCCTGTACGGGTTTGCATCAAACACCGGCTGGTTGTCGTTCACGTCTTGGACCTGGATGCTCACCGACACCAGCGAGGCGACGTCCGTCCCGTTGTGGCTTCCCTGGGCGATCACGTCTATCTGATACCATTTGGTCTTCTCGTGGTCGATGGTCTTCTGCAGCAGCAGAGTCCCGCTTTCCTTGTCCAGGCTGAACACTTTGTCCTTGTTGCTCTCCACTGTGTTGCCGTTCACCAGGCTGTAAATGAGCGGCATGTCGGAGTCCGCCCTCACCGAACCGACCTCCGTCCCGACGGGGATGTCCTCTGCGGCCGAGAAGGAGTAAAGCGGCTCAGAGAACTTGGGCAGAGGAACCTCGGGAGGAACCACCTTGAGCTGAACAGGGACGGTAGTGTTGTAGAAGGGAAGGCTGCCGTCACGAGCTTTTACTTTGAAGTTGAAGATCTTGTTCTCCATTCCCACGAGGCTCTCTTTGACGCTCACGATCCCGGTGAAAGGGTTTATCTCGATGATATCTTCGGTCACCTCTTCGGCTTCTTCCACCGTGTAGGTGACGTCTGCGTTGTTGCCGTCATCCGCGTCGTAAGCCATGATTTGAATAACAGGGGAGCCTTTATTGACAGTTGACTGAATGGACACCTGGTACTCGGACGCTTTGAACTGAGGGACGTTATCGTTTTCGTCTGTTAGAATAATCTTCACCGTGCAGAAGGCCACTTTCCCGCCGCCATCTTTAGCCATCACTTTGATAGCGATGACTCTCTGGGCGGGGTTTTCTCTGTCCAGCGGTTGTGTCGTAATAATCTGCCCATCACCATCGATGGCGAATTTCTCATCAGCGAGTTTGTTTATGATGGTGTAGTCCACGCTGCCGTACGGCCCGTCATCCGGGTCAATGGCCGCCAATCGGATCACCCGAGTTCCAGCCTCTGCATTCTCCGCCAGCTCTGCCTCGTAGATGCTCTGCTTGAAATGCGGACTGTGCCTGTTGCTGTTTATCATGTCAATGTTGACCGGCGCCGTCTTCTGAAACACGCCGTCAGACACCGCCACCGTCAGGTTATAGTACGGATCCAGGTTCCTCTTGCACACGTTAGAAAAAGAGATGATTCCCGAGGATTCGTTGATGTTGAAGTAGCGGCCTTCGTTCCCTGAGAGGATTTTGTACTTGAGGTTATTTAAGTCGCCGGTGTCGGGATCTGAAGCTTGGATTTTGATGACTATGTGGCCGCATTTTGCCATTTCATCCAGCGTGGCGTCGTACTGGGAGATGACAAAGTCTGGTGGGTTGTCATTGACGTCTGTGACATTTATAAAGACGTGGGCCTCAGTGCTATGAGGGTTAGTGCCATTATCGGTAGCTCTGATTTTCAAATGGAAGTGTTTTGTCTTTTCATGGTCCAACACCTGTTTTGAGACAATTAACCCGCTATGAGGGTCGATGTCAAAGAAAGCCTCCTCGTCCTCCTCTGATTTCACTATCTGGAAGGTGATATCTTTATTTCTGCCAGAGTCCCTATCAGAGGCAGAAACCTGTATCACAGAGCTGTCGATTGGCAGCCCCTCATCGATTACCACGGTGTACGCTGGCTTTGAGAAAACTGGAGCGTTATCGTTCACATCCTCGACTTCTATTTCAATGGAGGCCTCCGAGAAAGCTCCAGTCACAGAGTCAGTGGCTCTGACTGTCAGCACATGCATCGTTTCGCTCTCGTAGTCTAGAGGGTTGGTGACGGTCAACACGCCGGTTTTGAAATCAATGTGAAAGTGCTGCGAGGCATTTTCTTCCTCCAGGTTGTAGATGAGGCGATAGCCCTCTGGATTTCGGGCCTGGACATGCAGGATGGTGGTGAACGGGGGGACATTTTCGGGGACTTTTAGCGGATACAGAAGCGTCTGGAAAACTGGATTGGTTTGGTTCCTGACTTGAATACTGAGCTGAGCCGCTGTGGTGTGGCTGGGCTGGCCTTCGTCTGTAGCCAAGACTGTCAGCACGTACTTATTCAGAGCCTCAAAGTCTAGAGGTCTTTGAAGGGACACGTCGCCAACATCAGGGTCTATCCTGAAGAGGTCGTAATCCTCCTCCAGAGAGTACATGATGGAACCGTTCTCTCCCAGATCTTGGTCAATGGCGGTTGCTTGATATAAAACATCTCCCGGTTCAGAGGTTTCTGAAATCATCATTGAAAAGGGCAAGTTGAGAAACTGCGGCGAGTTGTCATTGACATCGTCTATAAAGACCTTGACCTGGGTGGTGGCTGTCCTCGCTGGTCTCCTCATGTCTTCTACCTTTACCACTACGTCATAAACATCCTGTTCCTCTCTGTCAAAGGGGATTCCTGTTGTTTCAAGGATGCCTGAAGTCTGGGAAATCACAAATTTTCCTACTGGATTTACGATAGAGAATAAAAGAGGCTCATTTAAAAAACAACCTGTGGTTTTGAGCGCCACCAAACTCTTGACTGTTTTTAAGTTTTCTGAAACGCTTGCCAAATGCACTTCCTGCTCAAACCCGAGATCGCTGGCTGTCAGGTTTGTCACGTTCACTTTGACGGTAGCCGAGTCTTTGTAGAGGCCGTCGGAGGCTCGGACAGTCAGTTGGTAAAATGACCTGAATTCAGACACATTGCTCACGGTGATGACTCCGGTATTGGGATCAATAGAAAAGGCATTGTGAAGATTCCCCTCAGTGATGCTGTACGACACTGCAGAGTCGGCGTCATGAGCCGTCACACGCACAACCTCTGTATCCCTGACAGCCGGGAAGATGATGGATGGCTCGTACACAGGGGTGCTGAAGTGTGGCGGGCAGTCATTGAGGTCCAGGACTCGGACGGTGACCTTGGTGGGCTCTGTTGCGTACAGCGACGGCTCCCCCGAGTCCTTTACCTGCACGGTGAAATGATATTCGGCCTTGGCTTCAAAGTCAACCGGTGAAATTAAAGAGATGGTGCCCATGCTGGAGTCGATCTTAAAGACGTCCAGAGCTTCAGGTTCAAGGATCTCGTAAACAAGTAGAGAGTTTGAATCTTTGTCAGCGTCTGAGCCCTGGATGACCAGAGGGGTGTTTCTCTCCCCCATAACCATGCTGTTGATGTGAGCGGACTCGCTTATCTGCCCCAGGTAATCCCGCCGCAGAAAAACAGGAGCGTTGTCATTCTCGTCAATTACGTAGATGAAAACGAGCGTCCTGGACGAGGCTCCGACCGCCGTGGAAGCCGTGACTTTGAGCTTGTAGGAGGCGCAGATCTCAAAATCAAGGTACTTCTGGACTGAAATCAAGCCAGTGTAAGAGTTGATGTGGAATGTCCCATTTGTGTTGCCGCTTTCTATCCCATAATGCACGGCAGCGGGGCTGGAGGCGGAGATGGTGACCACCGGGGCTCCGAGGGTGCTGGACTCGCTGATCTCTACGAGGTATTCGTCCGAGGGGAAGGCGGGCGGGGTTTGGTCGGAGATGCGGACGTAGACGTGGACGGAGCAGATGTCGCTGCGCTGGGGGAAGCCCTGGTCTGTGGCCTTCACTGTCAGGTGGAACTGGTCCTGAGGCTGGAGGTCCAAAGGCTTGGACACGCTGATAGAGCCCAGCTCGGGGTTGATGGAGAAGAGGTGGTCAATATTCCCTGGAAAGACAAGAAAATAATGTGTTACACAAATCATATTTCATTCATGTTTATTAATGTTATTTCCAGTATTGTACTGTCCTACAAGTCCAAATAACAATTTACAAAAAATAACAATTAAGTTAATTTTTCACTGGAACTTTTTTATACATCATTTTATAGTTTGTCGTTATAGTTTCATACTATTTTTATTTTTAAAAGCATTTGTTAAAAACTAATATTCAGATTTTTTTTGTCTCCCCTGCATGTTTTTTGTGTTTTTTTTTCTGCAAATTCATGTCACTGATTCGATAAAAAAAAAAGAATAACTAAATAAATCATGTAAAATTTTTAATAAATTCATGGGACCTTGCAAAATTCTTCTCTTCATACTTTAATATGTTGTTAGTTGTTTATTTTTAATTTGAGTTTTTGCCTTCAGACACAACACCCTACGGATAATTTTCAAGTGTTATCAGGTTTTGGTTGATTGTTTTAGGGTACTTATCTTAAAAAAAAAATACATATTTAAAACATTTTTTAAAAAATAATATTTCCACAAGTTTTCACTTGTATTATTAATAAAAAAGTTTTGACATCTACAAATTACTTAAAGATGAATAAAATACAAACCCTCCTAACACTTTCTAAGATATTTAAACCGTAGATTTTCCCATGACGGTTTAAAAAACGTAAATCCTTAATACTTTTGTTAATGGTGAAGTTTCAGTATTCACTACAGATATTTAAATATTTTAAAAAATCCATATTACTCCTTCATAATCTGGTGTAGAGCTATAGGTGCCGGCAATTTAAAAGAAAATCCTTGAAAGGAACAAGAAGGTGGTTCAGAAGAGTCATTATTACAAAACATTTATACAGTGATTCGTCCTGAGATGTTGATTTAATTTCTGAAAAGGAATAGTTTGGGATTTTTTTTAGGACTTTGGGATTGTTTAAAACAATGAAAAGTGCTCTACAAATAAAATGTATTTTTATAATTATTCTAATTATCTCTCAGGAAAGGGAACATGTTGAATTTTTCTTTTAAAACATAAACTATACTTTCGGATGACTCAACCGGGTTCTCGTGAGGACAGTGCCCTTTTTCTTGAGCCTCACTCCTCCTGGTTTGAAATTACTTTATTTTATTCCAACAAGAGAAACTGCTCCAGAGTCACTTTCATTTATCTTTTCTTTTCTCCAGTTATAACATATGGTCAGAAGGGTTGAATCGGGGACAGTGTTATTTGTTAAGATGGATGTTCTTTCTGGTCTAAAATACACTGAGCAGGCATAATGTGGACCGCTGCAGCGGCCGGGGTCATCTCCAACACATGATCAGCAATATCTCCTTGCAGGATGATGAAAGTTGTAGCGCTCAGCTGTTCCAAAACTTCTCTTAATAAGGTGAAGATGTTTTGGTGTAATGTGTGAGGAATAAACAGAAAGGCAACATAAGGATAAGGACAAAAGGAGGCCTGTATAGTGGCTGATATGATTTGCAAATTCAAAACGCTTTACGAAAGAATAAAGCATGAATGCTAATAGCCGCAACACAAACACAAAAGATCGAAAACGGAAGTAAACTTACAACAGAAGCAGAAGAGAAGCAGTAGAAGCTTTATGGAGTCAGGCTAACCGTTAGCGGCTAATGTTAGCCAGTTGTACAGATGTGAGCTGTACCATTAGCTTTCAGCTAAAGTAGCTAACGTCACTGTGTCCCAAATAGGCCGGCTAATAGCTAACATTCTATCAAAATATCACATTAACTAGTAATATTAATGAACACGTTATGGTTTCAGTTCATTAAGTTGTGTAAAACTATAGTCTAACATCTTATCTTTCAAACCATAAATCATTTAAACAATGTTTGTTAGCCTTGGATTTACTGAAGTCAGTAAAATGTCGCTGATGCGGTAAGTTAGCCGTGAGCTAACAGCTAGCAATTGTTTAGATCTCCCCTTTGTTTAATGCTAACCTGCTCAGGCTTCTCTGAAGTTCATTCAGTAAAGATAGCTTTATGACATTAGGCTAACCGTTAGCAAAAGATAAGTGATTGACTTGCATTAATTATAATTTTCTATTGTGAAAAACTATAAATAGTTGCATCAGTATGATTTTTTAGACATGTGCTTCTCCTCTGCTTCCCATGTAAGTTTATTTCCGTTTTCAATCTTTTGTGTTTGTGTTGCAGCTATTGGCATTTGTGCTTTTTTCTTTTCCAAGACGGGACATTTAAATTCTAATCAGAGGTGTGAATACGTGAAACTGAATGAATGTAAAACAGAGCAAAGCATTAACAGGAGATGAAAATCCTGCTCACCTGAGTTCAGAGAGTAGCTGATGTCGGCGTTGCTGCCCATGTCCTTGTCCAGGGCTTTGACCCGCACCACCTCGGAGCCCGCGGGGGCCAGGTTGGAGATGCTGACCTCGTAGCGGGGGCTCAGGAAGGACGGCGAGTGGTCATTACAGTCCTCCACGTGAACCACCACCTTCACAAAGTTCCTCTTCACTGGGATCTCCTGGTCACGCACCTGAGCAGGAGCAGAGAGGAGGTGAGGAGTCTAATGAGGCTGTTAGAGAAAAAACTGACAGAAAAAATGATGAGCCGCCAGTTTTACTTACTTACTTACCATTTAATTTATACTGTAACGGATATTATTTACGCTATGGCTGTGAGTCAACTGAAGAAATAACCAATTTATCACACATTTTTCTGTGATTAATCACTATTAATCTGTTTAAGACCATAGCTTGTTATAATGTATTTTGTCTTTAAAGAAGAAACTTCAGGGTAAAATTAGAGACATAAAATCCAGTTTCTTCTGCATATTTTTTAAGAGATATATTAAGAGATTTAGATTATTTTTGCACATGAAATAGATAAAATCATATTTAAAAAAAAAAAATAACAAAAAAAAGATTAAAAATAAGTAATTACAGAAAAGAAAATGAAATTCAGTAAAAAAAAATGCATTTTTTAAGTCAGTTACTATGACTTCAAACAGATGTTGAGATATTTTTAACTCAATAAAATATTTATATTCATTTGGGTCTATTCTATCATGTCTCTAACTGTTCTGCATAATTCAATGCATCATTAAAGTAATAATTCATCTTCAAATCAACATTTATGCATCAATTACTCAGCCTGTGCTACCTTGAATCATATAATAAAACCTTAAAATCATGCATGCACAGGAGTGAGACAGAAATTATGTTTTTAGGAAAATACTGAGCATGCAAGTGGAAAAATAAAAAAATTGTTTCCTGCACTCGATGTGGGAGAGTTTGTTAATGTATTTTTAGATGTAGTTTTTAAAGATTGCATGCATTAACTTAATTTTTTTCTTGAAGGACAAAAGGTAAAATCGGGGCATTTGACGTCTTTATGATATTCAGAGGCTTTCTGCAGAGACAACGTCCTCATTTACCATAACGATGAGTGTGTGAACGGAGATCGTCTCGTAGTCGAGCTCCTCCGTCATCACCAGGACTCCGCTTTTCGGGTCCAGGTGGAAGAACTTGGTGCTGTCCGGGTGGAGGCTGCTGTGGATGGAGTACACCAGCTTACTGTTGGTGTCGGCGTCCTGCGCGCTGATCTGCAGGATGTCCTTCCAAGGCGACGTGTCCTCAGGAACCCTCACCTTTCAACACACACACACACACACACACACACACACACACACACACACACACACACAGGAGCAGGAGGGGAACAGTGGGTGGTAATGAAAAAGGAAAAAACAAATTCAGGAAACAACAGGGTCTGAAAAATCGATAGCAAACTGATTTCCTGGACTTTAACGTTTCAATTTCAACACAATTTTTTATTCATAAAGGCGGACCGAAGTAGGAACAGAAAACATTTTGAGGACAGGAAAATGTTGGGTTGGAGCAGCAGTGTGAGGGAGCCGTGATCACTGTGATTAAGAAAACAACAGCGAGGCAGAAGTGTTGTACTGTCTGCTGGATGTCCTGATAATTACGGTTATAATGATTCTCAGCATGTGTCTAAATTTAAGTAAAAGCGAGAAGGTCACTAATTTACATCTTGGTTCAAACAAAGACTCACAAAAACCAAAACAGAAATAATTAAAGCATGGCCGAGCAAGCTGCAACAAGTCCTAATGTTCTTACCATAAACTGTAAGAAATATTTACTTTTGTTTTGGGCGATTTTGCTCCCTTACTTTACTTACATCATAACCTGGTATAAAATTATAAGATTTAATTTTATTAGACAAGAAAGGACCAATTATTTAACCTACTTCAGCTTGCTGAAATTTAACCCCTAAATGACCAAAGTTGTAGTTAATTGTCCCCCAAATGGAAGAAAATGATCTATGATGTTAATTAAATCCAAAAGTTGGCATCTAAACTCTCATGCTGCTGTTCAAGTTTGAAAACTGTGTATTTATAGAGCACAAAAATGTTGGCCAAAGTAATTTTGAGAGAGAGATTAACAATTATAGAAAAATCGACACTTGAAATTTCTTTAATTTTAAATTAAAATTTAAAAAAGCATTTTTAATGTCAGTTACTCTGAGTTTAAATAGATGTTGAGATATTTTTGACTCATTAAAATATGTATATTTATTTGGCTCTATTCTATCTCGTCTCTAACTTCAAGTTTGCATAAATTAAGTTTACTTTGAACACAGCAGAAGACGTTTTTTGTCTTTGCTGTCATTTTCTTCAGCCCCCAGATGGAGAAGAGACAGAGAAACCTTGACGAATCCTGTTTTAGTCTTTGATGAAAAGTCAGCCAGCTCAGATGCTTCTGTTGTGACAAACCCCTTTGAAAACACTCTCCTATTATTGTGATTATAAAGGGCAAACAGCACTCTGCTGCATTTCACACCTGGTTGCATCTGTGGCAAACCCATAATTATCTGCACAGGATGCCCTTTGGGGTCTTATTGCTGTAATAAGTCTCCCGTGAGCTTTTTCTCTTCCAGTGGAAATGCAGCGGCTGATCCTCGACTCTCACCTCGTACAGCGGCTTCAGGAAGACGGGCCGGTGCTCATTCATGTCCAGCACGCGGATGTAGGCCTGCAGTTTGGAGACGGGACACACAGGGTTTCACTTAATGGATGCTCAGCGTGCTCCACATTAAATATGGAAAGCAGCAGCGGCTCGAAGCTGCTGAGCCACCGCTGGCTGCAGGGTTTAACATCATATTCTTAAACAGAGATTTAAAACTCAAAGAAGGACATAAATAAAGTCTTTGGACATTTAAAGCTGAAAAAAAAGCAGATTTTTGTGTTGCATCAATCTTTAAACCAACAGGGGATGGTTTAGTTCCAACTTTTCTTAAAAGGTGCTCAGTATTTCTGCAGAGAGTTAGCAAAGCATGCACAAAATATTCAGTTTTTATTATTTTAACTAAGCTGTTTACATGGCTAATGATGATTAATATGACAGAGCTGTTTGGGCCATTGAACATTGTTCTTCTCCCCTTTTAATCGTATTAACTAATGGAAGTTTCAGTTTCACTCAGTTCATTTTAAAACCATAATGATTTCATTCTGTCATCAGGAGAAAACAGGATTCTTAATCGCACTTTTTAACATTTCTATGTCTCTGCTAATGGTTTTATTCCTTAAATAAAAACACATTATTTCTTTAATTCCTGTTTAGCTAAGAATGTTTGGACAACTCTTCTCATTCAATGCTTTTCTTCACTTTTATCATATTTTCTACATTGTTGGTTGCCATAAAATACTTTAAAATATTAATGGAACCCATATGGGA
>JAOWBC010001868.1:25532133-25542246 GCA_028566105.1 Hypoplectrus providencianus
TTTGGCTGGTCAACATCCTTTCACATACTCGATTATAATTAGATCATACTCGGTATAATAGTATTTTGTTCATCCCTAAAGTTTCCCACCGTGTACGTGTTTCTCAGCAGCAGAAGGATCGTACAGGAACAAATGGCCGCTTCCCTCCAGGCTCGTCTGAGCGAAGGTGCCGAGCTGTGACTTACAGCAGGAGAACTGTGGGCCTGATTCCACAGACAGGCAGGTTGGTGTTGTTGTTGAAAAAAAACAAAACATCAAACCAGCAGAGTTACAACAGCCTGAGGGCCTCACGGCGAAGGGAAAAGTGTGAAGGGAAAAGTTTTGTGTTTTGTTTTTGGCGGGGAGGGGCGGCGGCGGCGTGATTGATTTCTGCAGAGTCAAAGCAGCGGCTCTCCCTCACAAACACTCAGAGAACCTGCACTTGTGTTTGGGGGTAAAATAGATAGATTTGTGGTCTGGTTTGTTATATTCCTGCAGTTTTTTTTTTTCCCTCACGAATGAATTCCCAACTAGTGAAACATACAGAAAAGTTTGAGTCACCTCGTGTTCATGTAACTCAGACTGGTGATCAGGTTTTTGAGTATTTTGTTGTGATAAAGAAAAAAAATGGCTCGATAAGTAAACTTAGCGATACCACAGAATATTAAATTCTCTGCAAAACGTTACTTTGCATTGGCATGAAAATATAAGTATTTATTATGCAGAATTTCCCATTTTCACAAATTGAATACTGGAATAATACTACAGCTTCAATAAAAAACAAAGATTGCAGCTTGCCAATGGTTAAAGTAACTATTTAGGTAATAATTATAAAATAAAATAATACAATTATAAAGTATGTGTGAAATTTAACACGACTGAGCAGAGAATTATTAAGAATGCTGGATTTTATTGTGAAAAACAGAAGTACAGTCCAGATGTGTGGATATATATGGTTGGTAATGGTGATATTTTTTTTATTATTATATTTTTTTGAGGGAAATCAGCATTCATAAGCATCAATAATAGTTTTTCCACAGCTGTTTTCTATATTTTTGTTTTGTTTTTTTAAATGGTACATGAGAACAGAGAGCCACAAAAAAGACAAACCCCTAAAACAAAGAGATTAACACAAACAATAAAATAAAATACATAGTAATATAATATAAAAGGAGCGAGAGATGTATTGGGTTTAACAGCAGGGACATTAAGGCTAATCTTTAACTTTAAATGTGGTTAAATGGTTAAAACTATATTTTTCCTTTAGAAGTTAGACTAGTTTTACACCACTTCAATAACTGGAAGCATAACAGGATCTTTTATATTTAAAGTTAATGTTAAATTTACTACAATATTAGCCCAAAGCTAGTCCATGTGATGGTACGGTGATGGTAAACAGTCATAAATCAGGTGTCTGTCCTGGTTCCCGGCCGTCCTGCAGGTGTTCCTCCTTCCTGCTGCAGCAGCAGACGTGCCGTGTAAACTCTCTCAGCTGGAGATTTGGGCTCTTACTCGTCATTTCATCATTGGATGGTAAATTACAGCAGATGAGGGGAGCCGAGCATCCTGGGAGGACCGGGCGGCGTTTTTTTTTTTTTTTTTGCCAATCTGTTGCCGTGGTGACGGCTGTGATGGCTATGCCTCCCTCCCCGCTCCCTCTTTGTCTCCCCTCCGCTCTGCGGGTGGGTGGTGTGGTTAATACTCGTTATGTTTGTTACATTCATTAAGTGTGACAGTATAAATGGGCTGTGTTTTTCTTCTTCTTCTTCTGCTTCTTCTGCTTCTGTCTGCCGCCGCTGAAGGCCGGTCCCTCGCCTTTTCTCCCGCTGCCTCCACATCTGATTTTCTCTCCTCCCTCGTCTCCCTCTCTCGCCTCTCTCCACCTCACTGATGGTTAGAGCTTAGAGTCTATTCACCAGAGAGATGAAGCAACAGCTTTCCACTGCTTCCACCCCCCCCCTCCATCCCTCCATCCCTCCATCCCTCTACCCCTCCACCCCTCCATCCCTCCACCCCTCCATCCCTCCTCTCTCCAAACCCCACAGACACATTAATCCTTCGCTCAGGCTCAGTTTACAGACACAATAGGCCTCAAAGAATTGGACTTGAGATAATTGTGTTGCTATCCCATTTCATCTGGAATGGAATCGGGTGGCGTTCACCACAAAGCTCTGGGTGCCCCGCCTCTCACACACACACACACACACACACACACACACACACACACACATAGAGATGGAGTAGGTTTTGGCGAGTGCAGCACTGTAATTATTTCCCCCTCTATTCATAATCATCATCATAAAAATTCACCACCACAGGCTCGAGTCCACACTCCTGGCCCCAGTGTGTCTGTTTGATGTGTTGTCATGACGATATGGCGGCAATATGGTGCCTGCCCGGTGCCCGTGTTGTTGCGGGGGACTGTGGGTAATTAACGGCCGCGCCAATATGGCTAAACACCTGCTCTGGCGGGCGCCGGCGGTCATCTGGGTTGGCAACCTCCTCGACCTCCCGACAAACACCAGGAGGGAGGAAACGGTCGGGCGGAAACTCGTTAAAGTGGGAGGACGGCCGTGGTGGAAGTACGAGCAGGTGGAAACTGTCAGGTGGAGCGTCGGGGGAGGACAGATTGACGATTCTCGGGCGCGCTCGCGAATTCGCCGCCACTGGAGGGGAAAATAGTGTTAGCTTTGGAAAGTAAGACGGGAAGAATTTCACTGATACACGACACGGTTGAAAGTACGTGGACGCCCCAGTATTATGGACACAACCTGCTGCGAGAACAGCCTCCAAGCTTTGGGAAGGCTTTCCCGGCTGCACAGATTTCTTCCTAATCAGTCCCAGGAGCATCAGCCGAACACAGATGTTGGCGATCAGATCTGAATCCCAGTCGGCTTTCCAGTTTATCCCAAACATGTTGGATGGTGTTGAGGTTGGGCTTTGTGCAGGTCTGACAGGATCTTCCACAACAAAAAATTCATTTCTTTATGAGGTTTTCAATGTGAACAGGCACCTCATCACCTCTCACTGGGCTCCACTCAGAAAAAACAATAAAGGCAGCAAAATATGAGACTATTTACGTTTCAGACTGTCCTCCACCATCTTGCTGATGTAGCAGGAGAGCGAATAAAAGGTGGACTATATTATTATTATTATTATTAATGTAGCTAAGATACAGATATGGCAATGTATCACGATACTTTGACCTCCAACAAAATATCAATATTTCAACTCTTAATTTAAACAAAATAAGTACAAAAATAAATCAAATTGGAAGGTCTTTTTCAATCAAACAGTTTAGACTCAATCATTACTTTAAATTTGAGTAATATTGTGACTTACAGATACATCATCGAGATTGTTCCCGAGTAAATTATGTAATGCATCTCGATAACATCGTATTGTGAGATTCTTGCCAATATTAAGCCCAGTGTTTAAATAACTTTAGTTTGAACTGCTTTTTATAACAACTAACCAGGGCTGACTTTGCATACATCAATGAAAATTAAATAAACTGTCGAGTGATGCTTGTTTTATTGTTTTTTTCTCTGTCATGCTGACCAATCGGAGACCAGAGAGCTTTTTTCCTGACAACATGCAGGAATGAAACTTGAACAATGTTTTAGTTAATTTCAGTAAACTTAAGCTGTGTAGAAAATGAAATTATTACCATAAAAAAAAAGACCTTTAATACAGTTTGAGAAGCCGTCAATAAGACAGAGCCTTTGCACACTTGTTTAAAAATGTTGGAAAATTGTTGTTTAATGTAAAAATCTATAGACTTATTTTGTATTCGTACAAACATGGGCAACACAGATAATGTGAAATAAGGTTAATTGTGTTTAAAACATTACATCATCCATTAATTTTTCATTCAGAAAACCGTACAGTCAGAAGATAAACAGCCGGTCGTCTACCTGCGGCTGTGACGGCGTTCTCAGCTGCAGTTATGTTTACATTTCTGTTACAGTCGACTCTTTATTGTGAAACATGACGCTGCCAACATTTGCAGTGAGAGATGTCACGCTGTGTTGTCTCTCCGCCAAATCCCAGCACGACTTTATGACTCTGTGATCACCTGCTCGGGGTAATTATGTCGTCTGGCTCTAAATATAACATCACGATGTAAAACTGTCCCGTACTGACAACATTTCATATTTACTGTTGATCTTTTTCCAGCATGAGAGCAGGCGTTTCTTATTATTCTCCTTTCTAAAGTTTTCTATAAACTTTTATATCTTCAGCAATTTGCTTTTTTTCATATTTTCTGCCTTTTCTTTATTCTTTTGTAATCGATTTTTTCTCAATTTTGTTGTGCAATTTCTAAAAGCGCTGCCATCAGGTTCCACACATTTTTTATTTTTTGTGGATTGATTCGAATTTCCAGGGCTCGTGGTGGGTCCCTTTGGGGAAATTTTATATCAAATGAAAGCACATGTTGAATGTAAGGGTATTTTCTTTTTCCTTTCTGGTTGCAGTGGCATGGAGACGGGTCAGGGAGTTCGTCTCCACAGCCGTCACAAAGACGACGTGCTGCTTCTGAACAGTCGGAGGCAAACTTTGAGTAATTGTTTAAGGAGTGAAAGGAGGATTTGGGAGGACTGGTTGACACATGCAGGCAGCTGTGCGGTGCTTCCTCCCTGCCTACGTGCTTCACCCTTTGTCCCGTTATCTTTTGTTCTGCCTTTGATCTGCTGATTACATAATTGCCATTGTATAATCGTCTTTTTATAAAGCTGACCTGCATAATCAGGCCACCTTAGACGCAGTTTCTCTCAGACGTGCAGAAGCAAAATAGACATTATGTAACTGTTATTTACTGCCACGGGTCACTGAAGTTGATGGTGATTAGACTTTATTATTTACAGAAATACAGTGATGAGAACAGATAAGATGAAGCTGATGTTGCTGAGAAGCGTCTCAGGTCTTTGGATTTGTTTTTTGATCCGCTGAAGGTTTAAACTTTCATACATTTGAAATTAAATAATGAAAAATATCCATAGTGTAGGAAACATTTCCTGCATTGACAGTTATTCACCTAATGTTGGTTATATTTGGTTATTGGACATGTTTGTTTGGGGATATTGGCTCATATTCGTGTTTGAAGCATTCACTTTATATATTTAAGCTTTGAAAGATTCCTTTGATTGGAATAATTCACCATCACAAGCAAAACCCATAATCCCCTCGTCTCAAAAGTATGCCACGAGAATTATTTTTGACTTTAATGTTGTTTGTTTTTTCTTTATAGGTATTTTATGTATCTTCTGACTCTTATCAGTTAGTTGGGTTTGTTCATTTGGGAACCCTGTCCCAGTAATGTTCAAGGGGAACATAATTTCTGCAGGTTATAAACGTTGGGAATTAAAACAAATGTTAATGTTATGAAAGAGTTGTGAGGTTTAAGCACCAAAACTGCCTGGTTATGGTTGTCAAAAGATCATGGTGTGGGTGAAATATTATGATTGTTACCTCATTAAATTGACACTGAAATTTGATTTCCCACAGGATGGAATCAGAATCTGAACTGTTTTTACTGCCAAGTACGTTTTCACACATTTGCTGTGGTGAAATGGTGCAAAAGAACAAATAACACCAGGACAGAAGAACTAAATGGACAACGATCAACATGGAGAAAAAGCAGTGAAAAGCTCTGATTAGAAGCATTTTAAAGAGCAGAATGTAGTTTATGTGTAGTTTGATAGAGCTCAAACTCAAAACAAAATTGATAATACAATTTTGTTTTTGGGAGCCAAGAGCAAATGTTGCCCTTGGTGGTTCCCACAAAATGTAGCATCCAAATCTGGAGAAGTATCTTCGCAAGCATGGATTTAAATCCTGTATCTGAAGCGGTAAGAGGGAAAGTTCAGCCCCAAATCAAAAATACATATTTTACTCTCTCGTTCGGTTTGTCAGTCGATATTATTTTGCCGTGGGTTGCCGAGTGCTGGAGATGTAATGCAAGGGATGTCTGCCTTCTCTCAGATTTAATGGAAGTAAATGGTATTCGGCTTGTGGTGCACAAAATTCCAATAAAAAAATCCATTCGGCAAAACTCACCAGCAATGTGTCTTTTCAGAAATAATAAGTTAAGATGATCCACAGAGCTTCCTCACCACCAAACTACACCAGGCAGCTGAATCAGTACGCAGACAGGAGTCTATCTACTCATGGACGAGAAAACTACCAAGACTGATAAATAGCACTGCAGGCGAGAATAAAACATGTATTTTTTGATGCAGTCTGGATTAAACTGCCCCTCTAACCTGCCATGCAGTGATCCAGTGTGCATGTTCAGCCGGCTCTAAAGTTTGAAGAGGAAACAATGAACACTGCGCTATAAAAGATTCTGATTTATTCAGACAGGAAAACAACGTGTGCGGAGATGGACAGATTTATTATGGAGCTCTCAGGCTCTCTGTCAGCGAAGCATGAAACTGATTTTTTTCTTTATTCACACAACAGTAATGAGGTAAAGGTTAAACGAATTCTGCAGTTTAGCAAATACAAACCTGGCTCTTTTTGTTACCAACTTCCAATCTTAATGTTTTCAAAATAATAATCATAATTGTTTTTTTCTGCAAAGGGGGCCATGACAGAAACAAGTTTGTGAATGCTAATATTTCTCAGTGTTCAGGAAGGAAAATAAGTATTGTTTTTTCCAGTAAGTAGATTATCAGCATCTCTCCAAACCTTATTGCTTTTTCTGGATTTTCCACCTTTATTTGGCTCGTTTCCTTCTGTTTCGTCCCTCCTTCCTTTTCTTTCTCCATTCTCGGTTTCTTTTCGTGTCTGGCTGTTTCTTTCCCCTCTCCTCCACCTCAGCCCTGCCTGTGCCCCTGCAGTCCTTCCCCCTCCGGCCTGTAGGGGTCACTGTGGCTCTTCGTCAGCCCCGGCCCCCTCGGTGCGGCTGCAGCCCCCGTAGTGAAACGCCTCCCAGGCATCATTTTCTTGGTCAAAGTATAAAATGTTTTTTTGTGCATAATGGAAGCTGGAGAATATTAACGGGGCAAATATCTGATTTCATGCAAAAGAAAATATCTGATGTACAGAGAGGAATATTAAACATGTCTCCTGGTATTGTAGTTTTTAGGGCGACTTGGTGCTAAACAAAAAGAGCTTTTCACTCTCACAGAGGGAGGGAGGTAAGGAGGGAGGGGGTGAGGAGCAGTGCAGCTACACAGCAGCTCCTCCACCATCAACATGTCCAACTACAGCACGGTGTTAAAGGGCCAGTTCACACAAATCACACACACTGCACAGCTTCACACTCTGCAGACAGGTTCAGCCTCACAGGCTTCTGTTTTAAATCTGGAGCTCTGCTGTTTACTGGGACTTTCTACCTTTTTGAGTCTCAGCTGCGGATTTCTCACCACTGGGGATAAAAAGCTGCAGCTGATTATGAACCAATATAAGATTGGATACGAGATATGTTTCTGTCATTGTTCGTAGACGTGGATCACACTTGTGAAGGCTGCAATAATCACCCTGCAAGAACACTTCTCCATCTACATGCAATGTGCTTGTCACACATCAGAGCACAATTACATGAGCTTTTTTTTTTAGGAGATCAAGAAAATGCAAGATCTGAAGCTTAAACAAATGTAAAAATAATGCTCATATAATTCACCTTTCCTTCATTCATTAAAAGTCAATGCTGTAGAACCTTATGTTTGATCTACTTTTATCTAAAAACACATTATTGCCTTTGAGTTGTGGTCAGTTTTGGCTATTCTGCCGATTATTAACATCATGCATTTGTGTTGCACATGCATGCTCGTATCCGTCCGTAGCTACTAAACAGTCTCCTGGACCCTCCAGCCTCATATATTTGTGCACATGAGCTCAGGCACCAACCTTGCAGTTGTGGTGATTCACAATTTTTTGAACCAGCTATTTTTGACTGCTCTGGTTTATACTGTTTCTCTGATTCCCCACTCTTCTGGCCCGTAGAGGCCACAAGTGATCAACATTTCCTCCACTTAAAGGCTCAAAACAAGCTCCAGCTGCTCTGTTGCAGGCAACATTTCAGACTTTGTTGCGAAAGGTTTGCTATCATTTCAAACCAGAGCATTTGCAGATTTATTTTATCTCCAATATGACATGATCCACTCAAGTTAAAAGGTGCATTAAAACATCAAACAATAAACTGCTGTGCAATAACCCAATAACACCAAGCAGAAAGTTAAACGTGAAAATAGAGTTGGTGTTATCTCTTCTTCTGTGTTTGGGAGTGGAGATCTTTATTGTGTAACTGGAGCTGTCAGAAACACTGACTGACAGCAGTGAGTCACCTTCAAGGGTTTTATAGGATGGTTACTTCCTATAAATGGTGGCGGCGATGTTTTTACTTTTTTAATGAGGAATCTGCAAAACACATACACACTTCTGCTTTAACTTCTTTAAACTCTCTGTTATATCATTTTTACATCAATGCAGACGTTACCATGGTAACTAAATGATCTATACCGGAGACAGCCTCCTTTAGAGTTTCCATGGGCAGCAGCATTGAAGAGCAATTTAACTTTTAATTCATTAGAATAATACTCAGACAGGCTCCACTGTGAGACAGACACCACTGGTGATTGGTAGAATATCCACCTGGATACTAGTACATTTGGACTATTTTATTTATTTGAGGGAATTTTTTATAAAACAAATCTTGCAAATTTTTTAATGACATTTGAACACATTTCTTTATCCATATATATCCATATTTATTTCAAGTAATATTTTTTGGGATATATTTTTTTTAATGTTATTATTTTTTTTTCTGTTCGAAAGATATAATACACTAATTTTATGCAATGATTTTCTCCTAATTCAAATAAATAATAAATTAATCATATATATATTGTAATAATGTATGTACTTTTGGGGGATTTATTATAGTTATTGAGTATTTATTTTATGTAGGCCTCTTTTTTGGCGGGGGATTTCCTAAATAAAATAAAAAACTATCAAATATTTTACTGATTAATCTTTATGATATTTAACAATATTTTTCAGAAATTTTAATTCACCATACAATTTCTTTGGTTGAGGAGTTTACGTTTTATGTTGTTTTTTAAATTTCTATTAAATATTTCACTGATATTCTTTGAGATATTTTTTACTGTTTTTATTTGTCTAATTTTTTAATATTTGATTTCATGGTACATTTTTTGTGCATAAAAAATTTGGGGTTATTCTTAGTAACACACAAACATGAATTTCTGCACCATCCAAAACAAACAGAACGGCTGCCGTTGAACCAAATGTTGGTGGGTTTTTCTATTTGCTCTGAACATGATTTGTGGCCGAGATGCTTCAGATGTTCAGCTTGTTCCAACATCCCCAGGTCCAGCTCCACACATGCATCGCCTGTCATCTCTCATTTTTCTCTCTTATTATCTCCCTTTCATAGCTCTGAGGTTGAGTTTGAGCCATTCGATTGGCACATGTCAGCCTCCCTTTGGCAGCAGAGATTACTGTTAACCTACGACTTCATGCTCACGTTTCTTCCTTTGCAGCAGAAAAATATCTACATGATCAAATGTTTACCACACTGAAGCTTATTTTCTCTTGTTCGCTATAAATTCAACAACAAGTGAATCTTCTGGAAATCAGTAACAGATTCTAACATTGCTGCTCTGAGGCTCCGAAAAACAAGAAACAGACACAAAAAAAAGTCATTCACAGTAATCTGCTGAAAATACACCCTGAGAAACAAAACAAAACAAGAACATTTTGCTGTTTGCTTCCTCGTTTGAACGAGCTACAAGATATTTCTAAAATAAAAACAAAAGCGGACTGCTCACAGTCGTGATAAACATACAGTATATGTGATCCCTGTTCGCAGTGACCGCTCACGTCGGCTCCTGCTCCGGTTTTAATGCCGTACACGGAGTCTTAATGCACAACAACAAATAATAAGCATTAGTGCTAATGATGATAACAACAGAGCGCTCATTAAAACCTGATGTCAGCGTCCTGCGGATGAAAGAGAACGCAGGCACGGAAACACAAAATGGAAGATATTTATGGATTCACAGAAAATGTCTTTTTTTTTGTCTGATGAGGCAAAGAACACACACATCGTTGCCACACACACACACACACACACACACACACACACACACACACACACACACA
>JAOWBC010001868.1:25664412-25678991 GCA_028566105.1 Hypoplectrus providencianus
ACAACAACAACAACAACAACAACAACAAAAAAAGCTAAGTGCCATTATTGAGCCACTGTTTTTGTGCTGCAGTATATATTTAATTAGACCTGAAGCAGTTCACACACACAGAGACGACTACACAA
The DNA here is from genome assembly GCA_028566105.1 of Hypoplectrus providencianus. NCBI lineage: Eukaryota > Metazoa > Chordata > Actinopteri > Perciformes > Serranidae > Hypoplectrus > Hypoplectrus providencianus. The sequence goes on from JAOWBC010001868.1 coordinate 25,664,538, forward strand.
AGATCACAGTGTGATCTTCAGAGAACAAACACAGTTTTCTCCAAACACCTTATCTTCAGCTTCCCTGCCTTTGCTAAAGTGCTTTCAGGCTCAAACGTTGCTATTTGTTGAATTATGATCCGTCCCTGTAGGACATCACAGTTGCGCCTCAAAGATGATCACATTTGCAAAAGCTTTTCCAAATAATTCCCCCAAATTTGAGAGCCTTCTTGTGTTTATTTTGCAATAAATTGTCGTCGCATGTGGACAAGTTCCAGGGACAAAAAGTAGTGTTTGTGGAGATTGAGGCTTTTACTTGAATTTGGCTGGTAAAAAGTGGCTTTGAATTGGATTATTTTTTAGAAAAAAAAATATATATATATAAAAAAACAAATAATAAAAAAGTGTAGTGATGGTGAAATTGGCACAATCTGTCGGTTTAGTCATTTCGTTTTGCAGGAAACTGAAAACAAAACTCCACCACCTCCTCTCGTCTTTTATTTTGAAATTGCGACCTTCCACGATCTCATCCCCGATCACATCACCTCCACCAGGTCCTCCCACCTCCACCCAGTGGCTCTTCCTCCCTATTATCACACACCCTGCCTCAGCTCCTGTGAACCCCCTCCTCCCACTCCGTCCTCCCACCTTTACATCCTGACTTGTTTACAGCTCCACTCAGTAAACAGTTTCGTTGTTTGTTTTCACTGGCCTTCCTTTTCCCATCCCACTGCTTTACTTACCAGCCCCTCCACCCTCTTCCTGTACAGTATTTACATTATTCAGGTGTCATCCCTCCCACCCTGCTGCTGCTATAAGTGGAGGTGAGCCGTGTCGTCTGTGGGCGGAGCTGTGGGCGGGTTTTATTAAGACGGAGGAGGCACGGCTCCATCTGTCAGATAGACCCCGGACGTCTCTTTTAATAGCTCCATCATCAGACGCTGCCAGCAGCTCTAATTGGCAGAACGTGGGCGTTGATGGTATTAAAATGGCTGCCGTGCTGTTCACCTCCATGACTGCAGCCTGTCAGTTACATGGGAGGCTAAGTGAACATGGACGAGAGAGGCAGAGCGAGTGGGAGGGAGAGAGAGAGGCGGCGGGTTGAAGAGGTGTGGAGTTGGACACAGAGAGCTTTATTTTCTCTCTGTTATTGGATTCACATCTTTTCTATTATTGCTTTTAACAAGAGTGGGATTTAAGATATAATACAGCACTGCCAATGCACCAGTGGAACCAATCTGGCACCAATTAGGCCGGCGTTTAATGATAATGTTTGTTAATCGTTTAGTTAATTGTTTAGTATTTAGGTCAAATGAATACACAATGGATTCACATTTCAAGTTCCCCCGGGGTCCAGAGTGATTTTAAAGCCACCGAAAGATCCAATTAACAATTTACTAAACACACAAAATCCTCAGTTTGGAGAAGATGGATCCAACTGAAGTCGAAGGTTGTTCATTCATAAATTATCATTTCCAAATGTGGCGCTGCAAACTGTTACTGTGGCTGGTTAAACTGGTGAAAAACCTCTCTGTAAAAGCTCCACATGGATTTATTTCACCACCATGTGTGAATTCACAGCATGCAACAACTTAAATGTCTTTAGTACAAACTTGCATTTTTCCCATTTTAGTTTCGGACATTCGTCAAATATGTTTTGTTGCAACCATGAGCACTGCAAAATAGATCCTGGATCATCTGGGAGGCTTGGTTAGCAAAAGAAAATCATGATTTAAAATAAGCAGCCGGCAATTCTCAGTGTCTTTTAGTCCAACAGAACATTTAACAGCACATTTTTGACCAACCAGGATGTCCCAGTTTTCTTTCACCTGTCAGTAATTGGGTCCCTCCGTCCTAAATCACACCGTTTTATTGTCTTTAGCAGGTGCTTTAAATTTTATTGCTTGCTGAACAAGTGAAACAGCCATTACAGTTTTGGGCCTCAGTGCTGCCAAGCTGTGATTCAGGCCTGTAACTGAGGCCTTTTTTTGTTTTTTTAAAGTGAGTGTGAGTGGAACATATGACAGTAGACATATGAAGTGATGAATTTGAATTATCAAACAAAGGCAAACAGATTTGTGTTTAAAAGTAAAATATTATTTAGTCTGTAAATATTTGTCCATTTTTGTTGTTTTTCAACACATTTCCTGTCTTCCAAACTGTCCTCAAGCTTTTTGTTCCTTCAAACCTGGTTCACATTCATGAACTCTGCAGCCTCCCGGACACGCTAACAGAACTTTTTACTCGGACAAAGCCCCGCCGCGGAACAGATTTTCCTGTAAAAGTTGATAAATCACAGTGAATGCAGAGCCCAGCTGAGAATCAGGGAGGGGGGAGCTGCTAACAGAGTCCCTGCTGTTCTGTCAGGACAGAAATGCACTGATCCCCCCAAGAGACGGCTGCCTTAGAGATTGTGTCTCGCCCTCCGATTGGCAGGAAATCAGAAGCGCCTGAAGGCAACATTCTGACCTCTGTAACTGCACATCAGAGCTGCGTGGACATGGAACCAAAGTGTGTCTAATTGCACTAAAGGAGGAAATCTGACGAGCAGGTCTGTGGCTAATGGTGGCCGGTGACTGATGCTCCCTTCATGCTGCCCTGCAGTGTGCACTCAGCCAGCCACTTCCTGTTTGTAATCGGATAAAGAGCGGACATGAGCTGAATGGATGGGAGCCCACACTGGGTATCTGATTCCCCCTGCTGAGGAGAGATATGATATTTACTTTATGGTTTTCACAGGAGTTTTATAATGAAATTTGGTCGCTGTCAAATGGAAACTGTATCTATTTAGGTTGACCACCATGAGGTTAAGCTTTTATTGAATGTGATTCAAACAGCAGGCTTTTAACCAAGGGTTTCTGGCCCCTTCACTGTGGATTTTAACCAGAATTCACCCTTTAGATTTTAGGGTTTAATGCAGGATTTCATTCAGATCACAACACAATAATGAAGGGAGAATAAACAAGACCACAAGGCTGCAGAGAGCGCTTGTTGTGGCTGAGCGTACACGAAGCTGTGCTTGACCCTGCCTAAATGATATTTACACCAGGTCCTGCAAGAAACAGGCTGGGTGAATCATTAAGGATCCCACCAGCCAACCAGAGCTGCCTTTCCTCACAGTTAAGGTCATGTTGGAAACCTCAGGCGGGACTGAGAGGCTCAGAAGAGCTTCTACCCTCAGGCCACGAGCATCCGAGATGAGGTCACGGCCCTGTCCAGTGATTGGCCAGGACTCGACTTCACTTCATCGCTTTGTGTGCAGAAACACATGCAAACACATAGCTGATACAGGAGACACTCCCATGGAAGATTCTGTCGTGATATCTTACATATTTGTACATTTGGGTACATTTAATGAGTAAGAAAAAGTTTTTCCTCTGGGAAACTCTGTGTCTTCAGGACCCAGACAACAGTGCTGCACAGACACGGGAAATACTTAACATGCAAAAGTTTATGAATACAAAAAATGGCCAGAACATACAGATAAGATTTTTCTTTGTTGCTGCAACCCTGAAACTTTTCCCATTGTGGTAGCAATAAAGTGGATAACAGAAATAGAAGCATCAATAAAAATAACCACAAAAAAAAAGACAATAACTAGTAAGTAAGAAACATGAACTAGAAAAAATGCAAATACTCACAATTTAAATAATAGAAAAAGTATTATCAATTTAAACAAGAAGAAATATCAAAACATTAGAAACAGTAAATACAGAATAGCCAAAACAAACATGGAGAGCTTTTACACACTTAGTTTGGGTGTGTAATCTACTGAAAACAGAGATACCTACTAATGGAAAGCCACGCCTAGCTACTAAATAAATTAAATATAATGACTGGCTAGTTGCAGCCAGATTCATAATACCAGGTTTAGTCAAGAATCTTCCAGTTTCTGTTAAATGTTTCATGTGTTTCCATCCAGTAGAATCTAATCTGTCTTCTGCCTTTGGTTAAATGACACCTTGGGTTGCAGTACCTACTTCCACCTATAGGGGGGTGCCAGTGAGTAGGCAGTCCTTTAACACAGCCATTTGTGCAAATACAGCTAAAAAATTATGGATTTTTATTTTTTGCATCTTGTGCATTCACACCTGTATGGATCAGCCATGAATCATTTTAATGTCTGAATCATGACAAATTGCAATAATAATTTGAATATTTAATTTTATTTTTCCATATGACACTTTTCAAGGTTAAATTGACTTTAATTCAATCTGCAAGCGTAATGCAGAGTAATTAATCATACACACCACTGGCATGTGGATCAAAGCGCGGCTGAGCTGCTAACATGCTAATAACATGTGGCATTTCATGTTTACCATGTTCACCATTTTGGTTTAGCTTGTAAGTTAATTAGCATGAAACAAAATACAGCTGAGTAGTACACAATCACTAAAATTATTACAATTTCTCAAGAGGGAACCATGAAAATAAGGACAAAATTTAATGGAGATATGTTTTTATGGAAACAGTAAATATCTGTTAAGATTTTCATGGCATCTATCCAATAACTGTTTATGTATTTTAGTTTGAAAGTGTTATTCCACATCATAAACATGGTACAAAACAAATACTATTACAGCTATTCAAAAACTTAGGCAGCACACAGTAAACTTTACTCACATAAAACATGAATTTTACAAATGGCTTAAATTCAAATCACATGGACAAATTTCTAAAAAGAAACCTGATAATCAATTTTAAGTGTCCGATCAATTTTGATAATTAAAACGCTGATACTTTAGTATTTATCATAAAGTCTAAAATTTGTAAATTTATGTAAAACAAATGGACTTTTGATGCCGACTGTATAACAAATGCACCCTAATTCACATTCAAGCCTTTTGGTTGTTGCTGGTATAAATCAATAATTCTCTCAATAATTCAGCTGTTCTGGGGAACATTAGTGCTAATTATAAGGACTGTTAGTATTATATATATACAGAAACAAAAAACAAATTGAATTAACACAACAAAAAGGAGCTGAATGTTTCCATCCATGCCACTTTGTTTTGAATCGTCTCTTCCTGTGTGTCTGGCCGCTCAGCGTCACATATCAAACATCCCTTGTAATCATGTACGACATCATCCATCCTGACCGTGGCTGCCGGCCAATCAGAGGAAGCAGAGTGCGGCGGCGGGGCAGGTGAGCGGATGTAGTTCGTGTCGCCGGCACTCCGTCACTTTGACAAACATGTGCTCCAATTAGAAAAGCCATTAATTTCAATTTCGGCCGCGATCTCGCCCCACGTCTCTGCCTGCTGCTGCACAACGGCTGACTTTGTTCATTTTGTGGTTGGTCGAGTTTGAGTAATAGAGGTCTTGCATGCAATCTACAAGTTTTTTTTTTTTTTAAGTGTGTGTATGTGTGTGTGTGTGTGTGTTAAAATAGCATTACTATTCAGGAGCTGTTAAGTTTCCAGCAGAGCAGTGTGTCAGCAGAGTCAGGATGTAAAAGCAGGAGCTGTAAGGAGCCTCCTGCTCCGCTCTGCCTTACTAACTTTAATGTTCGTCCTTTTAGCTTCAACCTTTGCTACAGACGACCATTAGCAGCTTTTAACGGCTGCTAAACACTGTTTAACATCCCTGATGGGGCTCAGATATTCTGAATAATAGCTGCAAAATGATAATGTTTTGAATAATTACCTGACAATGCGGCTAAAATTAAACACAATTAGCATGTTGGGATTCTCTGTGGCGGCCTCCCCTGAAAGATAAAAGTGATGTTACACCCCAAATTTGTCTTCTGATAATTCTGATTTATTACAACTTGGATCTTATTTCCAAAAGGTTTATTAGGTTAAACTGAGCAGACTTCTTTTGAGATACAAAATGACAGGACCAACAAATCATGTACCTCTCAAACCCGGTGAGTGTGCCAACACTGTGAGGACCTGCATCACAGTGAGGACATTTGGCCAGCCCTCGTGTTTTCAGAGGACGGTTTGAAGGTTAAAACCCACAGCAGCAGCACGACAAACATGTTTGTTTGTGTCTGCACTAACAATTTGAAACCTTTACACAGAAGACAATTTGGCTTTTCTTCATGACTTATTTCAAGGTTAACAGTTGTTGTTTTTTTAAGTTAATGTCTGAATTTGGGTTAATTAGGGTAAATTTTGTGGTTGTTCTGATGATGAGGGTCTACGTAAAGAATTTTGTTAAGAATCCTGAAAACTGTAGAAGGACAAATCTGTATGTGCCTGTGTGTGCCAACATTGTGGGCCATTAGTTTGAAACCATCATTGTGAGGACATTCCTGCAATGCCAGGACATTTCAGCCAGTCCTCAGTACATTTAAGGTCCATTTGAAGGCTAAGATTAAAAAAATTGTTAAGATTGGATTAAGACGGAATTTAGAAATTATTACTGTGTTCAGGGGTTAGGTAACACTTTTGGTAATGAGACTTTACTCTGTGTGGGAAAACAGCCGTGTGTGTGTGTGTGTGTGTGTGTGTGTGTGTGTGTATGCTTGTCAACATTGTATGGACCCTTCGTTTGAAGCCATTGTTGTGAGGACATTTCTGCAATGTGAGCACCTTTTCCTTATATATTTAAAGGAATATCTGAAGGTTAAGAATCAGTTTTAAGGATTTTTTTAATGAATATTGTGATAGTTTGGGATGAGGAAATAATTGATGTAAACCAGGGTCCTCACAAGTGCATCAAGACAATTGGTGTGTACGTATGTGTGTTAACATTGTGGGGACCATCAGTTTAAAACCATCACCGTGAGGACATTTCTGGAATATATGGACATTTTGACTGATCCTGGTCCCTTAAACAATTGTTTGAAGATTAAAACTTGTTTTTAAGGTCAATATAAAAAAGAGGTATAAATTTGGGTTGGGGTATTTTTGGTAATATTTTGAAAATGAGGGATGAGGAATGTTTATGTAAATAAGGGTCCTCATAACTGCAGCAAAGAAGAAGTGTGTGTGTAAGCTTAGTGGGGACCATCACTTAACAAAGGATTTAAAAAGCTTTTCTGCACTGTAAGGACATTTTTGCCGACTATTTGAACTTAAGACTTATGTTTGAATTAGGGTTTGGGTATTTTATGTGATTATAAGGTGGTAAGCTAAGGCATTATATCAATGAGAGTCCTCATATCTGAATCCAGACAAACGTGTGTGTCAGAGTGTGTTATTTCGAGTACAATCACCTGCTTTCATCTCTGACCAGACACTGAAACATCTTTTTGTCTCGCATGTGTCCGAGTCGCGTCCTGACAATGGAACAATCATCAGCGACAGAAACACGTCACCCAGCAATCAAAACCTCTGGACGCTCATTTTCTCCACCAGGTAAACACACGCAGCGCCTCGTTCCTCCTCATGCGACCTCAGAGGGAAACTGAATTCAGCTGAGCGGTAATAATAATCCTCAGCAGCCGAGCGTCCTAATTACAGAGCGGCGAGCGTCTGGCGGCGGCGGAGGTCAGAGGCCGCGTGCAGCATATTACAGTCATTGTTCTCCCAGTGATCCCGCCGGCCTCCCGAGGATCTCCAAACTAAGTGAACAACTTCCAGTAAGAAACTTCCGAGTGGACTTTTGTCTCCCCAGAGTTGGAGTTAATGGGAAAAGGAAACTGAACTTTTCCCTGAAGTTTAACTGTTTAACTTGGAGCCGCTCGCTGCTGTCTGCGTTCCACACCACGGAGCCTTTTCTTTCCTCTTTCATTTTGTTTTTCTTCAGAGGTTTGGATCCCCCGGCTGCCTCGTCGTACCTCGCCACCCCCGGAGAGCAATCCGGGCCTCGGCCTTATCTTTTGGAGGCACATTTCCCCGAGGGAAATCTCCCTGCCTCCACCTTGGGCTCTGCACTTAAGTGATGAACAAGTGAAACATGGCCGCTCTTTGTCTGGCCGCCGCTAATCAGCGAGGCAGAGCGCTGCGGCTGCTGCCATCTGGCCTCGCCGCGCTACCTGCATCACTGACATCGCTTCTCCATCCGGCTCTTTTCTTGCTTCTTGTCTTCCTCTGGCTTCATCCCTCCATCAGGCCGCGACTTAAAAAGGAACTTTAAACTGTCCTGTTAACGGTGATAATGAAAAAAATACTCCTGCATTCAGCACTTTTACTTACAAATGCACGACAGGTGCTGAAGTCAAAGCAGAGAGGAAGTTTAGTTCTGCTGCCGAGTGGAAAACCTTGTTCTTCCACTTTGGCTGTGATTTTTTTTTTATTTTTTTTTCATCAGTTGCAGGAAGAAAAAAAAAAAACCTGAGAAGTGATTTAAAGTCCACTTGTGAGTCGGTAAACAGTTTGCTCCCCCAAAGCATTTCATTATAAATTGATTTTGATCACATCGTGTTCATTGCAATGTCTGTTTTTGACTTTTTTCTCAAAATAAAATTGATCTTTTAATCCTCAAGAATTGAAAATAACCAGGATCTTGAAAATTAGCTGTTAGCTGCAATAATTTACATGTGTATTTGTTTAGCTACTAATAGTAATTGGGTTTAAATTGCTGCTAAGTTACAAAAATGAATCCTTTACTTATTTGATTTAAAAAGTCTGATTCTCCATTTTGGCTGTGATTTTTTTTTTCCATTAGTTGTAGGAAGAGAAAGAAAAAAAAAACCTGTTTAACAGTTTTTTCCACCAAAGCATTTGATCATAAATTGATTTTGATCACATCGTGTTAATTGTCTGTTTCTGACTTTTTTCCCCAAAAGATTGTCTGATTGTTTTGTTCCTCAAGACATGAAATGAACAGAATTTAGCAAAAAGCTGCTCGTTGCATTGATTTACATGTTAATTTGTGCAGCTACCAGTGAAGTCATTTGTTTAAAATTGCTGGTAAGTTACAGAAACTAAACTTTTATCCATAATTCCAGCAGCTAAACTTGTTTGATTTTAAAATCTGATTCTCCACTTTTGGTGTGATTTTTCTCATCAGTTGCAGAAACAACAAGATTTTAAATGTTTGTTCTGTCGAAGCTTTTGATTATAAATTGATTTTGACATCGTGTTAATTGCAATGTCTGTTTTGACTTTTTTTGTCACAAAAGAAAATCTAGAAAAGTATCTGGATTTAAATTGCTGGTAAGTTACAGAAACTAAACTAGTCTTATTCATGACTCCAGCAGCTTAACTTTCACTTATTTGATTAAAAAAAGTCTGTTTCTCCACTTTGGGAGTGATTTTTAAAATGAGTTGCAGGAACAACAAGAAAAAAAAAACTGATTTAAAGTCACTGATGAGTTGGTAAATAATTTATTCTAAATTGACTCTGGTCACATATTGATTGTTGCAATTTCTGATTTTGATTTTCCTCAAAGAAAATTCAATCGTTTTGTCCTCAAGACATGAAAATAAAATTTTAATCTGTTAGTTGTTCTGATTTTTCAGTGTATTTGAACTTTTACTAGGAAAGAAATTGGGTTTAAACTGCTGCTAAGTTACACAAAACCAAAATGTTTGTACTTTTTGTTGACTATAATAGTTTTTTCATGTTTCCAGAAGCTAAATCTTTAGTTATTGGATTTAAAACGTCTGTTAAAGCGACTGAAACAGTTCAGAGCTGATTGTTAAAGTTCAGACTGCAGGAGGTGATCATGTCTGACTGTGATTAACTGACCTGCACACACTGAAAGTCATTAGAAACTTTATTTGTGCCCAGAAGGATATTTGGTTTACAGTTTAATGAATCCATGCTGAACTCTGATCAGACTTTTATTTCGTTTTCTCAGTTTAATCCAGTTCTGTACAAATCAGATGAGAAATTAAATCTGTTAAACAGCTGACCTGGTCTGTTAAATGTTTAAAAAAAAAAAAAAAAGCTTTTATACACACTACAGCCTCATGTTTATCTGCTCAACCAACTAAATAATCCATAAAATAGTCCGGTTTTAAACAGGAAGTGGTTCAAACCAAACTGGAAGATGAACTCGTTAAACTTAACATGATATTTGTTGATCACACTTTAGTATATTTCTATTTTCTTATTATTTATAAGCAATAAAACATGATTAGACTTCTTATTATTTCCATGTTTGGGTTTGGAGTCGCCGCTCCCATGTTCCTTCAGACTGTCGGCCATTTTTAATTTGACCACTGAAAAATCTATAAAAATAGTCCGGTTTTAAACAGGAAGTGGTTCATACCAAACTGGAAGATGATCTCGTTAAGCTAAACTTGATATTTGTTGATCTCACTTTACTATATTTATTTATTATTATTTATTATCCATGGAACATGACTGGACTTCTTATTATTTCCATGTTTGGGTTTGGAGTGGCCGCTAACACGTTCCTTCAGACTGTCGGCCATTTTTAATTTGACCACAGACACGGACATAAAGCCTCAGTGAAGCAAAGTTAAAGTTTGTGGTATTTTAACCCAAAATGTGATGTCTAAAGAGGTTCAGACAACACAAGGCATCTAAAAAGATTATTTCCCTCAGAGGAGGAGACCAAAAATGGAGCAAAAAGACAGTTAAAATGAGACTAGGTTACATCATTTGGAGACAATCACCCCTAATTAATGATATTAATGCTCCGTAAAGGCTGAATATGTTAATGTATGAATAAATTAATCTTATTGATTATAGATAATGTGTTTTTGGTGCATTTACACCCATAATAAAGCACAAAAGACCAACTATGACACAATCGCCCATCGATGCATTTTTTTTGGTTGTTTTCACGTCTTTAAGGGGCTCCGTAGAAGTGAAACCTCAGCGCTGCACTTTAGAGATGTCAGTTTTAGGGATCAGACGTTTTGTTTGTGGATTCTTCACTAAATAAAGTTTATAATTTGGAGCCTGCGACGCTCCGTACATCTAAAGCTCTCTGCGGCTGATCTGGAGTCGGCGCTCCTTCTCGGCTGGATTGTAATCAGAGTCCAGGAGCTCCACATATCAGCGCTGGTCTGCGGCTGCTGAATATGTAAAGCCTTATTGAAGCTACGCTCCAGCAATTTCTCTTAATTATTGGAATAATCAGATTGAAGGAAAGGAGAGGCTTCGCTTATTGGATTAGCCGAGACGATCCTCGAACACAAACCATCTCCTCTCCTCTATCCGCCTCGCTCTATTCAATTCACTTCGATTCAATCAGCTTTATTGGCACAAACGTTTTCAAACAATATCTCCCACGCAAGGAAGTGCAATATAGATAATTATCAATAATTTAGATATCAATATTAACCGTCACGATGATTCGATTAACAAAAAAACTTGAAAAACTTCTCTCACCCTCAGTTGTTCAGTTAAAATTCATATATTAATAATGTAAAAGTTATTTTTATCTATAAAAGAAATCATAGTCTTATTAATTCACTGAAGACATAATTAAAAATATTAAATAATGAGAATATGGGACTATATTTGCATGCTATATTTGTTTTATTTAAATTTATAAGACAATCAGAAAACTCAAAGCTTCTTAACATCTGTTTAATCCTGTCAGAAGTCCTCCTGTTGTTTTTCTTAAACATATTTTCTGTTTTTTAATAGACTTATAGCCGTTCATCACAGCTAAATGTTTGTTGTTGTCCTTGTCTCAGTTCATCTCCTGCTCGTCTTCTGTTTGTCTTAAATGTGGGTGAAGACATCGTCCATCTGCTCGGATCGTTTCGTCCTCACTTTGATTCATGAGTCTGTTATATATTCGGTATAACACGATTACATAACAGATTAATATGTAACAGCTGGACTGGATCCAGAGGAGGATAAATGTACGTTTTGTTGGTGTTGTTCTGTTGACCCTCATCTCACTGTGGTTATTGTAAACGCGGCTTCGCTGCCCGTCAGTCTGACTCCGTTTACTTCCTCTGATTGAGGCTCTAATGTTTGTTTCCCTTCACCTCCTCACTTTCACAGGTTTAGTTGTTTATTACAGTGAAAGTAAATGATAGCAACTACAGCAGGGCGTCCAGACTTTGTTTCCTGAGAGCCACAAACAGAAAAGCATCCGAAGGACTGAGCCTCACTGGATGAACTACTCATCACTAATATCGGTTTAATCAACCAAATCAGCTAAATTAAGTTTGATAACTGAACATGTTTGAAGAAAAAAGCCTCAAGTAGAATTTAATTTTATTCATGTTGGCCAAAACATTGAACTTTAATGGTAATTCATCTTATTTGGTTAAATGTGAACAAAATTAAATAATATAATAGTAAAACCACAATCACCTAGATTATACAACATCACAGACTCAGATCCATTTCAGAGACATTATTAGATTCTTATTGTTACAATCCAAGTTTTATAAAAATGAGGCCAGTATGTTTTCTGTAATCCTGCTGGAGAAAAAGATCATAAAATAACTATTATTACGATAACCTATTTAAATAACATATTATAAACACATAAATGTAATTAATGAGATGATCCAACAGCAAAGGCCATTCCAGAAACAGAAACTTTAAGAGGACAAACTACAAACAAAACAGTTCAGCGCTAATAATATACAGGACAATTAAACATTGATGGCGGGCCGCGTTTGGCCCCCGGGCCGCAGTTTGTTCACCCCTGAACTACAAGGAACTTTTAGCGGGTTAATAAACTCTGTTTAATAACAAAAGAAGAAGAATATTAGAGATTTCTTTACCAAAATCATGTCGCTCAACAATATTCTAACTGTATGTTTCAATATTTTTATTTATTTATTTATTTTTTTAACCATTAGTGAACAGGAAACCACTGTGACGCTGCAGTTTCTTCCTCTGTTTCTTGTTTTGTTTCTTTTCCAGCATTTATTTTTGTTCAAATTTCCCTTTTATTGTCTAGTTCCCTTTGTGATTTTGTTGAATGTTTTTTGTGTGGTTGTAAATAGTCTTTTTGTCTGTTAAATATGTTTTAATTCTGAATAAACCTGCAATATTAACTGTAGTAGTGCAGAAAAAAAGAAGAATATTTGCCTCCAAGTAGAATTACAAATTAGCAGAAACTGTAAGTAACTTAAATTCCCCTGAAGCGTAGAGCTTAGTGACTACATGTCATTTCTTTAGTTGAAAGATGTTTCAGTAGTATATATATATATATATATAATTATTATTTACAACACCAAGCTTTGTGTTATTTCTGTGATTAAGCCGTGATAATGTGAGTGTGTGGGCGCTGAGGTCACTCACTTCTGTTTCTCCTCACAAATGTAAATAAAGTGAAAATATGACAGAAGTAAGAAGATCAGTGAAGGATCAAGGTCATGGAAACAGAACATGTTGTTGTTTTTACAGGTTATTTCCTCAGTCATGAGAGTTAAAAGAGCCCTGAAACAACGAGAGTCTCCCTCTCTTCCTGATGCCTTTTCTTCCTGTTTTTCACCTAAATTAAATTAACCCTCCGTTATGTTCGTCTCTCAGGACCAGCAAGAACTTTACTGGGTCAGTTTCACTCCAGGCATGTTTAATAACCCAGAATAGACCAAACAAATCTATAGATATCATTATTAATTGCATTATTAACCCTTCTAATTACTATTTAGTGTCGTAGTGTTTGAAAAAGGCATTTAAAAACATTTGTTTTTTATCTACATTGCAAAGACATTAAAAATATTTGTCCATTGCATTGTTTTTTTTTTTGTTTTTAAAATGTTATTAAATTATCCATATGTTAATTACACTTATTAGACCATGCAGCTGTTTGGTAGCGGAAAGAAAAAATATAACATATAAAGTAAAATATAATATTGATTAATTGATTTATTGATCCCACAACAGGGAAATTCCCTTCTGACAGCAGCCCAGTAAAAAAAAAAAAAAAAAAAAAAACAGGATCAGAAACATCAGAAATAAGTTACAGAGAAATTAAGAATATTATTTATATTTAATTTTTTTCTCCTGTTGCAGCATCCGGCAGTTTATGTGAAATCACTGATCAGATCCACAATGTTGAATTGTTTTGACAAGACAATAGATTTTGATTTGTGTGTGTGTGTGTGTGTGTGTGTGTGTGTGTGTGTGTGTGTGTGTGTGGCTGGGGTCGGGGCTCGGGCTGAGGGGACAGCGGGGGCATTAAGGCGGGTCGATGGCTGGCAGGCGGAGGAGCCGACCATAATCTCCATCAGCCATGTAGGAAAGTACATTACTGCCACTACAAAGCCTATTAACAAAACCGCAGGTCCTGCATTATTGAATGGATGTTGGTTTTATTCGACCCGTTCAAAGCGAAGAGGAGAAAAAAAAATAAAAAAGGACAAACATAAATTATGCAGCCGCTCCTGCTGCCCTGCTCGGGAATATTGTTTTTGTTTTTGGTGCTTAATTGGATTCGTAGTCTGGGAGGCATCATGGTGGACGGGCAGTGTGTGTGTGTGTGTGTGTGTGTGTGTGTGTGTGTGTGTGTGGGGTGGGGGGTTATTGATCGGTAACACGGATCCACAGAGAGTCTCCACAGGGATCTCCATCGGTAAACAATGGCTCAGGGCGGCGAGGAGCTTCACCTCTAAATCACCAATGAGCCGTCGCCACCTCGGGCTCAGTGTGTGTGTGTGTGTGTGTGTGTGTGTGTGTGTGTGTGTG
>JAOWBC010001868.1:25911985-25925785 GCA_028566105.1 Hypoplectrus providencianus
TGTGTGTGTGTGTGTGTGTGTGTGTGTGTGTGTGTGTGTGTGTGTGTGTGTGTGTGTGTGTGTGTGTGTGTTATCAGGGCGACCAGCAGCTTCTGTAGCGCTGATCTGTCCCGTAAGTCACTGGGGCTCCTGCTGCCTATTGATCTGGCAACCCTCCCTGACACACACACACACACACACACACACACACACACACACACACACACACACACACACACAGCTCGTCTCCTGCCAGCTCGCTCCCCGTCCATACAGATGGTCTGAGCTGATGGAGAGAGAACGAGACACAGAATTAAAGTCATCAGCAGCAACAATACCTCCATCCAATCTCCTCCTCCTCCTCCTCCTCCTCCTTTTGTCTCCTCTCTCTCTTCACCTCCTCTCCTCTCGTTCCTCCCTGATAGCTAATCAAGACGTCACCTGAGCCGCTGACCAAACACAACATGAGTTTTATTTGTCAATCAACAATTTAGACTTTAATTAGGATCAATTAAGAACATTAGAGTCAAACTGAAATTTTCTTTTAGTGTAAAAACAGGAAAGATTTTGTGCAATTTTTATTCATAGTGCTGTAAATCAAACAAGAGCAATTCAGAATGAGCACGCTAGTTAGCCTAGCCTGCTAACATTAGCATTGATTTCTCTCATTGACTATAAAATAACTGACTAAGGTGAAACCCACCATGCTGCTATGAAGCGTTAAGTCCAGCTTTTTTCTACCGCCCTTTTGCTGTTTTGCAGCACTGGGTTAGCCAGAATGCTAAATTAGCAGCTAACGCTAATGCTAGCTCTCCTCAGAGTGACTTTTAACTCTGACTGCACACTGAACAAGACAGTTATAATCAACCTTAATGCTCCAGATAACTTGGATGAAGTTAAAACACATTTCAAAAAAGAAAATAAGTAAATCACATGGCTGTAAATCTTTATTTTCTATTTTCCTCTTAATAAGGTCGTAATTAACTAAATAAACATCCTGCTGTATTAAAGAAGACTTGGAAGTAACAAGTGAGACCACAAACTCATTTTTATCATGTTAACTGAGGTCATACAACAAATAAAATAGGAAAATGGGATCATTTTCTCATTGACTTGCATGCAAACGAGCTTCTTTTTGCAGCCGGTAGAGTCGCCCCCTGCTGGCTGGTAGATATAAAGTCAGATTTATTACAAAGATGAGTTCATGATAAGGGAACTTTAACTAAATGAATCTATTCACACACAACTTGACTTTGTATGACACAGAAACACGGCAGAAGAAAGTAAATTAACTTTGTTATTAATCAATATATTAAATATATATTCAATTAAAGCCAAAAACTCACATTCACACCTGAATATTTTAGGGAATTTGTAGTTTTTTTTTTTTATTTAAAGATGTAAAAAATGAGCAAAATGAGAGGAAGCAAACACACTCACATACACACACACACACACATCAGTCCAGGTGTGAGTCACGGCTCTCCTGTCAGACTCCTCTATTGATTGGACAGGTACACACACACACACACACACACACACACACACACACACGGCTGTAGGTTTCGGCTGAGGTTTGGCTGCAGGCGTTCTGCTGACTTTTGACCCGGCGAGGTAGCTCAGAGACGCGAGGCGGGACGCTGAGAGAGCGCTGTGAGCGATGTGTGAGGAGGTGAGCCGTCGCCTGCAGCAGCGAATCGCAGCCGCGTCTCCCGAGTCTTTGCTTCCTGCCTCTTTCTCTGCCACAAATTCTCCCTCACTCTCACTTCTCACGTCTCTCCTTTCCTCTTTCCTTCCCTTTCTGTCCCCACTTTGTCTCCTCCTGCCTTTTATTCCCCCGTCTTTCATGCACACCTTGTTTTATTTCTTTTCTTTAAGCTCGATTATATCCGGCTGCTCCGTTCATGCCCGAACAGCAAGAAAAGCTCAAGTTGCTGCAGAAGTTTCGTCACTTTAAATCTGGAGTTTCACCGGAATAAGACCTGAAAATATCGACTAACTCAAATCAGCACTTGGCTCAAATCCTGTGTGTGTGCAGGGAACATTAAATATCAGAAGTTCTGCTGGACGAAATCGATCGCTCAGCCAAAGGACACCGGCTAGAGGACGGATTTAATGACTGATTAGCCTTTTGTCTTTCCTGGCGAAGGTGCCAAACGCTCGCATGACGCGTTTCCTCCTCTCGGTTCTCCTGTTTGTCTGAATATTTCTGTATTCATGGCGAGGTGGAAGATGCAGCTGTTGGACATGTCTTTTGATTTTGGACGCTTTCAATTGACACTTTTGAAGCCGTGAGCGTGATTCATAGCTCGGCTGGAGAGCGGGGTGACTTCTTTCGCAGCATTAGAGTTTTCAGGTTATTTTTAAAAGCTTTGTCCTTCATTTATGTCCTTTTTTTTCACCCTTTTATTGATTTTCTCTTTCAAAGGGAAATGAGACAATGCTTGCGATACTTTTCAGTATTTCTCATACTGTTCGTATAAAAGGAAGGTATTTTTAAAGCCCTTCTAATGGATGGGATAAAGAGACAAACAGCAAAGACCACATGTCAGAATCCAAGCTTTCATGAGCGCTCAGCCTTTGCAACATATTTTAAAAGATCTCCATCCTGTCACAAGTAGATCCACGGTTCTGTCGAGGTGTTACGCTGCCACAGAGCCAGCAGCTTTAAAACACCAGATCATCTTAATATTCCCAACCATGTTTTTACTTCACTGCCTCCAGCAGCCAGTTTGTCCCTGAAAACTGCTTTAAATGAGTTTAAATTCAAGAGCAAAATATCAGATTTCCCCTAAAACTGAAGCCTCACCAAGACCTGGAGACGGTCAGCACAGCTTCTTTTTTAATCGTTGAATTATTTTTTAACTGTAGTAATAACTGGGAACATTTCATATCTAACTTTATGATGTTTATTATCCATGCCGTGATAATTTATTCCTCTAATTTTCAATGAAAGTGTTGCAGCTTGATGCTCGTTTGTCGATTTTGCACAGAAACACAGATGGACTGAGTCGTTTTTTCCCTCCAAACTTTATCTTGAATGTTTTTCTTTCCTCTTCTCGTCTGCAGTGTTTTTTTTTTCTTTTTTTCATTGTTTTTCTCAGAAACACACACTCACATAAAGTAGGAGAGTAAACTTTGATCTCAGCAGGTCTGGTCCCTCTTCCTCCCCGCTGGCTGTAGATGCTGCAGAGAGGAAGAACAAAGACTGATGGGACATCAGGGCCGAGGGGGAAAGAGAGGCAGAGGAGAAGCAGGTGGAAACAAAGTTTTAGAGAGATGCAGGAATGAAATGAGCAGGCGTCGAAAGGAAGGACGGACAAAGATAAAAGACACGTGGACAAGACAGGAATATAGAAACAAAGTAGGAAAGAAATGAGAAAAGAGCAGATAAAATATAGAATAAAAAGAAAAGAGGAGGATGAAAGAGCGGGACACTCGTGGTTGTCACTTCAGTTGGAGCTTTCACGGCGTGAACGTTTCTGCAGCCGTTTGGAGGTTAAAGCGGGATGTTTTTTCAGTATTTTTCTGCATCGCTCTCCGTCGTTTAATGAATTACTGCTTCAAAGAGAGGAGTCGGAGAGGAGCCGACTGCTGCTTTTAATTCAGGATAAACATGATGGCTTTTATTATTCGCTTTGTCAGTTGCCAAGTTTGCAGCAGTCAGAGACCCTGAGAACTCAAAGTGTTGTTTGGAGCTCGTTTCCACAAAAAAACAGATTTTTGTACATGAACTTTTCTTGGGGTTTTGATGCAGGCGAGTATTTCAGTCAGTGAGATGTTATTTCACGTAGACGTAGGCAGTAGGTTGTGTCTTTGGTCCTTTATTTTTGCCTTTTAAACTCTGCATCCCCTCTGGTGGATGATTCATAACTTTAAAGGTGGATTTTATCGCCAATATGCAGACGATGTCATCATTTACCAACAAAACGGCACAAAATTTGAGGTTTAACTTTCATTCATGACTTTGGAAATGAGCAGCAGCTGCTCTGGAGGACATGATTGTACCAAATTAAATTAATCATGAGATTAAATTTGCCCAGTAAACCTGAGAAAATACTGAGGATTCATGGCTATGAATGTAGATATTAGTCGTAACTCAGCGTGGCCCAAAATGTTTGATTTATTCCTGTTATTGTCAACAGATACACATACTTACATCTTGTTGTATTTTGTCTCATGATAAACATCCACTTCTTTATCTATTTTTTCCACCTTTTTAGCAAATTATCCCAGCATCCCTGTCACAAGGTTGTTTTTTTTAACTAGTCCTTTAATATCCTCGCTTTAATACGTCAATATGCAGACGATGTCATCATTTACCAACAAAACCCCCAAAATAGGAGATTTAAAGTTCAGTCTTTGCTCTGAAAACAGATAAACACTCGTTACTCTATCAGCATAAATCAGAGGATTCTTGGCTAGACATTCAGATGTTACTGGGGACTCATCATGGACTTTTGAAATCCAAAATGTTTGATTTATTCCTGTTGCTTTCAGCCAGAAAACATGACTTAATGTTTTGCAAAATATCCCAGCATCCCTGCCACAGAGTTTCATAACTAGTCCTTTATTCTTTGTCATCACCGCTTTGGTAGATGATGCATAGCTTTAAATGTAGATATTTTTCTCCGTCAATATGCAGACGATGTCATCATTTACAGACAAAACACCATTCCTGTTTTTTTGAGTTCAGAAAATAGTCTCACCAAAAAGTCAATGTCCCAGCTGGGATGGACTCCTTCCTGTCTCCTTTGCCACATAAATAACAGCTGACCTTGTGTTTCATTGAACGCTGCTTCCAAAATCAACCTAAAATAAACGACGACTCGTCATTGACTCTCGACCCGAAATATCTGTTTTATCGCTGTTAGTTTCAACGGAGAAATATTACTAAATGTAGCTGTGTTCCTCAAGCTGAGACTTTACTTCTATTCACCCTTTTAGTAAAACATCCCTGTCATCTGGGTTTTAACTAGTCTCATAAAAGGAGCGCTGACACCTCGTCAAATTTATAGCACCATTCAGGATTCGCTTTTAAAGCTCTGCTCACTCAAACTCCTCCATACATTAGTGAACTACAGCATCACCTGCAGGTCTCTGAGGTCTGATTTTGATCCAGACTGAGAAACTAAAGCAGACCTTCTCCTTTTGGTAGTTATTTCTGTCTCATATTGTGTTTGTATACTCTGTCTGGCCTTTGTTTTTCACTATAAATAATTCTGACATCTGCTCTAGAAGGTGTTATATCCAGAGAATAAACTTCCCGTTCTCTCTGGTGCATTATGCGGCCGCAGCGCTCTCCCTCTCAGCAGCTGGATTTGCACTGAACCAGTTTTTCCGCATGAAGTTTAGTTGGCGAAGCAGTTTCCCTCCAGAGAGCAGCATCTCCGAGCCGCAGCCTCGATGCACAGTGACGGACTCAACTTCTGTTTGATGGCTTTTACTTTCAGATTTCCAGCAGGGAAAGGGAAAAAAAAAATGTCTGTCACACTTTATTTCCTCCATTAAAAAAAAGAAAAAAAAATGTTCTGCAAACTTCATCTCGCTGTAGAAAATGACACAAAGTCTGTGAGGGAAGTTTATCTGCAGCCGTCCTCATGTTCTCAGTCAAATTATCTCTCTGCACAGTTTCGCTCTCTTTTCAAGACGATTTGAGTCCTTAGAGCTGCTTCCTTTCAGCGCGCGCAAAAGGGAAATATCACTGTTGAAATAAGGATGTGCTCTGATGTAAATCTCTGGTGTCGCCTGAATTTATGAGTAAACATAAAAAAGGAGGGTAGTTATAATTTATTATGTTCCTCGTTTTGCTCGAGTGTTTCCACGAGGAGATGGAGAATGAATCCTCTCCTCCTGTGTTCCAGTTTTTGTCATTTCATTCTTTTTATGTGTTGTTTAATATTTGTCAAAGGGTAAAATACGGACACGACTGAGGATAAAGACGAGACGAGGAGTTAATCCCATTTTAAGATGCTTGAAGGAGAGAAAGGAGATTAAAAAATAATTTCCAAGTTCTTCTTCTTCTTTTTTTTTTTTTAATAAGTTAAACTTAGTTTTTGGGGCCTTCGTTGAATTGAAGAAAAGAACCCAGTGAAGTCCGCTCTCTGTTTTCTCTACTTTTTACACACAGAACAACAAACTGAAGCTGGCATTTCTCGCAGCATAAACAAGTGTAAATTTCCCCCGAGATCAGGCCAACATGATTCATCCCGGCGTTACCTGTGCAGCTTGTCGCGGCGCCGCTGCTCCTCAACACGCCTGTCACATGTTGTTTTCTGCGCCTGGTCATAACGTGTCAGCATCAATCTGTCTGCAGCATCACTCAGCCATGTGAGCCCCAAGATGAGCGCGCATCAATCAGCCGCAGGTAGACCGCCACCGACGGATCAAACAGGAAGTGGCTCGGAGCGGAGACGCTGACAGTCGTCACGGCGAAACACACGATCGGTTCGGAGTCGTGAAAAAAGACAGAAATCATCAGTGAGGAAACATGAAAAGCTGCTGCTGACAAACACAAATATACGCTGTGATAACTGATGGAGGAGGCGACAGGAGCGCCTGACACGGGAGGAATTAAACGTCTTATGGCGAGGAGGAAGAAGAAACAATGAAATTATGACATGATATATTTAGAAACATGGCGGTACCTGAAGTACTCACATGGTCTCTACAGTCACCCTCAAACTGCACTTAAATACAATCCTGATATTATTGTATTTTAGAAAGAAAGAATTTGCACTTATTGCTCCACTTCTTTATTTATATAAAGACAAGTTTATATGTAAAAAATAACTATAATGCATTATTGTGCATTCACTAATGAGTGCACAATCAGAATTATATAATATATCACTCTAAAAGTGAATATTTTGCATTTTTTAGGGGAACATTTGGCAGATATCTATTTCTACTTCAGTAACATTTTGAAAACAACACTGTGACGATAGTTTTTATACTTTTACTGAAGTATAAGTTCAGAGAACATGTCCTGGTGTGTGCAGCACAGGCAGTTCACCATCATCATTTATAGTTTTTTTTTTTAACAAGCAATATTTAATGCATATTGTAGTTCATCTACTTCATATTGTAAATCCTGGAACATATCACATCTGCTTGGTGCATCTATTTAAACACTTATTACCACATTTTTCATGCAGTAAATTACCTCTAAAACACCTTAAATACATTTAAAATATCAAGAATATACAAACTATTCTGTCAGTTCATAGATAAGTCCGACAAAAGCAGAAAAAAAAGCATCAATAAAAGGCCAATAAATAGAAACAGTGTTCACAATGTAATACTATATATAATATATATACAGGCGATACGAAGTGGATATAGAAAAACCAATAAACACATTGAGCTTTATTTATTCAGCAGTACACATGCTGCATCCGTTAGTTTAATTTGCATGTTTGCAGTAGTAATAATTCATCTATCTGGTACACATGCATCTGCTGGAACATGCAGCTCATGCATTAATGCACACACACACACACCAGCTCACAGTGTGTGTGTGTGTGTGTGTGTGTGTGTGTGTGTGCATTACCTCAGCTAACCTGCTGATAAAGTTCCATGCAGCAGGTTTTATTAGCAGAGTGTATATATGGTGCGTATATTGTATTAAATGTAAACATGACATGTAATATAAGATATGCACTAATGAGCTCACATACATGCAGCATTAAAGGAATCTATCTGCTGCTTTAAAGGCACCTAATTAAAACATAATTAAATTAATCTACCAGAATGTGTTTGTTGTTGTTTGGCACGTCATAACATTTATTTTATTATTATTATTATTGTTTGTTATTAAAGGAAACACATTCAGCTGATTGGGCGTTCGAGTTTAAGTTGTTTTAAATGTGATTAACTGGGTTTAATTTAACTTCATGAAGATTAATTCAGTTTTTTTAGTGTATTTTATAATGCCAAGTGTCCTATTTTCCTTTTTTTTCTTTTTCAAACAGAAACAGTCCGATGTTTAAACTGGAACATCAGCACACACACACACACACACACACACACACACACACACTGAGCTCTGAGTGTGTTTCACAGTGACAGAGTTAAGAGATTGCAACGTCCCATTAATAAGCCCCCCCCCCCCCCATGATCCCCAGATGCATCCTGGGAAAAGGAGCAGCTACAGCCACGGGCTGCGATGCTGCAAATTTATTCACTTTTGTAGGATAATTGAATTTTTCCTTCATAGTAGGCCGATTCCACAGGGGTGCAAGTGCCAGAGTGTGTGTGTGTGTGTGTGTGTGTGTGTGTCTTTTTTTCCTCTGGACTATTAATAATTGACTGCTTGGCGTTTCTTTCACTGCTCAGATTTATTTCACCTCGCCGCTAATTCGGTCCTTTTTCAGATCTGATCTGCAGGTTTCTGATTTATTTATTAATTTATCTGTTATTATTTTTTTCCATCTTCCGGTTGGTTGATGTTATTTACAGTCGTGAGGAACACGGATGCCGCTGTTACGCGGCGGGTCACTGAGTTTGGTTTTACTGTCTCCGCTTCCCGTTTGATGCGCGAGTGTGTGAGTTAACTTCAAGAGACGGGCGTAAACAGAAACGCTTTAAACCTACAACGCCGCTGATTGTGTGATGCATGGAAAACAACAGTGACAGGTGTGTAAGTCCAGCCTGACAGCCACGTCTCTCCAACATTAAAGGCAGAAAAACTCTGCTTTCTGCCTGACGATCCGGGGCTCATTACTGTTGTTTTGTCCATCACTCCCATCAGACATCGTCACGTGTTGCAGATTCATAACAACGTCCTGCTGCATGAGGCGCCTCTCTGAATGTTTGAGGGATTTTTAGATCTTTGCTAAAACTGTTGAAATCCTGCAGGAAGTGGATTGTTGTCCAGGGACACAATGGACCAAAATTAAGACAAAAAAAATAAGTTTTGCTTCGTTAGGAATCAAACTTTTTGTTGTTTCTGCACTGCCAGAACGAGGAATGATCACAGTTTTGGGATTGTTTGAGTGATGCGAGTGGACATTGACTGGAAGGAGATATAAGCCCAGAAGGAGTGTTAATGGCTGCACTGAAGAACCTGCAGGGTTTTTTATTTTAGTTTTTGCTTTGTTCGATCATAATAGAGAAACAGAGTGAAAGTGAGAGAACTGCAGGAAAGAAGTTGGATTCAAACTTAATGACACATCATCCGTCGAGTTTAGTGAAACATTTTCTGCACAGGAAGATGTTTAAATCACACAAATATTCAGCTGTATGTTGGTTTTGAACTCATTTACTGCATCTTTATTGATTCATAAAGGCTCCCGGTCTGTTTGTTAGCATCAACAACAATAACACAGGTGGAGTAGAAGCGCTAATCAACAAACGTGGATGCAATTAATATGTTCAAAACGCATATATGTGTGCTTTAAAATGCTATATATACAAAAAACTTCCCAAAAGGCAACAGAAATTGACTAAATATGTATAAAAAACCAACAAGGGTTCTCACAACTTAAGCTTGCAACCCTTTTCTGTTCATTAAAATACAAATGAGACAAGAATTAGCTACCTAGCATGTCTGAAGCTGCATGAACAGAGACATCCTCTCCTTTCTTTGCAAAGATCCATTACAGCGAAGACTGAGCAGATGATTTCTCAGTTTCCTTTACCCGTATAGCATCAAAGCAAGGACAAATTAGCAACCAGGCTAGCTAAGCTAAGCTAAAGTTTAAAGACCAAACACTTGTCACACTGCCGCCATGAGATTAGAAAGATTTCTCTTTATTATAACTCAGTTCCTGTAAGCAGTGCAGCATTGACGCTGGTGCTAGTTTGCTAATTAATACCTGCTAAATTAAATAAGGGAATGCAAAAAAGAAGAGAACAGAAAAATAGCTGGAGGAGTTGTGTAGTTTCCAGAAGTCTTTGGTCAGGGAAAACACTAATGGACTCCAAGCAAAGAGGCGATAATAGCCTCACAGCAACAAGAAGCCCATTATTCCCTTAATTATTTCTCTTATCAGACACGTTTCCATTTCCCATCCTTCACACCGTGACAGAAACTTTTCACAGGAAGTTTCACCGTGCAGGGGACGGCCACTTATGAGACGTTTCACTCCCAAACACCATCATTTACAGCAGCGAGTTAAACCTCGCCTGCGACAATTTTTATTCATCCCAGAACCTCTAACAGCCTCAAATTGTGTTTTTGGATTCGGCCGAGCTCAGACTGGGTAAATGTAGTGAGCAACAGGGCTCCATATACATAAACACAAACGTGTCTGGAAATGAGGATCTAATGCTACCGTTAGCCGACTGCGCGCTCATTTATCTCAGTAAACAAGACCAAACCTCACCTTAACCAATCGGATAGGACGTCCCTGCTGCAGCTACTTTACAGTGCAACATCTCCTGCATAATATCAGCAAAGTGAGCCGAGTGTGCGGGAAGAAAAGCAGAGCGTGAATTTCCCTTTAAACATGCTGCGGCTGCCAGAGCTTCTGTATTCAGGTCAGTTTGTGCATTCAAAGCAAACACAAACTATGTTCCTCAGCATCTTTAATGACCTCTCTCTTCCACACACACACACACACACACACACCAGCGTGAAGTGGTCAAATATTTATGTCCGGGAGAAGCTGCTGTGTGATTGTGCTTGATATAGCTGGGGGCGCTTTCTCTTTCTCAGCCGACGCTCCCGAACACAAAACGCTACAAATAAAAACTTTGGTTGGTTCTTTTTCATATCTGGGAGGTTCAGCCGAAATGTTTTCCCGAGCCTGCTCGCAGTTAATTAATGAGAGACCTGGCGGACAGACGCGGGGCAGGAAACAGGAAGTGTTTTTGTGGCGAGGTCAGAGCCGGCAGCACGGTGGCGTTGCATCACGCTGATGAAACAACAAAGACACGCTTCTGTGTTTTTAGCTCAGTTATACTGCTCAGACTCTTCTAGTTAAATGTGAGAGGAGAGCTCTCACTCCGGGGAAATGTGCATTAAAAAAAAAAAAAAAAAAAAGCCTAACTCATCTGGAAGATTTCTACTTAATGGACTCATACAGCCGAAAAAGAAGAAAAAAAAACAGTTTTTGTATATATTTTCATAAATTATGAGGCTTCAATGGAGATAAAAACAAGCTTGTTCACAATAAATTAAGTTATCACCCTGTTACTTTCAAGTGGCTTTTTAAGTTGAATTTAAACTTTTGGGTAATTAAACTAACTTTTAGTTAAAGAGGCCAAACTTTCTGTCATCTGATCTGTGTGGCAGTTATTCCCGAATTCTAGATGTCCAGAACCCCGAACACATTGATCTTTTTTCCCCTATAATCGTAATCACTTAATGTTGAACTTTTAAGTCTTTTTATTAACTTATATCTGCATATGAATCAATGCTTTGGCAGAATATCAGGGCGAAATAATATTACAGGAAGGAAACAACCTCTTTGCACTTCCGTTCAGGCACCTTAGTGGGCAGCTCGGGGTCCTTCACATTTTTCATTCTGTTCAGGCAGTGATTCGGTCAGCACGGGGTCCTAAGATGTCGCGATGAGAACGGAGATTACCGCGATTGTTTTCAGAAACATATAAACTTGTTTTAAACTGGCTGTGATGCATTTATGAAGAAGTCAGTGTTTTGTTAGCTTAATATACATTTATTTTACGAGTGTTTGAGTCAATTTGAGCATCTCGTGTTGCTTTTTTTGTGTGTTTATGAAACCGAAAGTGACGTATTTAGCATTAGCATTAAATCGCTAATGCTAAGTAGCTAACTGAGAGCTGTAGCCATGTCTGGTAAACATTTTCTTAAATTCGTGTCTTCTGTTTATTATTATTTACAGATAACCATGTAATGCCAACTGATACTGCTGCTGTAAGAGGGAGAGATAAAGGTAACAGTAAAGAAGATTTAATAAAAGTAAAAAAAAAAAAAGATTAAGAGCTCTCATGTTGTCATAAGACTGCTAATGAATTTCCAGGAAGTGGTAAAAATAACACAAAGATAACAATAATTTGTGGGATGTTGGCGTCCAAAAGCAGGAGTAAACACAGAGAAAGCAGAGAGCCTGTTGTCTTTTCACTCTTTTATTCCCCCGTCGCTCCGTGGCGAGGTCAGATCAACCTGACATCGACTGTGACCGGCCGCCGCCTCTGAATGGCCGGTTGGTTTCAACACCGAGGTCTCGAGGCAGGAAATGGATTTACCCCTCGCAGGAAGCCGCGGGGAGGTCGGCCAGGGGACTGATTTTAAACACGTCAGTCAATACATCGAAGTCAGTGGCAGGAGCAGCGAGGAGGAGACGCTCCCACCGTCCCCTCGCCGCCGCCGCCGCTGCTGTTAAATCAACAAGAAAAGCCACCAGAGCGAGAAAGCGAGCAGATACAGTTTTATTTCCCTCCCTGCAGCCTGGTTGCTGTTTCAGAAAGAATCCTGGGGCGAATTATTTTGGATCTTTGAAAGGGAGGAGGGAGAGGCTGTCTGTCTAATAACTTCTCCGCATGAGGCGTGAGGAGGAGGAGGAGGAGGAGGAGGAGGGTGGTTTTGACTTCTGAAAGCATCAAATGTTGATGTTTGGAAGAAAAAAAAGTGATTTTCATCTTCATCGCTCTCTCCTGCTAATTAGTGAAAGAACAGATGACATTTAAATATCTATAATTCTCTTTTTTTTTTACTTCCTCTCGTCTTTGAGATAAATCTATGTCTCCATTTCCTTCATTTTCTGCCAAACTCTCTTCTCTCCTCCACCCCACCTCCTTTTTCTGTCTTCTCTTCCTCCCCTTTCATCTCCCCCTCACCTCCCCCCTCCTCCCTGCGCTCCTCCTCCCCTTCGTCCTCTTTCCCAGCTCTGTGTCGATTAATTAATTGCCGGCTAATTTAATTTCTCAAAAAGTAATAACTTGTTTAAGCATGAATAAAGACTGACAAGGCAAAGTTCTAATCTGCCCAAAGTTTAATTAGAGCCGGCAAGGTTTCCTCACAGAGGCAGACTGGGGGGTCAGAGACACGGAGACAATAATCGGCTCAGTTTACTGTCGGCGGGGTCCTCCTGCAAAGAGCGGCTCTGCCATTAGAAACACAACATGAACGTTTTATTTTGAAAGGAATAGATTGGAGACATATGCTTTCCTTTCGGGGTGAAAGGATCAGTAATAACCTCACGTCTGTGTTCAGCTGAATGTGTTTATCAGCAGTTAAAGTCCCATAAGGAAGGAAAAGAGGGTTAACATGACCTGTTTGAATGCCAAAAAGACATGTTACTTCTCTCTGTTTAAATTAAGAGTTAATTCGTTAAAAAGACAATGTAACTATCAGAAGTTAATTAAAGTTAAAAAGCAGGACACCTTCAAGTTAAGAGACATTAATTCAAATAACATCTCTTTACTACCTGTAACTACTTCACTTCCTGCATTTAGATCATTTATTTCACCCTGAAACTCTGATGGGAAGAAATTTAAAGTGTGTCAGTTAACGTATGGTAGCTCTGAAAGGTACATTTGGGAATAAAATTTGAAAAAACAATCTAAAACAGTTTAGCTACAATGACACATTATTTTAAGCATGAAGTTGCTGAATAGTGACAAACCCTGCATCATTTTACTATCTAATGTTCTGTTTCAGCTGCTGAAATGTTTCCACGTGCAAAAATAACTGAGGTGTGACTCTACAGCGGATAGTGGTGACGCAGAAAGATGATTCACGAGGATCCAAAATCTAATCTTAGCAGCACCGAGTTTATAAACTGCGGAGAAAGGAAGGAGTGAAGGAGGCCGATTATCTCCTGTCCTCTCCCCTCAGCTCTGTGTAAACGGCCTCTCCTGTCCTCTCCCCTCAGCTCTGTGTAAACAGCCTCT
>JAOWBC010001868.1:26070641-26081456 GCA_028566105.1 Hypoplectrus providencianus
CTCTCCCCTCAGCTCTGTGTAAACAGCCTCTCCTGTCCTCTCCTCTGGGCTCTGTGTAAACGCTTTATTTTAAATGAAACATGGAGAATAAAGAGATTCTGACGCTAATAGCAACACATTAAACTTTATTTGGATACTTTTTCTGATAAAAAAAAAACCCTCCAAAACCGTTGATCCATTCAAGTTCAAGTTAAAATGTGAATGATATTTCCAGTTTTACAGCTTCTTCTTTTTGGATTTCTTTAGGAAAAGTTTGTTTTTTGATGATTATATTGATGTGGAAAAGTATAAGGAGAGACAAAGTCCACACAGGGAGGAGGAGTAGGACTATTTATATATTTATCCTGTGTATATCTATCGTAAATCCACCACAGTGAGTCGTTTTTAAGGACACGTGTAACCCCGAAGTGGCAGAAGAGTCCGGAGTCTCTTGGCTTTTGATTTCAGCCGTCATGTGACGTGAGAATAAAACAAACTGCTCCCATTTCCCTCCACGGCTTGTGACCGCGGCGTGCTTTTATTCAGCCGGCCCCCACAGCGCGGCGGCGGCGGCGGCGGCCACATTTCCTTTAAAAAACTTCCCCATTTCATCTCCCTCCCTCTTCTTCTGCCCTCTTGGCTCTCTACTCGTCGGCTCCGTGCCCCACTTGACTCTGATGATACGAGATTTCAGTCCCCATGGCAACCGCCGGGACTCGCGACCATCTCCACTTCCCTGCCTCTAATTCCTGCCCCTTTCATTTGCATAGAAATAACATTTTGGGATGAATGAGCGGTCCCCTCCAGTCCCTCTCTGTCTGTGTGAGCATCTTATTTGTGTTCCTGCCCGCCCGTATCAGCGCGAACATTTACCTCGTGATGTGAATGATGAAGCTGACAGCGCCGAGGAGCCCATCTGATCTCTCCGAGCTCTGGGCCTCATTTTAATATCGCCTTTGGCCATGTATTTTTATTACACTCATATTTCATCAAACAATCTCACCAACAAGCGGGTAATGACATAATTAACCTACAGGGGGGTGCGCCCTCGCCGCCAGGACGGCCGATTTAATTGGAGAGGCTTCAAAGCAAGGCCGACCAATCAGAGAGGTCGAAAGGAGGCGGGACGGCGAGCGCAGAGAGCGGCAGGCGGCAACAACGAGTTAACGAGCTTTTAATGACATTAACTGCGGGTCCAGGTAGCGCTGAGCCCGGCGCTGCTCCGGCAGGTCAGTGGAAACCATTAACGGCTCCATATTTGCAGGAAATTACACTAATTTGCCTTTATCTTAATTGCAATTTCTCAAAATGGAGATTATGATTCTTTGGATTTGAAACGCAGGGTGAATGAAGATGAATTCAGATCCATGCAGGTCCTGTTTTCCTCCCTGCTCCGTAATAAAAGCTGATTATTCGCCTGCACACACGCGGCGCTCGGACTCTGTGCCAGCTTCTCCCCTCACTGCTGCGCTAATGGACTACCTGTAGGCTCCCTGCACAGCTTTCTGTTCGGATTACTTACACCAGAGCTAACTAATAACCTAAATGAGCTTTAGTTTCTGCCAGAAGACTTTCTGTAACGAGAGGCTTCCTTTTCTCTCCCGCCCTTCTTATTCCTCCTCATTTGCAGCGGGGCCTGAGGACGGTGATTAGCTCGTCCACACTCCTGGTCAGATTCACTGAGACTCGCTGGGGAAAGAACTCAGTGACCTGCTGACCTTTTTCATCTATCAGCATCAGGCCTAAAGTTTTTATTGTGCAGAAAAATATCTAAAGGAATGTGCAGCTGGATGATTAGCATGCTAATGAGCAGGAAAGCCTCTGCAGGACTGGATTTAGTTTCAAAACCTGCAGGAAATAACTTTTTGTTCACTTGAAGGCTGCAGGAAAAAAGATGTATTTCCTGTACTGAGTGAAGATGATTTGGTTACATGCAGACAATCTGTTTCTACATCCAAAATCTCTTTTGTTATGTGTTTCTTTTAGATTCAGACACATAGTTTCTCTCCTTTTAGCTCTAATTTTGGTCTCCACCAGCTCCTAAACCATGCAGTAAGTGAAGAAAAACTGCCAGGATGCACTGATTTCTGCCTTTTCTACAAAAAATGAGGCGCTAGGTGACTTCAGGATTTAAAAAATATAACTGATTACATTAAAATAAGGCTTGATGTATTTCTTTTCATTTGTTTTGCATGCATTTATTGTCCTGCATGTATATTGTGCAATTAAATGCATCATTAAATATCAGCGCCCAGCATGCACTGCAGGTCGAAAGTAAATCAGTGCTAAATGTGTTTTTAACAGGATCTGGTTAAAGCAAACACTTCATTTTAATACATTCAGAATAAAGAGATTCTGGCACACAAATCACCAGTTAATGATATTTCCAGTTTTGCAGATTCTTCTTTTTAGATTTCTTTGGAAAAAAAATAGTTTTTTGGTTAATAAAACCCACATTTAAGTTTGTTTGAGGTGGAAAAGTATAAAGAGAGACAAAGTCCACACAGGGAGGAGTAATTCATATATTAATTATAGATTTTGGTTTTCCTCATCTCTGATCTGTTCAAGAATCTTCAGAAAATTGTTTTGTTCTGTTTTTACAGTTTCCTTGAACAATAAACTTCATTTTTGTCTGTAACTTAAAAAAAAAAGATCATTTCAGCCCCGTGCTGCAGCCTCAGAGCGCTGACTGCACATCCATCCTCAAACCTCCTCGTCTTCTCCAGTTCCTCCTCTCCTCTCCTCTGCTGGGACCGTCTGGCCGGCCTTCACAGCGGTGGCGGCCGATAGCGAGCGGCCCCGGGCGCTCCGAGCCCCCCGCGGGGGTCACGGCGGCCGGAGACGGGCCGAGCGGAGACGAGGACGGCGGAGACGGAGAAGCCGACTGACTGGCGGCCTAAAAAGCTCTAATCTCATAAGAAGTCTGCTGCCTGCTGGCTGGGGAGCGCCGGGACGCCAAATACAACTTTAAAAGCTTTTTTTTTTTTTTTCTCCTTCTTCCAATCCACATCCCTTTATCACAGACAGGCCATGTGCTCCGGGCGGAGCAGGAGGCCTGGCAGGAGGCCCCGGAGGAGCCGCGGCAGAAAAAGCATGTGTGCATTTGTGCTGCATGTTTCTTTTCTTTCAGCGTTTCAGTCAAATAAAACAACACTAAATATTTCATGCTCTGGATTTCCTCTGGAATAATGCAGCTTTTGTTTTTACATGCTTCCCCCGCCCTCGTTAATATTAAAAGCTCGTCTAAATGGATGCGTTGTGTGGGCTGAGGAGGAAACACGTGGAAACATGCGACGCATTCAGCCTGCAGCATCAGGAAACGACACCGGCCGCGTTCATTCGATGCATTTCAATAGAAACACAGAGTCCTTCAGCACGCAGCCTGGTGCCAAATAACAGAGTCAATGTTATCTCTGACTGAAATCACATGTCTGTGAATGCAGCATCAACACGCTGCACGGCGGCGATGCGTTCATGATCACACTACAGTCCAGGACGTCTCAGCCAATCAGCGTTCAGGGACGAGCTGCTGGACAACACGTCATCTGGATCCGTCCACAGAACTCAGGATCAACCCGGATGCTCCAGTCTGAGCCTCTGCTCTTGGATTTATGGTGAAAATATTGCAGCGTTTCCTGCATCTTAAATAAAAAGTTAACATTATTGTGTTTGTCGCCTGATTTCTGTCCAAGTATCTCACAAACTTTAACTGAATTTGAAGATATTTTGCAAGAGAAAACGTGGAAAAAATTCATCCAATACAGTTATTTAAAGAGTTGGACAAGTTTTACTCAGCTAGTACTACATGTGGATGCTCCATCCACCACTAGGAGGCGCCAGATTTCAATTAAATCTTAAGTTAGCGGCTTTAGCAACATCGGGTCGGTCCTGGATCAGAACTCAAGTGTTGCGTTTTTAGTGACTTTTTTTTTTTTTTTTGCTAACCCTAACCCTAACAGAAAAACGTCAATTTAGCGACTTTTCTGGAGGTACTGGAGACTTTTTTTTTTACTCCTCTGGGTCCTGTTTTCTGGACCCAAATCTCGAAAAAGGGTGAAGGGTTGGAATCGTTACTAAAAACAATAAAGAATCAACAGAAGGAAGTTTAGAAGTAGTTTCAAACAACAGAAAACGATCTGGTCGTTTGGAGACTGGGGGTCGGGGACTGAAGGTGATTCGGACCGGGGACAGGCGGGAAAAACAACCTGGCAGAGTGAGAGTCTGAGCGGGGCTCATATGGCAGAGAGGTGACCTGATACCAGGCAGGTGAGTGATGACAGAGCAGCTCAGGTGTGTGATGGTCAGACTCAGAGAAACACATTCTAGCATTGGTTTGAAACATCAATCATCTTCTACCTTCATGTTCTTTAATAGTTTAAATCTTACTGATAACTTTAACTTTAACTCCTGTTATGTCGCAGCTCAAACTGACCCTTAAAAAGTAAAAAAAAATAAAAGAAATTGTTATTTTTTTGGTATGAAACAGCTTCTGCTTGGATTAAAATCAACATATCAAAAAATGAATGCAATGGAAAACATTTTTTTCTGTTTCTAATGCACTTTAAAAAAGTTTTAACCTGGATTTTTCAAAATAAAGAACACCACAGTATGAAATATTGGGTTTAATGGTTCGTAATGGAGGTAATAATGAGATTAACACAATGTTTTGGGTCTTTTTGGAGTTAATTAAACTTGCAAAGGAATATTATCACTGAAAGTCTTTAACCAAAGTGGATTGTTGCCTGATTTTCTATAAATTGCAACAGAAAGTATCTTCTCTGTGATTGCAACACAGTTTCAGGACTCATATTGTGACTCTTTGTGCATGTTTTGCTCATTAAAGTCCCGTTTCTTTCCTGTTTCAGTAGTTTTAGTTTGGTTGAGCCAGACAGCAGCCCAGCGTCCATCTGTCAGCTCAGCACTAACGCAGCCAGCCTCGTGTTTGGCTGCCGGTGTTCAGGCTGCAGATGCAAACTGTCTTCGCCCTGAATTATTATAAAGCAAAGCGCTTAGAGAGACATTCTTCCACATTAATTTTCTTTCTGCTGCTGGATGCTCTGCCTGGCGCCTTTGATGCTGCTCCCTTTCAAAGTAAAACCAGACATGAATTTAACATCGCCGCTGTTTATCTCGGCTGAGGCTCGTGCGGCTTTCAAATGCAGAAAATTTCCCGCGGCCATGTTGCTTAGAACAATTTAGCAGTTCAAAGTTGTTTTAATGTGTCTGCGTGTGGCTCTTCTCAAAGAGCTCGGCAGCTTTTTTTCAAAGGCGAACAGTGAAATTAAAATCAAACACCTCGCTGTTTCTCTCAGAGGTTCCACGGCGCTTGAAAGCAACTGTTTAACATCCATTTTTTATCAGCCATCTTTGAAGAAGTTGCCGCCGTTTGGTTCGGGCGTGTTGTCTGTGATCGTCGCAGCCCCGGGTCACGCTCTGTTTGTTTATCTCTGTCTGTCCATTCATCGGTTTCTCCTGCAGTCAGTGAACGCCACACGGAGGAAAACGATCCACCTCCGAGCAGCAAAACAACAGGTTCATCCCTGTGATTGTGTTTTTTCATGAATTAGTTATTAAGTGATGGAAAAACAGCTGCAAACAGCTGCTCACAAACACACAATCACATGTTTTTGTTTAGACAAATACTCAACTAGTCGGTGGTCATAAAAAAGAAAAATTTAAAAGTGTCACTTCCCATCATGCTCTTTGGCTTTTCACTGGTTCCTTCATGGTTAAAATAATGAGAATAAAATAACTAAAACAAATAAAATAAAATAAATAAATAAATGATACATTTACCTAGTAAATACAATATAAAATAATATGAGTTAGAATTAATATAAAGCAATAAAGTCAAAAATATTGAATTATTACAAGAATCCTAAAAAATATTTAATTAATTAGCCCTGCAGTCGACCATAAAAGCAGGAATATTCTCCAAGTGCATCTGGTTCGTTCTGAAAAAATTCTGCATAATAAATCAAATATTTACGGTTTAATCTCGTAATTAGACTTTTTCAAAATGTGGCCCTGATACTCTGTCCTACAATACACACTTGTTATTCATTCTTCTTCTTTTTGTAAAGAAGAAGAAAAAGGATAAAAGCTAAAAAAAAAAAAAAAAAAAAATTAAATTTAAAAAAAATAGCTAAAAGTCTGGAGTGGTTGCACCAGGCTGCCTGAGCACACGTGCACTAATAAATTAAATTAAAATGTCTGAATTCAGTGTTAAAATACTTTCTGTGCACGTGCTGCTTCATAACTACCAAAAAAAGAAATAAAATCTCAGACGGCAACGACTAAAATCTCCTTCAGTCCCAGCTCACTGTCACATTAAACCGTCCCTCTCTGTATGATAATAACTTTATTATGAAAGGAGCCTCAGAAACCCTAAAATAACCGCGCGGCCGCTGACTGACAGCAGGTGGCCGAGGTTGCAGGTACGATCCGCCCGGACGTCTTCCGTGTCGGTCAGCCGTCAATCACAGCGGCGCGGCGTTCCCGTGACCCGGCGGGGTCGGCGCGGGTCGCAGCTGCTGCTGTCACTGGAAACACTCTCCAGGAGCAGCGCTCTTATTCTGAAAAGTTGAAACGTGTTTAACCTCTGTTGCTCTGCGCCCCGAGCGCTCCGAGCCGCCGCTCATTTCTTTAGAAATGATATTAAAGAGAAGTCGGAGCTTTTCCCAGCAGACGCACGACCCAAAGCAGCGCTGCAGCCACAGAGTCACGACTGTCAGCGAATCAAAGGGAACCTTTATCTCACCCTGATCCGCAGCCCCGACACCGCCGCCGCCGCCACCGCCACCGCCGCTTTATTCTCCCGCCACAATAAACGTTCAGGCGCCAACTTACAGCAGCAGCGAGCACCAAACGCAACAAGGAGCCGTGAGAGTGTCACAGGAAACCAGGTTTGATCCAGTCATGGTCACTTAGGGTCACAATACAAAAGGACACACACACACACACACACACACACACACACAGCTGACTGACAGGCTCACTCCTCTCCAAACCAAAGCAGCTGCCACTAAATATTAATATTAATAATATTTATCCACACAGAAGCAAAGCGAGTGCAGCCGACAGGTCGCTAAGCCCCGCCCACCCCGGGCAGCCACCGTCCAATCAGAGCGCAGCAGCTGTTACCAGGCACCCGGAAGCAGGAAGCAGGAAGCAGGAACACTTTATTTTACTTTAAACTCTGGAGACAAAAAGTGTCAGATGTGATTTGCTGTAATTTCAGACATCATGTTGTTTTTCGAGGAAAAATAATATAATAATAATATATAATAATAAATAAAGCTCACTTAAATATCTTTAATATTCTTCACTCTTCTGTTTATGATCTTATGGGATTTTTCAAACATTAAAGGGAACAGTTTGTCATAAAATAAATAAATAAAAATATCATTATTATTGTATGGTGACCATTGTAAAGTAATGGATGTTAGGAGCTTCCTGTTTTATTTTGGCGGGGTAACATTAGTTGTTAATGGTAAAATATGGTTATCGTGTGTGTGTGTGTGTGTGTTGACCTGTGTGACCTTCCCGTGATGTTTCTTTATAACCACTCGACACTTGACTGGAATAACTGATGATTTACCCATAATCCTCTCTGCCTGCTTCCTCTCAGGTGGAGGAGCTTCCTGTGTGATTGCATCTTCTCCGGGGTCACCTTGCAGCTCGCGCTCGCCACCGCCGCCTCCGCCTCCGCCACCATCTTCCCCTTTTTTGTTTTCCTCCAAAGGGTGCAGCTGATGAGAATAATCTACATGCCGAGGAGAGAAAAGCCGAGACGGGAACGGAGGGAAAGACGGCGCGTCAAAAACTTTGAGACGAGAGGCGATGATGCAAGTCCGAGCAAGACGCCCGATCCCCCGGCTAACGATCCAGCAACTGAATGCAAACCCTCGGTGAGTTCAGGTGGGGAGGTGTGGACGGGGGAGGGGAGGAGCTTTCTCTGTTTTTTTTTGTTTTATTTTATTTATTTATTTGTTGTCAGGGCGCCGCTCAGCTTCCAGGACTCTGACGTCTGTGTCACTTCCTCTTCCTGCAGAAACGTTTCAGAGGCGGCGAGAGACGATCGAGGAAGACTCGGCGCCGAAAACACAGCTTTTACTCTGAAATTCAGAGCTTAAAATGTGACGAAACGACTCGGAGGAAAAGCTGGAAAACTTGTGTTTTTGGGCCCTGATCAGGTCTTTTGAGAAAAGTCAGAAAATAAGGAGAAAGATGGAATTAACTCACCACATAAGATGAGTTTTTTCTCTCTTGAAGGCCAAATATTCGATTAAATTATTCAGGAGGAACGTCTGCCAATCCTGCCTGAGAACCTGAAACAACAAGAAGGTCACGGCCACATTTATACACAATGTACATTTACCTGCATTTGTTTTGATGTTTGTTTATGTCTTAATAATCACTAAAAAAAATCATGTTTATTCGGCACACTGAGAGAAAGTGTGAGCACTTTCCCTCCAGAGATTTCAGGTTAATTTTGAGGAAAAGAAAAAAAAAATCTGCCAGTTCTACTTAAAAACTTGCTAAAAGAAAAGAGGATTTTTTTTTTTTTTTTTTTTTTCAGGTCTATCTGCTTTATCCTCGTCTTAAATTGGAGCCCGGCAGCAGCACCTGGCCTCCTCTCCTTCCTCCTCTCAGCACACAATGAACACATAAAAACACGGCTGAGCTTCCCGTTTTATCTCCTGACACTTCAAAGGGAATCCATGCAAAATTTAACATGCCTACTTTACCACCAGCGCGGCTCGCGGATCCGTCCGCTGCCTCACAGTGAGAGCGTGTCGGCGGGGGGAGGCGGGGTGAGGCGGGGGGTGAGGCGGGGGTGACAGTTGGCAACAGGAAGTTCTTCCTCTGATTCCTTCACACTGCAGCTTCATCATCTGCAACAGAAGAAGTTATCACAGGACTTTCAATTTAGCTGCAAAACTCTCCAGGTGCACCAGGAAGTCTCTTTTTTTATATATTATCTTGATTGAATTGAACTTTATTGTCACTGAACAAAGGAACAGCTACCTGGACAACAAAGTGCAAGTCATCTTCTGTAAATTATTCACAAATGTCCATCTGTAACGTACCTGGAATCACACCTGACTTTTATGAACCAATATAAGTCATTGATAACTTAAAATAAAACAAGCTTCACATTAAGAGCAAAAAGAAACAAAGGAAAACCAAAAAGTCCAAAAAAAAAACAACAACAAGATAATTTACCCATGTGTTGGAAATACATAGAAAGTAAAGATATCAAACAAGATGTTTTAAAGTACATTATTTAAGCTGGTCAAAGACAAATGAAAATGTTAGAATAGCAACATATTTTTCTAAAAGTTCTATGGGTGCTGAAGCTAGAGCTGCCAACCGTCCCGTAAAACAGAATCATCCCGTATGGAGCTGAAAATGGACAAATTGTTTCCCGTATTACTGTGAGAGTCAGAAATAATCAGAAAACTGCCATCAGAAAATGAATAACAGGGAACTTTATATGAACATTTATGTTAAACATGTTCCCGGGCCCTGTCCTGCTCTGTGACCAATCAGCTGACAGCATACAGAATACTCTCATCCCATTGGTCGAGGTGCTGTTCCGCTGTTGCTATGGAGACAGCGGAAGACAACAAGCTTTCTGTTTGTTGTTTTATATTAATTTATTCAGTTTTAAGTTAAACAGGACAAGAAAAACTGACTTTAATCAGTTAATTTAGTTATTTTGTAATAAAAAAAAAGGATAATAATTTGTTTTCCATGTGTTAATTTCACTCAAAAATATGCATTTAATTCAATTCAGGTTCAAGTCAAATAGTTCACTTCAAAAAAAGGAGCTAAACATTTTTTTTCCCCACACCAGGAAGGATGAGTGAGGCGTCCCTTTTTTATTGTTCAAGGAGTTGGTAACCCGAGCTGAAGCAGCCCTATAAATGTACTCCAGTTCAATGGAGAGAAGTTTGGTGCAGCAGCGAACAGAGCTGTAGCTCAGAGGGTCTTAATTTACTCTGAATCCTCAGTGAAGATGGTGTAGATGGAGAAGGCTCAGGACTCAGAGAGCAGATACACATCGTCTATCAGCCAGCAGCAGCTGCAGGTCAGGAGACGGCGAGAGACGGAGCACGTGACCTCCGTGCTCCGCCGT
Organism: Hypoplectrus providencianus; assembly: GCA_028566105.1. Taxonomy (NCBI): domain Eukaryota; kingdom Metazoa; phylum Chordata; class Actinopteri; order Perciformes; family Serranidae; genus Hypoplectrus; species Hypoplectrus providencianus. Next base: position 26,080,765 of record JAOWBC010001868.1, read on the forward strand.
CTCATCTCTTATCACAGCCGGCTGAAGGACGGCGCGGCTAATGGAGTCCCAGCGAGGCAGCGAGGACCAGGAGGAGGTGGAGGAGGAGGAGGAGGAGGAGGGCCGGAGGTGGAGCGCAGCGGGCGGAGAGGCTGCGACCACCTACCGTCTGCAACATCAGCATCATCGCATTAACACGGAGCAGGAGGCTGCAGGTCATCACACACACACACACACACACACAGGCTGGGAGTGTGTTCTCAGTGTCTCATTCAGCCTTCAGACATTTGTGTCAATGTATTTCACAAAAAGACGGATTTCTTCTAGTAGGAGTTCCCCTCCCCAGTGTGGAGAAGAAAGGAGGCTCAGGGGCCGAAGCTCCTGCAGCAGTGAACGACTTCATTCAGAGAGCAGAGAAGAGAAGCAGAATGCAGAAAAAAACACACTATCAGGTTTATTTCTCACATTCAAAATAGAGACACGGCTTCATCTCCTGGTTTATTTCAGGAAAAATAAGACAAAGAAACAGACCAGATGACTGCTTCCAGTTTGTAGTGTCCATATTATGTCTCAGCAGTGATTCCCATTAATTAACTAGACTGTGGTGGCCCACCATAGTCTAATCTGGCCCACCATAGTCTAATTTACCCACCATAGTCTAATCTGGCCCACCATAGTCTAATTTACCCACCATAGTCTAATTTACCCACCAT
>JAOWBC010001868.1:26152401-26177528 GCA_028566105.1 Hypoplectrus providencianus
CGGGGCACCATAAACGTGCAATTATTGGTGTGTTAGTTTGCAAAGGGCCCCAAATTATGATGTACAATCATATTAATCATTATAAAAATAATAATAATATGACTTGATTTACTCTAAATCGCTTGACACAGGGCACCATAATGTTGCTTTTATTGTATTTGTGCAATACTTTGACAGGGGTTGTACATTATTATTTGTGCCACTTTGCAGAGCAACATTATGTTGTAGATAAGGGTTTTAGATGGCTGCTAATATTATCAATAATCATCATTGATAATTATGAATGATAAGACTATGAAGGTACCTGTGGCACCAAGTCATGACGCCGTGCTGATTAATGTGGCGTGCTCCAACAGTTTGTCACGTCCTTAAAATGAAGACAGAGGAGACGACGCAATGTCAGCACAGGTCTGTCACTTTAAAAAAGCTTTTTCAGAAGTTTCATGAGAGAGGAAATGGCTTTCAGGTTACATATATTTCATTTTAATTAGAAGCACTTCCATTTTAATTAAAGGCACTTTGTTAACTGGAAACTCTACTGGGCATCTTTTAATAAAAATACAGCAAAAAAAGGAAACCAGTTAATTAACCAAATGAAAAAGAGTGAACGTGGGAAAAAAATAACCGCCGACTGCCTTTGAAAATTAAATAATGGGAGATAAAGTTGTAGACTGGAGTTAAAATCACTGAACATTTTTCAGTTTTCGGGGCCTCATATTTTGGAAAGTTAAATTGAATTTTGGAAGTAAATTGTTGAATTAAAATTTAATTTTAAAGCTGAGCCGCAGCTCTGACCCCAAACTGTAATAACTGGTTTAGAAAGTAACAGCACAATGTGTTTTATTTATAGTTTTGGGAGCTCTCAGTGGGAAAAAAAATAGATTCCGGTTAAATTGAATATGTGACAATAAACACAAGTCACAGGAGGAGAGAGTTTGTGGCTCTAATTAGCCTCTGTTAACATGCTGCTCCTCATCCAGGTGAGATTCACAGATGACATGAGGATCCCAGGTGGAAATGGGAGTCATCACTTCATGTTGATGGCTCTCTCCTCAGCCGTAAAAGTCATCCACGTTTGAAAGACGGCATCGACGAGGAGCTGAGCCCCGACAGTGATATGCAAATGCGCCTTTACATCATGAAGCACGCATTAATGTACAGAGACATGAAAATAAAGAGAACGTGACCCTTCGGCGACTCCGCGGCGGGGACAGATAACCTCGGGGCCAAGCGCTTTTTTCCCGGGAAACAAAACGAGCCAGACTGATGAAGAAGAAAAAAAAAAACGTTGGCTGACCAGGATGGAGCAGCCTGGGGACAGAGAGGAAGAGAGATGAAGGGAGGGCAAGTGAGATACATTTATATTATGTGATTAAAGGAGAAGGGGAGGCTGGTCGGCCGGTGACAGACGGAGTGATGTAGTGGGAGTCGAGCGGCGGCTCTATACTCTCTAATTGACCCCGGTTAGGATCCACACACCCTTTCCCCGGCTCACAAAGAGCGCCTAATTGCTGCAGCTGATTGGGTCCTGATAGAATTACGGCTGTCAGTGAAGGTCATTAGGCTCAGATTCATCTTCCATCTCGGGGACGAGCAAAGCCGCCCTCCTTATTCCACAAGCCGCCTTAACGAGCTCACCATGAGCTCTTTTGTCAGCGAGAAAATCCCAGATAAAGCAAAGGAAGCCGCCCTGCTCGCATGTGTGTGTGTGTGTGTGTGTGTGTGTGTGTTTCTCCGTGTTGTCTGCCTGTGATCCCGGATACACGGATCAATATGTGCGAGAGTGAACAACTTGCTCTCCCCTGAAGGTGCAGGAATGTGGAGCAGCGACATCGGCTTTAATCTGGAAGGTCAAAGCGAAACTTCCTGCAGCGGCCGGCGTGCTGCTGGAAACAGGAAGCGGACCGCTCAGATACACGGCGCCGCGTCTGACCCTCGAGGTTTCTGCTGCTGCCAACATCAGATCTGTTTGGTGCTACGAGTGTTTTTGTTCCACGTTAACACAGAAAACCTTTTTTGTTTGATACAAGACAAGAAAACGAGCGATCTCTCCGAGCAGCAGGGCGTCTACGAACCCTGGAGGATTGATTTTAAACACAGATGCTGAGAAAGATACAAACTTTTAGAAACGGTGATAAAATAACAGGACTCACCAAATTAAACGCTGCTGCTATTGTTTGGGTTTAGTCTCAAAGATAATAATCCACATTTTTACCCTTCATAATTAGACATAATTTAATAAGATAGCTCTGAAAAATTTACATTACTTTTGGTTGACATAGCTATTAAGCATTTATTAGCTTCTTTAATATAAAGTTGTTTTTGCTACAAAATATCTCAACATCTTTAAAACTGTTTTACCACCAGCCAGTTGGATGGAAAAGTATGTTTTGCAAAAAAAATCATGTCAATTATGGAAAGAAACTGTAGAAAAATTGGAATTATTTTCAGAATCCTTGAACAGATGATAGATGACGAAGTTTCCATTAGAGAAAAGTAGCCAAACAAAGTTTAAAATGTGATATTTCTTTAAATTATCCCCCAAAACATATCACATATCATCAGAAAAACATACAAACAAATCTGCTTTAACCTTGAACCGCTTAATAACCAAAAGTCCAGTTTATCGTAGAGGGAACCTGTAAAAACAGGCTTTATCATCGTGATTTAAACTTTCTGTCGTTCCTTTAAATGGGTCATAAGTCACTTAAGTTTCCGTTATAAAAAAGAAAAGATAAAGATTGTTTTGTTGTTGTTTTTGTGTATTTTCCTGCATATTTGAGTCTCTTCTTTTGCTTCTTTTGTGTATTTTGTGGGCTTTTTGGGTTTTATTGCCATTTTATTTTAACACTTGTGGGCACTTGGAAAAGTGTTAATATATATTTCTGATTTCTGTTTTTCTAACTGTGTCATTCTGCACAAAGATGAGTTGTTCCCACTTCTAGCCATGATTGAGCTGGATTTATAGATTTTATGTCTTTGTTTTTGTTCATATTGGATTAAAAACCAAGGACACAGTGAACTGTCAATGCCCCGAAACATCTTGTTGTGGCTAAAAACATTCACAGCGCTATGATAAAGAATCCCACTCACTAAACACTTGATTCAAAGCTGAATGATACAGGAAAATGTGTGTTTCTGCAGCCGGACTGCAGGCGTGTGTCGAAGCCGGAGCTGTCTGCTGTAGGTGGTGGAGTGTTTGTGTTTGTGCATGATCCCACACAGTTCTGGCCTTATGTTCTCCATTAGATGCTCTCAAGAAGACAAAAGCTGATAACAGGACATCTGAAAACCCGCTGATCCCTCACAGCTCCGAACAAGGTCGGACAATCTGCCTCAGTTTGTGAGCCGGAGAAAATAAAACAGCGAGAGAGAGAAAGAGAGAAAGAGAGGGAGAGAAAATACAATGTATGATGGATTTAGTTCTTAGCGGGAGAAGCGGAACATCGATGATGTCCGCTGTCTTTGCCGTGTTCGCTCGCCGGCGATTTTCAGGATTTACTGTGTGAAAATCTCAGATATAGAGAGAGAAAGCGAGGGAGAGAGAGAAAGGAAGAGGCCTGCAGGGACTCCGTGAGTCAACCAGCAGCTCTCGGTCCATCACTCCAAACCGGAGCTGTCAGAGCCACAACCACCAAACTTCCTCACTCCTGTGTTTCCTGGAGCTCATTTACGGAGAGTCGGATCAGCGTTCAAACCCTGCAGCAGAGAGTAACCGAGTACATTTACTCAGGTACTCCACTAAAATACAATTTTAATGTATTTTACCTGCATTGATTGTTTACCTTTTTATGTAACTTCCACTACATTTAGCTGACAGCTTTAGTTCCCTTTTCTCTTCCAGATTTCACATGACAATTTAAATTTGTAAAATATATAATACATTAAACAAATCTGAGTTGGGGTCATTCCGCATAATGAGACAAAAAACAACCATAAACTACATTAAAATAATCAAGAAAAACACAAACAAGCAAAAAACATTTATGCAAAATGGCTATTCAGGGACATAAAATACCTAGAAAGAGAAATCAGTTATAATAAAGATGCATAAAACTACCAAACAACACATGAAGTGATTACAAAGAGTCGTATAATAAATAAATACATTTTCTAGTGCTACTTCTACTTTTCAGTTTATTTAACTTACTTCTACTCCATTACATTTAGCTGACAGCTCAGGTTTAATGTGAATAGTCTAAATTCTTCTTCCACCAATGGATTTATAAAAAAAAAAGGTACAAAAGATTCAGCAAATATTTAACATTAGAGTCTGAATAATCACCAGCAGCTGCATGGCCAAAAGTATTCGGACGCCTCGTTTTTATTTCGTCTTTTTTCCATAAAGCTGCAGGTTTTTACACGCTGCTGTCTTCAATCCTGTTCATGACATGTGCAGATTATTTATAGTGTTTTTAATACAAACACACTCACACACACCTCCTCTCTCACACTTATTCACTCTGTGTGTGTCAGAGTTTTTCTGTCCCATCTTGTCGTTACACTTCATGCACCAACATGTTTCCGTGGTGACAATCAAACTTCCTTGAAATCCTTGAATCCAGTTTGTCTTCTCGCCAGATGTTGAACCTGCTGCAGGTGTGATGGAGGTGATCAGGTTGGTCCACAAAAATTACACTTTACAAAACACATATATGTTATTTATCTTCGCACATATGGAGAAAAAGTTCCACCGGCTTCATTATTATTGTTTTGCACAATGAAATCAAGTGTTTAGTGAAGTAAAAAGACTGTTTTCATTACATAACAGGTTTTGCTTGTTTACCGGACTCTTACAGCCCAAACGGCGGCTCGTTCCGGGGATATATTTGTTTTCCCGTGTGTGTCGGGCCGAATGTGAGCACGGATGCGTGCTCAGTGTGTGTTTGGCTGCAGAGCGACGGAGGCCGGAGCTCTTCAGTACATTAAAGCCCTCCAGCCGTCCATTAGTGCACCTCTGTCATGTTTAAGAGCTGGAGGTGGGAGTTGCACATTAGCTGAAAGCTAACAGGAATAATATAGATGTGCAGAATTTAACCCCTGACCTCTGTTAGCGCGCCCACACTGCCCAGCGGAGCCGGCGCCCGCTCGGCACTGGGAGGGAACACGGAGTAATCAAAACAAATGAGTCAGTGCAGGGAGAGCGAGCCGGCGCCGTGAGCGGCTTTCTAATGACGACTAATATTAGCATAACCTAATATGCTTGTTGATCAAGGGTAAACTTTTGGGGGAGGACATGTTAGGTGCAGAATAAACAAAAGCAGCTGCTGCCAAGGCTCCAGCAGCCTTTAGAGGGAGGAGGAAGACGCCGAGGCCATTCTTAATGTGGGCTGAGCCCGCTGCATGGATATGAGGCAATCTGTCGGCGCCGCTCACGCTGATCGACTCCACTTTTATTTCTGCAGAGTTCTCAGAGGCTCCAATTAAATTTGGGGGGAAAAGGGAGCAGTTTGAGCCAATGCAATAATATATTTATTTCTCTCCTTTTCCAAAACAAAAAAAAAACACATTTCTTTTCTTTGTTTCTTCCCTCCATCTAGTTTTCCCCCGGCAGTTAATTGCACGAAACTCCTCGGTGCTTTCAGCTACAAGGCCGCCGCTGCAGACCTGCCGCGCTTGTCCTTTAAATATTATATGAAGTCTTAAGTAACAATTGTTGTTCTTTTGCCCATCAACTATTCATGCCATCTAAGTGAGGCGCACCGTGGGAGAGGAGTGTGGGAGAAACCCTCGACGGAAACCTGTTTGCAATGCATTTCAGAGGAAGTAAAAGCCAACACTGCAAAAATAAAGAGCTCATTTTAACAAGTTCATTCAGTCTCGTATCGAGCTTTCAGGAAACCAGAAACCCTCCAGTCGCTTTGTCTTGACTAACTCATGCCGTGCAGCGAAGCCACAGAGCAGAACTGTGTTTAAAGTATCACAGCGGCGCTTTAACTGAAACACGGAGTCTAACGTTTGAATATTTCTCCCATTTTAAAGCTTCACTGGATGTTACTTTGGATAAAACTGTGGCTACATGACTTTAAAAGTTTAATTTTACCAAATATTACAGACATTTTAAGGGAGGAAACTGTGCAGACACTTAACCACAAACTATTTAAATTCTTATTGGTTAACTTCTTCCATCTTGCTTCTAAAAACTGACTTCTGACTTCTCTTGGAAACAGGATGAAGGAACCATGAAGGAAACAGATAAAAGCGATCCAGAAGGACGCTGGGAGTGTTCAGACCTCTGCAAGCGTGAACGTCCCAAGTTTGCATGAATTTCCTCATGTGGGACGTCGTTTTTTTTTTTTTTTTTTTTTTTTTTTTTAATTCCAGCAGCAGATGAACGCAGCGCACACACCCTATCCTGCATTATTAATGAAGGTGAGAAATAATTGCTTTATCAGCCTTGTGATTTGGATCCGCTCCAAAATGTAATTGGGGCTTCCTTGGCCCTGCTGCTCCCTGCCAGCAAGTTTCATGCATGTCGGTCGGGTGGTTTTAGGTCAAACTCCAACAACAATGAATCCTTCATTTCCCATCATGCAGTTCTGTAGCATGTTCTGTAGACCATATGCATTGATGAGCATCTATAATTGAACCATTTGACATGTTTAAATTGCATTTTGTTGCCTTTTTAAAGAAAATAAGACTTGTTTAGTAACTTAGTAAAGGCCTCTTTTATTTTATTATTTCTATAACACTCACATACTGTATTATTTATTATTTCTTTATCACTTACTACTTCTATAACACTGCAAAAATGTGCATGAAATCAATGCAAAATAAAGTGACTGCAAGAAACTAAAACTTAAACCTCCTGAGAAGACTAAATATTTGGTTAACAGGGAGATTTTTTTGCAGCATTTAAAGTGTAAATATAACAGCCAGAAGCACCATTAGTGTCTCCCAGTGTACACACACACACACACACACACACACACACACACACACAGGGAAACACCAGCTCCCAGTGAACCACAGTGGAGTCTAATAAGTCAAACTGCAGGCCGAGCAGGCATGAATACCAAACGCGCCCTAATTGATTACCTAATTTATGCCATAACCAGTACTTTTTAATTATAGTTATTTATGGCCCAAATGTTTACCGGCGCGGCTGATTCATGGCGGCGTGCCGAGCCGCGGGTCAGACTCTGTTTATAACGCTGACAGCAGAATTATCACAGCTTCACTTCATCACCGCTGCTGCTGCAGATTCTTTTACATAACATGTTTTCATTCATGTTATGAGGAACCAGCTGCAGCCAGCACTCACATCTCATTTATTTATTTTTATTTATTTATTTGTTTGTTGCATCAGCTAAATGTGTGGGATGCAAATTGAAGACCATTCACAAAAATAAAAGTGAAAAGTTTGTTTTTTTATGCTCATTTTAAGTTAAAATAATGAGATAAGCCATGATCATTTTTTTTTCAAAGGTGAAATAATGAGTTTTTATCTCAAAAAGTCGACTTTTTATCTCATAATTTTGACTTTTTTCTCATAATTTCACATTTTTATCTCAATTTCACATTCTTTTCTCATAATTACAAGTTTTCATTTCAAACAATCCCATAACTATCTCATAATTATGACTTAATCACAATTTCCATTTTTTTCTCATAATTTCAAGTTTTTATCTCATAATTCTGACTTTTTATCTCATTATTTTAACTTTTAATCTCATAATTTAAACTTTTTGTCTCAAGTATGAAAAGAAATAACGTCTGTGATAATTGTAAATATTAATAATCTGTATGATGAGTTCATTGTTTGGGGTTCATATTGAATCCAGAAACAAACTAAACTAAAAAGCTCTTCCTGTTTTTACAGTGCAGACGGACGTTGTTTGTGTCTCAGAAACAAACTGAAGCTCTGAGCGCCGTAATAACCGCCGTGTGTCACCGCGGCGTCTCAGCGTGCTGCCGAACGCTGTAAATGCACATCTCATGTAGCCGCATTAAACATGCAGCGGTGACAGCGAGGCGCCGCTGCATCTCCACGGCGACGCCACACGACAGGAAGTCATCAGGACCAAACCGGGTCTCCAGGACCAGGACGTCCCCGCAGCGCCGCAGACGGATCTGGACACGAAGTCCAGCCCTGGTGACCTCTGACCTCCTGGTGATGTCACTTTCAGTCTGAAGCCTCGTCCTCTCCTGACAGGAACTCCCAGAATGCACTGGGGCACGTTGATGCAGCTGCCAGAAGAGTCTGTCTGTCCACCTGTCTTTCTACCTGTCTTCCTGTTCGTCTGTCTACCTGTCTCTCTGTCTGTCTGTCTGTCTCTCTCTCTGTCCATCTGTCTTTATGTCTTCCTGTCTGTCTGTCCTTCTCTCTGTCTGTCTTCCTTTCTGTCAACCTGTCTCTCTGTCTTCCTGTCTGTCTTCATATCTACCTGTCTGTCTAACAGTCCTTCTGTCTGTCTGTCCCTCCCCCTCTGTCTCTCTCTCTCTGACTGTCTCTCTGCCTGTCTGTCTGTCTGTCTCTCTGTCTTCCTGATTGCCTGTCTGTTTCTCTGTCTGTCTCTCTATCTGTCTCTCTGACTGTCTCTCTGTCTGTCTCTCTGTCTGTCTGTCTCTCTGCCTGTCTGTCTGTCTTATCGCCTGTCTGTCTCTCTGACTGTCTCTCCGTCTGTCTTACTGTCTGTCTCTCTTACTGTCTCTCTGTCTGTCTGTCTCTCTGTCTGTCTGTCTCTCTGTCTGTCTCTCTGACTGTCTTACTGTCTGTCTCTCTGACTGTCTCTCTGACTGTCTTACTGTCTGTTTCTCTGTCTTCCTGATTGCCTGTCTGTTTCTCTGTCTTTCTCTCTATCTGTCTCTCTGACTGTCTTACTGTCTGTCTCTCTGTCTGTCTCTCTGTCTGTCTCTCTGTCTGTCTCTCTGACTGTCTCTCCGTCTGTCTTACTGTCTGTCTCTCTGTCTGTCTCTCTGACTGTCTCTCTGTCTGTCTCTCTGTCTGTCTCTCTGTCTGTCTCTCTGCAGCTGATCATCTCTGTCAGCCTGTTTCATCTTTTAGCATCAAATCAAAAGCTGATTTAAAATCCTGCTGAAATCAAACAATTTACTCTTTCATTTAACAATCAGAAACATGTTGTTATTTTTATCCTTTTTAAACATTAAATATATTTGAAACGGGATCAGAAAAGCGTCTGTGTGACTGACAGCTGAGCAGACACTCGGGCTGTGTTGCTGTTGGAGCTGAAGGTTTAACTCTGCAGGATGAATCCAGCATGAGCCGGTCAGTGATGAGGCTGTTTAATCAGCCCGAGCTCATCGCTGCTTCACGGCCTCAAAACTCAACCCAGAGTTTCTCTTTTGTGCCCCGATAACAAATATGTTCAGGAGGAAAAGCACGCATGAATGAATGCAAATGAAAATATTTGTGTTTCTGTGAGCTCATCAGTGTAATCGACAGCTGTCAGATGTCACGCCGCCGCTCGCTTTATTGTCCAGGAATAAATATTGATGTTGCAGCTTTAAACCTCAGCAGAAAGTCGAACCAAAGCTGAAAATGTGCTGCTGCTTTTAATGAGCTATCAGTTTGTCTGCTCCGGCCCTCAGGACACGAGCACAATCCAAGGTTAGAGCCGCGGTAGCTCCTGTTTTCATCGTGTCAGCAGCACATTGTATAGCTTGTTAGCAGCAAACTCCGCTTGTTGATGCAAATTAACATCATTTTCTTTGTGCCGCTGCAGTAAAACCTGCTGCCTGTGTGTTTGCATGTTTGTCCGATCCGGCCCCGACACGCAGGGGGAGATTCTCTGCAAATATTTAGACTTTTGCAAACAAAAGTTGCCGTGTTACTGGATGCTTTGCGTGTTTTTTTGTGCTTCCTCAGCAGTCGGACTCGTCCTGGCGGCTGCAGCTTGTGATTAGTGCAGACTTGGACCCGCTGATGGTCCTCTCCCACTAATGGGCTGGCGGCGGGTTCGGATCTGGATGACCACCTCATTCAAAAACAGGCACCACGTGGCGACGAGTGAACCGTGCCATCTTCTGCTTCTGATCGCTGAATGTGCACGCTTTCTTTTGCCAGCTTGACTGCGAACCAAGACGACTCAATTTCAAATAAAAGCACCGACGAGGGAAACTGGAGACGAGTCAAAAAGGAGAGGGGAAAAAAAAGAGCAATAAACGGCGTTCTGGGCAGGTTTGTGTTGGCGGGCGGATCTGGCCTACATTTCCCTGCATCAGCATTGGAAAACAGGTAGTTGGAGTTTCCCAATGAAGAGAAAAGAGGGAGCGCTTGGATTTAATTTAGGTGATCTGACACGTCTGATGAATGAAGAGACAATGCATTTCTCTGCTCTATAAAACAAAAAGAGCTGGAGGTGTGTGTGTGCCAGCGCCGGTTTGCCTTCTGTTCTCCTCAGAGGACCAGGCGACACCAATTAACTCCCAAACAGTGGTAATCAGGGGACCTGTAAGATACCACACAAATTAAATTAAACCATCCCGAACCATATGCCAATACGTGTCGACTTCAAAGTCTGTTTTTCAGCGAGCGACTCGGTGGCGCCGCGAGATGAAACAAAAAGCAGAGAAACAAATCAATAACAACCACAGAAGAAGAAGAAAAATTCATCTGCGGTTGTTTAATCTCAAACGCGGCCTCAGGGGGGTTCATTTGGAAATTTAAAAGACGACATCACTCCCAGCAGCTGCAGTGAGTGATTGGCAGGTTTTTTAATACAGGGGGACATCCCGTTTAATCCGGCCCGGGGCCCTGGAAAGTCTCTGTGTGGCCCTGCTGCCGGGAGAGAAATCGATGGGAGGAATCCTGCTGCTCCTAATTATCATCGTCCAACACGCGCTCCGCTGACACGGCGAGCCAAAGGGCGGCGCAGGATCTGTACCCGACAAACAGCGACCCCGAGGGCGGCGGGACGCCACTCAGGCCTCCCACCTGCCGAGAGGTCGGCCAATCAGATCAGCCCAGGGCGGCGACCCCGTCCCTCTGTTGTGATAAGTCCCTCACAGGAGCTGGAAAGTTTGTATGTGTGGAAATGACCCGATCACCTCTGAGCTTTACAGTAGGGAGCGTACTGCTGCCGCCATTACAAAGCAAATCATATCCTCCATTTGTCTCGTTTTAACCAGATAACCCTTAAAAAAACAGAAAAAAACTAAAGCAGCTGTCTCATATTGAGCTGAAAAGGGACAAACTGTGTCCTGTATTACTGTGAGATTCAGAAAATAGTCAGAAAATAAACATTGAAGAATGAATAACAGGGAACTTTTTATGAAAATTTATGTTAAACATGTTCCCGGGCCAGCTGACAGCACACAGAATACTCTCATCCCATTGGTCGAAGACAACAAGTTTTCTTTTTGTTGTTTTATATTCATTCATTCAGTTTAAACAGGAACATAAAAACAAACTTTATTCAGTTAATTTTGTTATGTTGTAATAAAGTGAATAACTGGATGATTTAATTCAATTTAGGTTTGAGTCAGATTGTTCACTTAAAAGCTTTAAATTGATTCATTCATTGTCTCGTTATAACATGAAAGTATTTCCCCATTTGATAATTTCCATTTTATTTAGCTTTAAACTTCTACTCGACTACATTTCACATGTATTTATTGTACTTTTTACATTGAGTTAACAACTTATTTCCTTTTCAGTCGAGATTTAACATTAAAATGTTCTGAATCTGGGAAACTTCAGATAAACGTACAAACATGCTGCTTATGAGTGGGCAGCATTCAGTGGGAAACCTTCGAGGAATCTCTAAAAAAAAAAAAAAGCTTTTCACTTCTTTGCTTCTTGTTTTGTTTTACTTTCCCCTCAGTTGTTAAATTTCCCTCTCAGCACCATGAAATTCCCTCTTCACTCTCTGAACCTGATGCAATCCCTGTTGCAGGATGACTCCAGCGTGCAGCAGGGAAACTTCAGTGCAGGAAAGTGTTTATGTGACTGCAGGGTCACAGAGACACACGTTATTATTATTATCATTTAATAAACTGTATTTTTCACTGTAGTATTACAACTCCAAGCCTGGGATTTTTCCACCGCAAAATTGCAAAATTAACTCTACCTCATTTTTTCCAATCTGTACAAACACAGAATGTTTGCAAGAAATATTATAATTAAAAAGTTATCGAGGAATAACTTCCTGTAGGTTTTAATACAAACAGGAAGTGGTGCAAATATTGGAAAATATCAGTAAGATCATCATAAAGTTGCTCCCAACTTGTAGATTTAATATTAATTATACTGATCATCATAATAAATCGCCCAATTTTTTAATACTTTTCCACATTTTTCCATATTATATATCTATATCTATGTTGTTAAACATTTGTGGGATTCACATGTTTATTTCCTATATTTCTACCATCAATAAAATGTTGTGTTAGCATTTTATTTTTTTACATTTTTATTGTATGTATCATTACACTTTTACACATTTGCTTTACAGCATATCTTAAATATATTATATATTTTCTGCATGTAGATATATATTTGTTCTTTTTATTATTTCATTTATTGTTTATATTACTTCATACAACAACTTTAACATGCTGCAATCTGTTTTTCTCTAATGTGCATGTAAGTGAAATATTAACAATAAATGCAAACAGCAGTTAGGTGAGTACTCTATGTACATTAGGTGTATGTATTTTTTTTACACATTTGTAAATCTTGAGCTACTCAACAACTAAATTTGGGATAAATAAAGAATGTTAATATCTCAGAGACCCGCTGAGGGACTTTCGCTCTCTGAAGCTTTGCAGGTGCACATTCAGAGAAAGCAGCGCCGTCATTATGTCCCAGAGTTCATAGCGGTCTTCATCTTGTTCCTCACTAACTTCGTGAGCAGAGAAATAAAGGCTGGGGCTAATAGCCCTGACGAGGATGGACTTGCTAATTTGCTAATGGCTCCTTCTTCCTGTGGGCCATTAGATAAGCAGCAGCAGCCACCAGTCCTGCAGCCGGCGTGATGTAAACCCCGCTGATCACTATCGGCCCGCTAATGGCCTCTGAAAGGGAGAAAACACATTCAATCACATTTACTCACAGTGAAAGATACGGCGGCGGCGTGTAAAGCGAACCGGAGCGGATCGGCCGTGTCGCGGGGCCGTGATTCACTGTTCGATACGCTGGCGGTTACTGTGGCTGCCGATCGGCTTTAATCATTAGCACAGGAAGGTCCAGGCCGGATCGATCCAGCAGAGCGCTCGAACCAGTCACAAACACACTCACAAAGACACAGCGCTAACAGGACCGCACACACACCTGCTGGGGATGCTGGGTGTGTGTGTGTATTGTATGCATACATGACAAGATGGTTTCATGCAGTTTACAGCTTGAAACGATGTGATTTGTCTCTTCTTTAGGAAGAAAATGGTTCCTTTCTCCTTCCTGACCCAGAAGAACTGAAGCTGATCTGACTGGAAACATGTTGGGTGGTTTTTAGTTTGTCACCAATCTGTACAGAGCGTCTGTTAATATCGCATCATTATACAAACAATTGAAAAAAACCTTCAGTTTGTGAATTTAAGCGACAAAAAGCACTGATCTATGTAAGAAACACTGATCTATGTAACCCCTGGGAACCAGAACACTGTAACTGCAAAGTAAGGAATATTATAGCATATATATGATTTTTTAAAAAGTGTGTTTTGAAACTAGCTGAGTGAATCTGTGGCTTTGGGATCAGACTGAAGATATTATGTGGACAAGCAGCCGAGACAGATGTGTTTTGTAAGCAGAAAAAAACTTTACAACCTGCTGCTAATCACCAAAAGAGTAAACTGACAAGATGATAGCAACACGGAGCCAAATGAAGTGTTAAACTAGGTAATGTGAGGAAAAGCTAGCATTAGCTGTGAGGGCATTTACAGTGGCAGTGCTAGCATTAACAGTGTTAGCGACGCTAGCATTCACAGCATCCTTTCTAGCACTGACAGTGACAGAGCTAGCATAATCAGCATTGGCCACGCTAGCATTAACATCGTCCGTGCTAGCATTGACAGCGTCCTCGCAAACATTGACAGTGTCAGCGCTAGCATAATCAGCATTGGCCACGCTAGCATTAACATCGTACGTGCTAGCATTGACAGTGTCCTTGCTAGCATTGACAGTGTCAGCGCTAGCATAATCAGCATTGGCCACGCTAGCATTAACATCGTACGTGCTAGCATTGACAGTGTCCTTGCTAGCATTGACAGTGTCAGCGCTAGCATAATCAGCATTGGCCACGCTAGCATTAACATCGTACGTGCTAGCATTGACAGCGTCCTCGCTAACATTGACAGTGTCAGCGCTAGCATAATCAGCATTGCCCATACTAGCATTAACAGCGTCCTCGCTAGTATTAACCACGTCCGTGCTAGCATTAACAGCGTTAGTCATGCTAGCATTAACAGTGTCAGCGCTAGCATTTGCCGCTTTCACGCTAGTAGCCATGTCGCTAGCGCCGGCACATACTATTAATAGCCGTTTATGTGAAACTAACTGGCAGCTAATGTGTTAAAGAAGTAAAACATGTGGTTGAGTCACTGTTAGGATGTTCAATTAGCCACACTGCAATTTTTTTTTTTTGTTGGTTAGCTGAAGTTAGCCTAGGTTAGGGGTATCAACCTCCAAGCAAAAATAATATTATCACAACAGAAGTTTTCCAGGCTTCAGTGGGGACTAAGGCCAAACATAAATAAAATGGCTCTACCTAGAAAATAAAAGGACTAACTTCCCTTTCTAATTTAACAGGAAACAACAGAGTTAAGAAACCTGGCAGTCCACACAAAACTAAAGGAAAATATATCAGAATCTAGAAGGATCAACAGCAGACGTGTGGCTGGTTGGGAAGGAGAATGAGGAAGTGTCTGCTGCCCACACGGCGGCCGCCATCTTGGCCCTTTTTATCCACCGGCTGCAGCCAATCAGCTCGGGCCGTGAAGCCTCTGCACCAATCAGCCTGCAGCTCCAGCACACATCTATCTGCATAAAAAATAAGAAACACGCAGGGAAAACACAGCAAAATATACCAAACAATGACCACAGTTATAACGTGAACATTTACTCAAGTAAAATTTTGAGGTATGTGTACTTATTTGACAATTTCCATTTCATGTAACTTTTTACTTCGACTCCACTACATTTTACAGGTCATATTGCTCTTTGTGCTACATTTAGTTGACCTAACCCTAGCTTTATAAAGTTTAAAGGCTCAAGTAAAGTACACATACAGTACTCGAGTAAATGTACTTAGTTACACTTGACTTTTTGACAGTGTTTATATATATCAATCTGTTTTATATTTATTAAAGAATACTGTGTTTACCCCCTGCTGTTGGGCATTTGCAGAATAAATGTGTTTATTTTCTATATTCTCTCATCCATAAAACATTTAATTTTAGTTTGACATTATTATCATTATTATTATTATTGTTGTTTATACTTTTGACCTCCCAGGAAAACCATCCGTCGCTGAACATGAGCTGAAACGTCTTCAGGGGCACTTGAAGATGAGAGACATCCTGCAGGGGACAAAATGAGTTTATTATTCATCTTTTATTCACTCTCCAAACTGTGTCTTCTCTTAATTTGCCTCTTCAGTGCCGTCCTCTGACATGCACGGTTTAAAGCAGCGCTCTCTTCCTCCTCCTGTCCTCAGCAGCTGCAGCGGGACGTCCCTGCAGCTGAGGGCGTCCTGTCCCTGATGGACTGTCTGTCCTCTGACAGGACTGCTTACTTGCAGTTTGTCTTCAGACTGTAACTCTGCGTGCTTCTCTTAGCGTCCGTCTCGCGGCCTGTCGTTAGCTCCTCGGCGTATCGGAGCGGTGTAATGGCGTTGCAAAAAGGCCTAATTAGATCTAAATTAGCGTCACTTTCTTGACTCAACATTATGGATTGAGGATGAGGGACTAATTACGCTGCTATTAATGCAGGGAGAGGTTAATGACGGGGGAGTTAGTCACCAAAACACAGCGAGCGGGGACGTGATGGGCCCGGCGCGCTCCCGGCTCGCTCCCGGCCTTTCTGCTGAGGCGAGCTGTTCTGCTGCACTTTCCCTCCGCTCATGATCAATGTACACTTTATACGTGGTAAACAAATAATAACTCAGGTTTACAGGCAGTCAACCGCTCGGCAGATTAAAGCATAACGGCGGCGAGCCTCGGGATGCGTGAACGCGGCGTATTCGCCTGTAATTATGTGAGTAACAAATCATTGGGAGGCGTCCGTGTGAACTTTAGATTACAGCCGAGCACAGGTGGGCCTGTTAGCGGGATCACAATGCTCCGTTATACTGCACGACACCAGAGAGTTATGCATGAAAGGCAGCGCTGAATGGAAAGCAGCGACATCTGCTCATCAAACGGCGACTCAACCGCACCGTAAAGAAAATGGGAAATCATTTTGTTGATTCATAAAAGGTGAGTTTCCTTTTTGAAAACACAAAGAATCTGGGGAAATAATAATGATAATAAACTTTTCAAAACAGGGTTACAAAGTGTGGACAGGAGGAGTTTAACAGAAGAAGATATCACAATAAAAAGTTTAAAACAACCAAATAATGAAAAGCAAATCATCAGAAAAATGTTCAAACATAAGATTAAAGCAATAAAAACACTCAAAACTGTTAAAACTGAAAAAGATTTGAGTTCTTGCCTTCGATACTGTTACAGAAAAGGTAAAAAATGACATTTATTTAGAGGCTGTAAAAACATTCATAGCTGTAAATCTACTATATCTACTATTAATGCACAGTGATACATTTGTGTTTTTTAAAAAGAGATTTAAAAATCAGCCACAGCAACAGCTTTAGGTTTTAGGACGGATTTGCAACTACGGAGGGACATGAATAAAAAGATGTACTTTTGTGAGGTCTTGAAAAATTTTTGCAATATCCAGCAAAAGTTTCAGTTAAGTTGATGTACTTCCAGGTCAGTTTGGCCCATAATATGAATTCATTATTATTACATTAAATCTGTGTGACAAGCACTGAATTAATGTCTTTATATTTGATACTCTCCATTGTTATGTTTGTTTGCAGCCAAACTGACCCAAAGTACATGAACTTAACTGAAAGTTTTGTGAGATATCGCAAAACATTTGTAGGTTATTGCAAAAGATTTAAACTCAGACTTAAAGTCAGTGTTTGTTTTTAGCATGAAATTACCGAAATTGCAGCAACTACCAACTTCACATTGGCATTGTTTCTATTTTCATGAACTTTGTAAGATCAGGTTGTCATAATTTCAACAGCCACCAGAGAAACTACTAACAAAGAAGCAAGAATTTTGGCTATTTTTATGTAGTTTCTCCATGATGCAACCAAATTGGATCCAATGAAATCATGCTAAACCATGCAGGTTCTCCAGAGATTCCTCCAGCTTCACTGAGTCCTTTGACCTGCAGTTGGGAACCAAAGATAGGAACAAACAAAAACGATGCTTCTGCAGTAAAATTCAGCTTTTTTCAAAGGGACTCTGGTGCTCACGGTTGCTCTTCTCTTGACCGCAGGAGGCGCCAAACTCCTCCACCTCACAGCTTTATTACAGCTTATTTATGAGCTAAATTTGCCAGATAAAGCAACACTTGATTAAAACCGGTGAAAGCGGCGTGCAGCGTTGAGCTGTGAGCGGCTGACTGATGGGCGCCGAGGCCTGGAAGCAGACACCGCTCAGCCAGCCGGAGCTCCTCAGCGTTTCCCCCTTTCCAGCGACTTTTAATGTGACTCCAGAGAGAGACAAAATCTGGAGCTAAACGCTGAAGACAAAGTATGCAAATAAGTAATTAGTTCAATAACAGTTTCCCAAAACATCAGCCCTTAAGCAACTGCTCTGCATCTATTATAACAATTACCATATGCAGCGTGGCGTCGTGATGGATCTGCCTCTCGCCGCCGCCGCCACCGCCGCCATCCCCAAGCCACCGCGAGCGAATGAGCGAACAGCGTGCTAATGGGAGGCAGAGGAACACATCCAGCCCAGCGTGACAATCAGCCCATCCTGCAGACAGAGAGAGGAGGAGAGAAAACTCCATCTGCAGGAGGAAACGCTGCCTTATCGACCTCGGCAGAGAGAGAAATATCAATTAGACTCATTTAATGGACAGGTCCTTCACCTCCCTGCAGACACGCATCGCAGATTCATTTACACTGCAAAACAAAGATGCAAACCTGCAGATCTTTAGTCAATAACACCAATTAAAGCCAACAGAACGACTCTTTCAGGGCCTCCATTTATTCTTTAATAAGTTTAAGAGACATGTGGGCAGATTACAGCAACGCTTTGCAGGATGCATCACATTTGACTCAGAACAATGTACTCCACTCCGCAGAAAACGTCCCCCTCAGCTACTCATTTCATTTCTTTTTTTCCTTGCAACTAAATTTTCCTCCATTGCTGGTGTTCCCCTGAGTTATCTATAAGAGCTGCTGGAAACAAGACAGAAGATTGCAGATTTATTCACCCCAACTGAGGGAAATCACATCTGTCATGTGATTCTGGAGCTTGTTGCTGTTTTTACATTAGAATATTGTGTTTGTATATCTTGTTTTTTGTTTTTTGTTTTTTTTAGAAGCTTCATTAAACAGCTCGAGATAAATGGAAACTTTCATTTGTGCATGTAAAAACACTTTGAACGGGATCTCATCATCTTAGTTTTGGTTTATTTTGAACAGCAAATGGGGCAAAAATGTTAATTTAAAAATTATAAAATAGTTATATTTATTCTGTGAATTGTGTTTCAGTATTTCAGTTTATTTTCAGTTTCAGAGTTAACACCATAATAACCTTATTTTCTTTATTTTATTAAATGTACATTTTGTGTACTGTTTCTGCTTTTTGATCAGGTCTCTGTTTGCAAAATGTGTGTGATCTGAAATGGTTCTGATGAATAAACGTCGAACCTGTGAAGAGTTATAAAACAAATCTCTACTCACTTCAAATTTATATTTCATATTTCCATTTGACCATATCCTTAAACTTAAGTATGTCTTTGCATTGATATTGTAGTTTTAGTGTAGCCTGATTTTTTACCTGTTATTTTATTCAGCAGAGCCATCTTCCCCTCAGGGATCAACAGGGTATTTGTGATTCTGAAGAGCTTCAGTTTAAAGGAATCGTCCTCCACCTCTGGACTTCATAGAAAAAAATTACTTTTTGTCTCCCTGATGCCTCAGAAACGTCTCATTGTTCGAACAGGTTGAAGCTTTTTTCCACCTTGACGTCTCGACACTTTTTGACCCTCGTATGAGTGTAAAACAGCAATAAAGTTAGAACCATTCAATCAAAGAAAAGTAGATTAAATGATTAAATATTGAACATGTTTTCTTTATATCGTGCTGCAGAGTTTAAACTCAATATTTGTCAAAAAGTGCCATTAAGTTGAGCTGCAGTGTGAATGTAATAAAGAATAAATCAGTATCACTGAGTTTGAGGCTCTTCAGATGTTAGCTAACCGTTAGCCGACCTTGAGATGGCGAGCCAGCGCCTCGGCGAGTGGCGAGCCGGCGCACGCTAACGACACCATTGATTTGTCGCGCGGGCTCGGCCACCTTGTAAGGTGACGGCGAGGCGTGGGCCCCGTGTACGCGGCGGCGGCTGGACTGCTGGTGATAATTAGTCTCTGTAGCGGCGCCGCTCTGACTGGGCGCACATGTTTCAGCTGTCACAGGTGTATTCTGGGAGATGCGGTTCGGTGACAGCCGTGACAGCGCCATCTGGACCTGTCCGTTTCCACGGGACGCACACGCTGCATTGACAAGGGGGGGGGGGGGGGCTGTGAGATGAGTGTGCACGAACATGTGTGTGTGTTCATGGTGTGTGTGTGTGTGTGTGTGTGATAGCTTGTCTGAACACTCAGGATGCCAGCAGGAGTGCATGTTGCATGGTGTGTGAGCAAATGCATGCTTCACACAAATTCAGGAGTGTGTGTGTGTGTGTGTGTGTGTGTGTGTGTGTGTCTGTGTGTGGCTTTAATTAGAATTCATATTGTTTCAGTGTGTGTGTGTGTGTGTGTGCATAGTGTGTGTGTACAGTAGCTGGAGAGCTCTTGGATCTGTGAGTCTATATCTGGCAGTCCAATAGGAATTCCTGCAGCTCCAGGCACATGTTTCCAGAACCCATGCATGTGCAGTTTAGTGTGTGTCTGTGTGTGTGTGTGTGTGTGTGTGTGTGTGTGTGTGTGTGTGTGTGTGTGTGTGTGTGTGTTTAATGGGAGTATTTAGCTCTGCTGGATGTTCATGGTCCTCAGAAGATGTTTCCAGAGGACGAAGAGCTGCAGAATTCAACCATTTAAACCTTTTAATGGAAACATGTTGAAAAGGTTCATTACTCTGTTAAAACACACTGGAAGCCATTGATAAATACCATCCAAAACATTTTAACCTGCAGGTTGTTGGTTCCTCTGGACTTGAAGACAAGATCCTTCAGTTTAGACGCTTTTATAACAATACGAATAAGGAAACAAAACATAAATGGCCTTTTTAAACTGCCAGCCTGTTTTACTTTATTCTAACAGGTGTACCTGCTTCAAGGTTTGTCTCCCACTGATGAGTTGATTTAAAGGATCGGCTGTATAATGGTGGATAAATATATTTAATATCCCTTTTTTTTGTTTTGCTGTCTGTGCATTTTTTTTTAAAGACTTGTTTTATTTGCAGAACATGAAACATTTTCAATAAAAACATTTCATGTCCTTTAAATTCTTCACTATAAAAGTCCCAAATCATCCTGTTTAGTCTTTTGATCATTGATTGGTTGATTGATAATTTATCAAAAAAAAAGATCTGGAAGTTTTGAAAGCACAAAAGAGGCACTTTGTCACAGGTGTGTGATTATTTTGAGTTCAGTAATCAAATCTAAAAAAAAGCAACAGATTTGTGTTTGTGTGTATATAAATATATTTAATTTCCCCGTTGTATTTGCTGTCTGTGCAGTTTTTTAAAAGACTTGTTTCACTTGCAGAATAGGCAGACATTTGTTTGCTGCTCATCTTCAATAAAAACACTTCACATCCTATAAATTCTTCACTATAAAAGTCCCCAATTATCCTGTTTATTAGGAGGCTTTTCATCAGATCTGGCAGCCTGGACGCTAAACTTCAAACTGCAGAGATTCAGTTAGAAAACAACTGAGAAATGAACACGAAATGTTTTCCTCCTGCAGGGACGGAGAGAGTTTAGTCCTGATCATGCTAGTGAACCTGCCTGGTTTGACATCGTGCATCTTTTTCTTTTAATGCATTAAACTTGTATAGCGCTTTTCAGGACACTCAAAGACGCTTCACAATCGTAGAACAGACAAAACAAGAAGACAAAACAACAACAAACAAACAATAGATAGGACAAGTCAGAGGCTGAATGAATGAGCAACAATCAGAACGACACAAAGCAACATGTGTGTTTGTTCTGAGGCTTTACAGCATGATGCTAGCTAGCTCTTAGCTTTTAGCTTTTAGCTTTTAGCAGCATTGTTCTGCAGGAATAATCTCTGGATGAACCTACATTCAGGTGACCTTCTGACCTTTCCTGCAGCGCCACCATCCAGGCTGCAACCTGCACATAAAACAGCCCAATAGTTGCAAAATCTACTTACACACTGTCAAACTGCAATTTAATTAAAAACTGCTCGTTCAGACTGAATGAGAATCAGCTACAGATGCTTTTAAGTCTGAGCTCAGAGTCTTTGTTCCTGCAGGAACATGATGGACGTGATGCTGCTGCCGCGAGCACCGAGTGTGTGTGTGTGTGTGTGTGTGTGGAGGGGGGGGAGATGAAACAGCAGAGCAGATGAAAGTGTGTGTGTGTGTGTGTGTGTGTGTGTGTGTGTGTGTGTTTGTGTGTGAGTGTGTTGGAGGCGCTGGTGGTGCAGCGGAGCGAGATGTTGCCCGTTACACCGAGCCTCCCCCTGGGCTGGTAGCTCTGGAAGCTCTCTGGAAGCTCACTTCACTCAGATACATGCAGATCAAACGCTGCATTGATCTCTGGGATTCATAACACACACACGCACACACACACACACACACACACACACACACACACACACACACCAGCTCCAGAAGCCGTTCTACCAACACCCCCGTCCTCTCCACCAGGAGCTGTGTGAAATATGAAACACATGTTAATCACGATCATGCCAAGTGTCAGTTACCGCTCGCTGCAAAATCTGTTTTATTCCATCCAGGAAGTGCCGGCTGTGCTGCTCTCTGATTGGCTGACGGTCGTACCTGCAGCTGGAGGAAACTGACTGTTCGGCCTCCAGAGACTCGGACCGGTCAGATGCATCGTGGGGATTCTTTTTCAGTCAGGTCCACATCCACACCACATTTTCTGCTTTTATGTAATTTTTTTATTGCAAGGCAAAGAAAAAGTACAAAACAATAACAACAACAGGACAAAGAGAGAAACAATAACTAGTAAGGAATTAGTAGTAATAATAACATATTATTATTATTATCAATAATAATAATATTTTCTTCCTTTTTTATTTCTTTTTATCTCTTTTTTTCTTGTTTTAAAAAGTGCAATAAAGTTTATTGTTATTATCATCATTGATATTATAATAAAAGCATCCTCACTCACTCATAGTGAATCATGAGAGAACCAGCTGTAAGATAGATGAGAGAAATTAAAAAATATATATGCAGAGTGCATGAAACTCTCCTCTGGGGCTTTAATTGTCTCCAGAGTCGCCTGGAGGCCGATCCACACACACACACACACACACACACACACTGATCTGTATGCCGCTGGCAGTGTGTCGGTTTCTGCAGCTTCCTCTGCAGACCTGCTGCACAGTGGGGACGAGATGGACAGGCGGACGTTTCTCTTGTTTAATTCAAATAGTTTGTTTATGCATAACAATAGTGTGAAGAGCCCTTGATTTAATTAAAATCCCCCCGGCTGCAATAACATCAGCTTAACATCAGCGACAGACGAGGCGGGATCAGCGCGCTGAGGCTAAACATGCCCTGTAGCGCTGTGACGGAGTTAGCTGGGGCTAATGAACGCCGGCTGGCTGCTCGGTATTCCTGCTGCACACGGTGACGCCGCCTCTCCAGGAAGGTCCAGGTGAATATTCA
The DNA here is from genome assembly GCA_028566105.1 of Hypoplectrus providencianus. Lineage (NCBI taxonomy): Eukaryota > Metazoa > Chordata > Actinopteri > Perciformes > Serranidae > Hypoplectrus > Hypoplectrus providencianus. Next base: position 26,175,431 of record JAOWBC010001868.1, read on the forward strand.
TGCTCCCCAGAGGGGCGTTTAAACAGAGGCAGCGACCCCCTGACCTCTGCTGCAGGACCTGCACCGGGACAAAGCACCTCACACTGATTTCAGACTTGGTTTTGTAGAGGAACAGCTTAAAAACACTTCAAAAGCGGAAACTAACAGCCTCCGATTACAGGCGATGAATGAATGAATGATGAATGAATTACCGTTGCTAGGAAGTGTCAGGTGATTTGCAAACTCAAAACGCTTTGCAAAAGCAAAAAAGCTAATAGTTAAAACACAAACACAAAAGATCGGGACAAAACTTCCAACAGACACAGGAGAAGCTTCATGGTGTCAGGCTAACCGTTAGCCGCGAACGTTAGCCACTGACGGTTAGCCAGTTGCTTCATGTATTAGGCTTCTCAGTAAAGTAAAATGAGTAAAGATAGCTTTATGATAGTAGGCTAACCGTCAATGGCTAAAGTTAGCCAGTTGCTTCATGTATTTGGCTTCTCAGTAAAGTTAATTGTGTAAAGATAGCTTTATGATAGTAGGCTAACTGTTAGCTGCTAACGTTAGCCACTAACGTTAGCCAGTTGCTTCATGTATTAGGCTTCTCAGTAAAGTTAATCTAGTAAAGATAGCTCTATGATGGTAGGCTAACTGTTAGCCGCTAACATTAGCCAGTTGCTTCATGTATTAGGCTTCTCAGTAAAGTAAAATGAGTAAAGATAGCTTTATGATAGTAGGCTAACCGTCAATGGCTAAAATTAGCCAGTTGCTTCATGTATTTGGCTTCTCAGTAAAGTTAATTGTGTAAACATAGCTTTATGATAGTAGGCTAACTGTTAGCCGCTAACGTTAGCCAGTTTTTTCATGTATTAGGCTTCTCTGTAAAGTTAATCTAGTAAAGATAGCTTTATGATGGTAGGCTAACTGTTAGCCGCTAACGTTAGCCAGTTGCTTCATGTATTAGGCTTCTAAGTAAAGTAAAATGAGTAAAGATAGCTTTATGATAGTAGGCTAACCATCAGTGGCTAAAGTTAGCCAGTTGCTTCATGTATTTGGCTTCTCAGTAAAGTTAATTGTGTAAAGATAGCTTTATGACAGTAGGCTAACTGTTAGCCGCTAACGTTAGTGGCTAGCAGTTAGCCAGTTGCTTCATGTATTAGGCTTCTCAGTAAACCTAATTGAGTAATGATAGCGTTTTGATAGTAGGCTAACTGTTAGCCACTAATGTTAGCCAGTTGCTTCATGTTTTAGGCTTCACAGTAAAGTTAATTGAGAAAAGATAGCTTTATGACAGTAGGCTAACTGTTAGCGGCTAACGTTAGCCGCTAACATTAGCCTGTCTGACAGATAAGAAGTTGGACTATAGTTTTACACTGCTTAATTAACTGTGCATTAATATTACTAGTTATTGTGATATTTTGATAGCATGTTAGCCATTAGCCAGTCGATTTGGGACACAGTGACGTTGTCTACTTTAGCTGAAAGCTAACGGTACAGCTCACATGTTAGCGGCTCTCTACATGCTGTGAAATCTCTTCCTGCATAAGGTAAATATAGTGCACAGAAAATCACACAGAGGCTGAATCTGTTTTGAATGGAAGCATTCAAAACACTCTGACGAACATCAAGGATACAGAGGAAAGAAACATTTCCCGTCACTGTGGAGTCTATTCAACCACACAAATCTCTTTAAAACTGAGACATGAACATATAAAAACTGATCTTGTGGGTTTAGAAGGACTTCACAGAGATTTAAACTGTTTGGGCTTTGATTGGCAGCTAAACTGTCCAATAAATTGTCTGAATATAACAAATGACAGCTGAGATATCTGATGGCTGGACTGGAGGGTTTTTATGTGCCATGCTGCAAAGTTTATTATCATTAATTATATTACTTAACCCAGCATGCAGGATCATCTACTGGCTCTGTGATTGGTCAGCGGGTTCACCTGTGTGATGACATCACACAGGTGAACCTGCAGCAGGAGGCTTAAACACCAGAACTGAGAGATTTATCAGTAAATAAACATTTACCCTCTGCACTGTACTGTGTGTGTGTGTGTGTGTGTGTGTGTGTGTGTGTGTGTGTGTGTGTGTGTGTGTGTGTGTGTGTGTGTGT
>JAOWBC010001868.1:26465900-26480021 GCA_028566105.1 Hypoplectrus providencianus
TATATAAACATGTTCTACAGAGGTAAATATGAGTTATAAATCAGTTATAAACATGTTCTACAGAGGTAAATATGAGTTATTAATTATATAAACATGTTCTACAGAGGTAAATTATTAGTCATATAAACGTTGATTTCGCCTGCAGATGAAGAAGGAGACCTGGTGGCGTTCTCCTCGGATGATGAACTGATGATGGGTCTGGCCTGTATGACAGACGCCACCTTCCGCCTCTTCATCAAAGGTACAAACACAAACACACCTGCTGCTTTTGTTTTGTTTGTTTGTTTGTTAGTTACAGTTTGTGAAACTCTTTCAGAGAGGAAGGAGAACCGGAAGGACTTCCCTCTTCACGCCTTCCCTCCGTTCAGCTTTGGCCCTCCTCCACCTGGAGCTCCTCAGGGCCCGCCCCCTCACATGGCCACGCCCCCGCTGCACCGTGATGTCACCTGTGACGGCTGTGACGGCGCCGTGGTCGGGACTCGCTTCAAGTGTACTGTATGTCCCAACTATGACCTGTGCTCCGCCTGCCAGGCTCGAGGGACGCACACTGAGCACGCTCTGCTGCCCATCTGGCACCCGCTGCAGGTGAGGTCACACACAGGGCGCTTTCACCTGCTGCAGGTGAGGTCACACACAGGGCGCTCTCACCTGCTGCTTCACAGCTGCCGGCGCTGCTGTAACGTCTCCGCTGGTCGTTGTAAACAGACGGCTGCAGGTTCACAGCGTCGCTAACGGAGACTTTACAGATGTGGTGGGACTGAAAGGAGTCACTGACAGGAGGTGTTAAGCCCTGTGCTGCGACTGTCAGGCTGTGTTTTGAGCCCTGTGCTGCGACTGTTAGGCTGTGTTTTGAGCCCTGTGCTGAGACTGTCAGGTAGTGTTTTAGCCCTTTGCTGTGACTGACAGGATTTGTGTCTGCAGTGGTTTCCTCGGGGAAAGTGGATGAAGAGGATGAGACACTGTATGTGGAACCAGAACCAGAACCAGGACCAGAACCAGGACCAGGACCAGCCTGGATCCTCCATACCTGCTGCTGACTCCAGCGCCCCCTCTGGTCAGTGAAAAACATTTCAATGACCTATGACCTCTTCTCATTATGACATCATCAGTGACCTCTAACCTCCGTCTGCAGCCTCACAGGCCAATGTGGACTTCCTGAAGAACATCGGTGAGGGTGTGGCAGCCATGTTGAGCCCGCTGGGTGAGTGATGTTACTGTTAACAACCGACATCAGAACAGCCTTCTCATTGGCTGTAAGGAGAGTGAAATCTGGAGTTTAACAGGAAGTGATGTACTTTCAAAGCAAGAGTTCTGTTTGAACAGGAAGTGATTTTACATGCAGGTATCGACGTGGACATTGATGTGGAGCACGACGGCCAGAGGACCAAGGTGACCCCGCCGCCTCAGAAGGACGGGATGGATGGAGACAGTGGTGGGGGCGGGGCCAGCAGCCAGGGTAGGGCCAACAGCGAAGGCAGGGCCAGCAATGAGGGTGGGGCCAGCAGTGAGGGCGGGGCCAACAGCAAAGGGGGGGCCAGCAGCAGTGAGGGCGGGGCCAACAGCAAAGGTGGGGCCAACAGCAAAGGCGGGGCCAGCAGTGAGGGCGGGGCCAACAGCGAAGGCGGGGCCAGCAGTGAGGGCGGGGCCAACAGCGAAGGCGGGGCCAGCAGCAACATGTTAAAGGTCAGTTCATCAGGTTTTTAAGATGTTTTTGGGTCATTTTTGACTTTACTGACAGATGTAGATGACAGAGTGAAATGTGGGAAAGGGCCTCGAGCCAGACTCGAGCCCGGGTTGCCCACTTATGAGACCAGCGTCTCAAAAGGGTATCTAACACACCCAGTGTTGGTCTTTGGTTAACACCCAGCCTGTGTCCTGCAGGTATGCAAAGACTCTGACGAGGAGTGGACTCACCTGAGCCCCAAAGAGGTCGACCCTTCCACCGGAGAGCTTCAGTCTCTGCAGCCCGACGGCCCAGACCATAACCAGGGTCCCCCATGTGGGGAGAAGGGTCCAACAGGCCTCAGGGAGGCGGCTCTGTACCCTCATCTGCCTCAAGGTAAAACTCCCGCCCTTCCTGATGTTGACCTTTAATGAACCCTGGTGACATTTAGTGACCCCTGATGACCTTTAATGACCTCTGTGCGCCCACAGAGGCAGACCCCCGCCTGGTGGAGTCTCTGTCCCTTATGCTGTCAATGGGCTTCACCGATGAAGGCGGCTGGTTGACTCGTCTCCTTCAGGCCAAAGACTTTGATATCGGCGCAGCGCTGGACGCCATCCAGTACGCCAAACAGCCCCGCCCACAGCAGCCCTGATGTCATCAGTGCTAACATGAAACCAATGACATCTAAACATAAGATGATTTATAGTCAGATGTTGGTTTGTTTCCTGCTTCGTTCTGTTATTAATCAAAACTGTCTCTGATTAGTTTCTACTGCTGTTATATTAACTGTCCATCAATAAAGACGTCAACAACTGAATCCAAATCCTCTTTTCATAATCGTGGATTTAATACATGTAAATCTGATTAACAAACTTTCCTGTGACTTATGAAAGTGGACGGCTGTTCGTAAACGCGTCACTACTGCACACGAATCCTCCTCATAGAGGTATATGGTTGTTTACACTGGTAACTGCTGCTGACTAAGCAGAAGATGATTTATAGTCAGATGTTCTAGCTCACGCCGTTACCGTTATTTAATTAATACATTATTGATTACTGTTTCTACCATTTTATTTAGTTCACCGTGTGATTCAATAAAAACATGTCGAGCTGAAAGAGTAAACAAGAGTAAAGAGTTTATGGTTGGAGCGAAGGAAACACAGTGTTCATCGCTGTCAGAAGTCCCAGCTGAAGTCCTCGCCGCTCTCAAACATGGACACAGGAAGTAGGAGGCGGGGCCTTTCAGGGGGCGGGGCCTGGCAGATTGCATCGTTACTGCGTGTAACAGAGGACACGCCCCCTGAGTGACTCCGCCCACTGTGTGTTAGCTCCTCCTCCTGCTCTGCCTGACAGTCAGAACTGAGGAAACAGGGCCACCGAGAGACTTTACTCTTCAAAATGGGGGGAATGGTGTGCCTCTGACTGGGGGGACTGGTGTGCCTCTGACTGGGGGGACTGGTGTGCCTCTGACTGGAACAGTTGGACTGTAAATTAAGTTACATGGTTGTGAGTTTTTCTGATAATGAACTCTGATTGGTTGCTGCTGGTGGTGTCAGCAGGTTACCTGTCCAGGTATCTGATTGTCTTGTCCATCTCTTGTCTTCCTCTTCCTGTCAGAACATTTAAAGACAAGCAGAGTAAAATAAGTGAAGGTGTCTGCTGATGTGGAAGAGTAAATAAAGTTACTCGGCCCAGTGATTGGACCGTTAATGCAAACTCAGCATTATTTTTCAGGTGTTGAGTGACTGACCCGTTCTGTCGTATATTTCTATGGTATTCTGCTCGTAGAAACCTTACAGATCCCCCACAATGCAGCAGTGGATTCATATAGTAAATATATAGACATTTGTAGATTACATTCGCCCTGTCAGAGAAGCGTGTTCATGAAGTTCTGGCCCGTGTGGATGAATACTGAGGCCGGACTTTGTGGAGGTCTCAAACGTTGAAAACTGAACTTCAGTGTTATTTTTATTTTTTAAGTTTTACCCTGAAATTCTTCCTCCTGTTCCTCTGATGTCATTGATGCCAATTTTTGTCCACCGAGTCTCACCTGTGAATTATGTTGGTCTCATGGAGCTGCTGCCTGTCCATCAAAACATTCTCCTCCCCCTCCTCCTCAGGCCCCGCCTCCTCAGGCGTGTCCAGGTACTTGCTCCAGCGGCTCACCTGAGGCCGGCTCACCTGAGTCTGTGTCACCTGGCCCTCCTTTCCTTGGGCCTCCAGCTGATTCCTGTTGAGGTTGTTCAGGTGAAACAGTGTTTATGTGTGAAAGATGAAGTGCATTGTGGGACCAGTTGGTTACCATAGCAGCCAGGTCTCCTCCTCCATCTTGGCTCCTTTGGCAGCGTTTAGTTTCTGTACGTGGCGTCTGCAGTCGGCCGCAGAGCCCCGCCCAAACTCCTGTTGGCCAATAAGCACATAGGTTGTGTCACTGCACCTTCAGAGTGATGATGTAAACAAGCAGCTAATGATGTAAACAAACAGCTGGTGATGTCATAATGTGGCGACCTTCAGCAGTGATTGTTTCTCTCCACACAGTTTACAGCTCCACCTGTTAGCCTTCTTCACCTGTCAGACGGAGCGCGCGCGCGCGCGCGCACACACACACACACACACACACAATCATGGATGAATATCCAGAACACAGACTACTTTCATGGAAACAGCCTGACTACAGTCAGGGCGGTGGATGTAATCAGATTACCTAACTGCAGTACAAGTACTAATACCACTACAGTAGAAGTACAAAAGTTTCAAGTATCAAAAGTGAGAATGTTTACTTCTACTTCATATACTGTCAGAATTTATTCATAATACTTTTAATGTTACATCTATAAAGTAGCTAATGCAGCTGAATGTAATGGAGTAACTTTAATGCTTTCTTCTTAAAGTAGTGGAGTATTAGCATCAAGTAAAGTACAACCACTCAAAACTGAAATAAAGTCAGTTTGAGTAAATGAAGCTGCTGAGTTTCCTCCATGGACGAACTCAAGCCTTTAGCTAACCTGTTAGCCGTTAGCCTGTCTGTTAGCTGTTAGCCTGTCTGTAAGTCGTTAGCTTGTCTGTTAGCCGTTAGCCTGTCTGTTAGCTGTTAGCCTGTCTGTTAGTCGTTAGCTTGTCTGTTAGCCGTTAGCCTGTCTGTTAGCTGTTAGCCTGTCTGTAAGTCGTTAGCTTGTCTGTTAGTCGTTAGCCTGTCTGTTAGCCGTTAGCTTGTCCTTACCTGTTGAACCTGGAAGGTCTCACAGGTGAAACACCTGAGCACGTGAAACTCCTGCACCATGTCTCTGGTCCTCTCGCTGATTCTCCCGGGTCCGTTTGAAACGCGAAGAGCGTCACACTGTACGTCATACTGCGCGTCATACTGCGCGTCACACTGTACGTCACACTGCGCGTCACCGTATTGCTGCAGTGAAGTTTCAGGGAGCGTCGGAACTTTCAGCTCCGCTCAGGATGAGGGAGCTGAAAAATGCCATAAGTAGAAATAAATAAATGCGTAAAAATGAAGAAATGTATAGATAAAAAATAAATACATAAATGTAAAAAAAATCTTTCATTTTGATATTTTTACTCATGTTTTAATATTTATTTTGGCATTTCTGTATTAATTAATTAATTTACTTGTTTCTACATTTTCATTTAATTCTTTATTTATTTCCACATTTATCTTTACATTTCTCTGTGTATTTATTTCTTTATTCATTTATTTCTTTTTTATATATCCATATCTCCAATATATATATATATATTCTTTATACATTTATTCCTTTATTCAAGGAGCTGGGCGGCCCTAACATCATATTGAAGCATGAATGATCATATCAGTGTGCATGGGTCGACTGCTACCGCCTTGCTTTGACCTTTGCCCTCAGGCCGCGAGCAGCCGCTTAGCTAGCCTGATGTTGTAGCCGTGTTTCCAAAGGAGAGTTTTCAACGATCTAAGATCTTTAGTGACCGACGTCGAGCTAAACACACACACCATCCCTCTTCAGTTTTGGGTTGATAACTGATGGTTTAGTTGAGCTTCTGTCTGCTTCAGAGAGTCCAGAGTCTGAACAGTCTGCTGACTGGCAGCCGAGGATTTTTCTGTCCTCACATGGAGATTTAGGAGATTTTCTCCGGCTGTGATCTTTGGACATTTCTCTGTGGGACCTTCAGCCACTTAAAATGTTTTAATTATGGACCTCAGGGTGAAATGGATGGCTGTGATCCAGTCAAGGTTCGAGTTCAAGGGTCACATTCATGTCACCACACTAGAGTTACTGTGTCAGTTACAGTTACAGTTACTGTGTCGCTGTAGCAGCTGATCTGTGATCTTGTTTCTCACTGAACTGAATCACTTTAAACTTTTCTCTGGACATTTCCAGTCTGTAACTTGACTCTCCTGTTAAATACGGGACACTTTCAGATCGAATCCAGTTCATGAGTTTAACTGCGCTGCATTTGCTGCATTTATTTTAATTCCTGCTAAAATTCCTCCCGTGTCTGATGTCGTCTCAGTCTTATTTAGCTGCAGTCATCGTTCATGTTCTTCATCGTGTGAGCTGCTAGTTTCTGTGAAGCTTCCTGAGCCACCAGAGAAAAGGAGCCTGGTGTGTAACGGGCTCCAGCTGAGCAGCTTCAGGGTCCCGATCAAACACGAGAAACCCTTCTGTAAAAAGATGTTGTTGTCATAGATTAGACCACAGAGTCGTTTTATTTCACAGCACGTTTTTTTTTTCTTTCACTCTTCGTCAATAATTCAGTAAACAAACAAACACACGGGAGGAGAAACGCGGATTTCCTTCAGTATTTATTAGACAATGGAATCAATAATGGATCGATAACTGGATTTTAAAAGCAGAAGAATAAATACAGTGAAGAAAAACAGAATTAAAAACTGATCAACATCATCATGTCAACAGGAAGTAAACAGGCGTGATGTCATCAGAAACAGGCAGCACAAACAAACAAACAAACAAAGAACAAGGCAGAAAGAGAGGTGAGAACTCACCTGAGAGAAACATGGATCTAAACTGTACAGAAACATGAAACATTTAAAGTTTCACTTTAAAAATCAATGGAAATGTTTGTAACGTTTCTTCTTCAGCGGTACCTGCCTCACCTGCTCAGGTAAACTTCAGGTAAATGTTTCGGATCAGTTATATTCAGAAATTATTTCATTACACAGAGACATTCTTAACTTTTTACTCAGTTAATAACAAACACCTTTTTGAACTTTGAGGCTTTTGTATTTCAGTCAGAGGGACAGGTGGACAGGTGGACAGGTGTGACACTTGGTCAGGTGGAATGCTGGGTGAGTTCGTGGTCGGAGGCGGAGCTTGTCTGGCGCTCCACGGCCCGCTGGGCCTTGCAGGCGGCCATCCTGCTCTGGATGTCCCTCTTCCTCTCGAAGTAGTCGACGAGCGGCGGTTCGGTCAGCAGAGACGCCAACACCTGCTCGAAGGTGATCGACCAATCCACGTCCAGCACGCTGCCCCGCCTCTGCTCGCCGCTGCCGATCAGCACGGTGTCGTCGGCGATGTCCTCGCACTGCAGCGAGCCGGAACTAACCACCGAGTACGACGACACCGACGTGTCGTCTTTGGTCTCGTCGTCAGACATCTGCGGCGCCGCCGGCTCCAGCTGAGCGTCCGCCAGAGCCCGGCACACCTGAGACTCACCTGACGCCCCCTCGCCAGGCCCCTCCTCCCTCGGAGGCTCGGCGGCTGTAGCCTGAGCGGGCGTGGCCTGAGCGGCGGCGCCGTCGCTCTTCTTGCCGCCGTTGTTGAACTTCTTTCCCACCTCTCCGATGCGCAGCAGCAAACTGGCCACGGTGGCGATGGCGTGGTACAGCTCCTGCTCCGACGGCTCCTCGCTGAACATGTTGTACAGAGTCTTACAGAGGTCGATGAACTGCTCCTGGAACAGGAAGTCACAGAGGTCATGACCTCAGCTGGTGGACATTCACTGCAACACCAACACCTGGACTGAGACTTCTCTCAGGTGTTCCAGCTTCTCCGTCTCACCTGAAGGCAGCTCAAACCTCTGAGGACTCTCTGCCGCCTCAGCAGGATGCAGTTGGTACTGCAGGACGGGACGAGCCGCGGCTAGCTGTTAGCATGCTAACTCTCACCTGGTTCATCCTGGGCAGGTCTTTGATGGTCTCTGTCTTGGGTTCTTTCTCTTTGGCCCACATCCTCAGGTAGTACCTGTAGTCCTTCACCTTCTCCTCTGAAACGGCACAGGCCAGAGGTCAGAGGTCACTGATTCCACTGACTCATTCATTCGTGCATGTATTTATTTATTTACTGAAATGTATTCCTAAAACCCTCCACACGTCGTTTGAACAGGTGGGGTTTGATAGGCAGCGGCCCAGAGTGCACCTGGAGCCCTCAGGGACCCGGACAGGTGAGGAGGGAACGTCACCTGTGAGCGATTCTCTGATCGAACGTCTGGACTCACTGAATGACAATCTCACTCAGAACGGTTTCACTGATCTGACAGCAGGACTCACACCTGTGCAGGTAACTGTGCAGCTGCTTCATTTACCTTTTTTCTCCTCGCCGTCAGCTCCGTCCTTCACCTCCTCACCTGCAGACAGGAAGTCGCCTTCAACAACAGGGTAACCATGACGACTACATTGAAAAACCATTATTTCGAGAGGAAGAATTAAGAAACTGTTTGTTAGTCAAAGATCGGACCACTTCGACACGCCCATCAGTGATGTCACAACCTGCAGGTAACAGGTGGGAAACACCTGCTGTGGCATCACTGATGGGGCGGAGCCAGAGGAGCAACATGTCCGTCAGCAGAGACACAAACCTGATGTCACTTCCTGCTGCCCCGAAATATCCAGATCAGACAGGAAGGAAGAATCTGGGATCAAGAGAAGAAGAAGAGAAGAGAAGAAGAAGAGACAAAGAGACCAAGAGACCAAGAGACAAAGAGACAAAGAGACAAAGAGATGGCCGTTAACGAGAAGATTTGTTAATGGGAAGAAAATCAAACAGATTGTTGAGGATTTAAATCAAAAGAATGTTTTTTATTCCAGTCAGAGATAAAAAAAAAGAATAAAAAAATACTGCAGGTCATCAGAAGGGTTAGCAGTTAGCAGTTAGCCTCAGGGTTAGGCTAATGGCTAACAGCAGGTTTAGGGTTAGCAGGTAGCCTCAGGGTCAGGCTAACTGCTAACAGCAGGTTTAGGATTAGCAGTTAGCCTAAGGGTTAGGCTAACTGCTAACAGCAGGTTAGGGTTAGCAGTTAGCAGTTAGCCTCAGGGTTAGGCTAATGGCTAACAGCAGGTTTAGGGTTAGCAGTTAGCCTCAGGGTTAGGCTAACTGCTAACAGCAGGTTAGGGTTAGCAGTTAACAGTTAGCCTCAGGGTCAGGCTAGCTGCTAACTGCTAACAGCAGGTTTACCTTTAGATTCGTCCTGAGTGAAGAAGTGTGTCGCTTCCAGAGCTGACTCCGCCTCCTCAGGACACAATGCTGCAACACAAACACACAACCAACAAATAAACACACACATCACCAACAAATAACCAACAAATAAACAGAAATAACCAAACACACCGACCTGGCGGCAGGTGCAGCTTGTAGAGCAGCTTCAGTTTGTCCGTCATGTCCCCGTGGTACATCCCACCTGCAGACAGACAGACAGGCGTGAACAAGTGAGCCCGTCCTGGGACACGGCGTCCCCTGCAGGACACGGCGTCCCCGGCAGGACACGGCGTCCCCTGCAGGACACGGTGTCCCCGGCAGGACACGGCGCCCCCAGCAGGACGACTCACTGAGTCCGGTAATGAACTCCTTGAAGTTGACCAGTCCGTCCTGGTTCTGGTCCAGCAGCCTGAAGAGGCGGGCTGACAGCGTGGGGGTGTGGCCTCCGCAGACCCACGGCGCCAGCGCCGAGAACAGCTGGCCGAACTGCGCCGGGTCGATCCGGTACTGCTCCAGGTACGGCAGGCTCGGGTCATGACGCTCCGCCGCCGAGCTGCTGGAGCCCCAGTAACAGCTGGTCATGTGTTTGGACTGCTCAGGGGACAGACGGGGGGACAGACAGGGGGACAGAGAGAGAGAGACAGGGGGACAGAGAGGGAGACAGGGGGACAGACAGGGGGACAGACAGGTGGACAGAGAGAGACAGACATGGGGACAGAGAGAGAGACGGGGGGACAGACGGGGGACAGATGTTAGCTCGTCTCCTTCTGTTTCTGTTTGCTTTCATTGTGATGCAGGAAAAACTTGTTTCTGACCTTAAAGAGACAGTAGAGCTCCTCCAGCTCCTGAATGCTGAAGGCCGACTCCGTCATCATGGCTCTCACCTGCACACACACACACACACACACACACACACCTGTAAAAAGTGTCTACATGAGCACGTTAGCATTGAGCTAACAGCGCTCAGGTCACCCACCACGCTCCTCTTGGCGGTGTCCTCCAGCGACTGGATGACCTTTAACCTCTGCTTGAACCTCATCTGCTCGATGACATCAGAGCGCAGGCTGCCGAATTTCTGCTCAGAGAAGAAGAAAGGAGATTATTCAGAAAGGACTCCAGGAATTAGACAGACACAATCCTCCTGCAGGAGTTAGGCGGAGCCGCTGCAGCACAGCCGCCGTGTCTGACCTCGTAGGACGACTTAATGAGGTCGAAGACGTCGATCTCAGGTGGAGGCTCGTCCCCGCTGGTCAGCAGGGCGTGCAGGTGAGGGATGGGCGGAGCCACAGTCTGTTTATTCACAACGTTATCCAGGTACCTGCAGACACAGAGTGAATGAAACTGAATTATTGTGACTTGGTGTCTCCAGGTGGACCATCCTGAACCCTCTGTGACCTCCCGTCTGACTCCTACCTGCCCAGGATGGTCATGGCTTCTCCCTCGTCGCTGCAGGACAGCAGAGCGTCCATGTTGTCATGGAGGACAGCCAGCGCCACCTGAGGACGGACACATGAGACAGTCCCTCAGTGATGCATGGTGACGTCCTTCTAGAAGACGCAGCGACCAATCAGAGAGCAGTCCGTCAGCGGCGGGCCTCACCTGGAAGATGACTTTGATGCCCTCGTAGAAGAAGCAGTCGACCAGCAGGACGGCGCTGTCGAACGGCATCACGGACAGGAAGAGCGTGAGGAACCAGGACAGGCTGATGGTGGAGATGACGCCCAGCTCCTGCATGTGTTCGTACAGCAGAGGGAGGAAGGCTCGGGTCAGCTCCTCGAACACGCCCTGGTCCACCAGAGCACCTGCGGGGACACACACTCATCAGCCGGGACGGCGCCCCCTGTGGGTCCATTACAGAAACCGCGTGTTTAAGAAGTGATGGACCAGAGACAACCAGCCGCTGAGTGTCCCGCACAGGGCTGCAAACACCTGGAGTCCACCTGAGTCCTGCTGCTCCGGGCCGTACTCACCTACCACCCTGGTGTTGTAGTAGTCGGGCAGCATGCGCTCACACAGCGCCACCAGCAGCCAGAAGGCGTCCTCCTCGGGGCAGTAGAGCAGCAGGACGGAGGTGACGATGTTCATGGCCTGGAGGGAGGAGAGCATGTGACACCACGTACCAGCTAGTCAAACATCTGGTTCTGCTCGGTCCAGGTGTGATCACCTGGCAGTACCCGATCCCGGGGTTGCGGTGGGCATAGGCGGTGAGGACGCGGCGCAGCGCGGCGATGCCCGTCTCGTTCTGGAAGGCTCGGTGCTCCGGCATGGAGCGGTGGAGGTCACGCTCGATCTCCTCTGTCGCCAGCGAGCACAGCCCCATGGCCTGCTCCACCAGGTCGCCATAGTAACCGGGGTGGGTCGCCATTTCGTTCTGCGCTCCTGGACAGAGGACAGTGAGGACGGACAGTGAGGACGGGCAGTGAGGACAGACAGTGGGGACGGACAGTGAGGACAGACAGTGAGGACGGGCAGTGAGGACAGACAGTGAGGATGGACAGTGAGGACGGACAATGAAGACGGACAGTGGGGACAGACGCTGAGTCCACACAGCTCAGCTGTCCTGCAGCAGACTCACTGACCAGAGAACAGCAGCCACAGTTCCCCCCTCAGGCGCTCCGGGATCCCGTTCAGGACCAGTTCTCTGGTTCTGGAGGTTCTGTACATGCAGACGCCGCGACCGAACTCTGAGAAGTGGATGTTCCACGCCTCCTCCTTCATCTTCTCCTTCATCTGCAGGAGGACAGATGAGGTGGAACCGAGTGAACGAGCTGGTCCGACCGGATCTAAAGCTGCAGAGACTTGGACTCACGGCTTTGGGTCCCAGGTCCTCCGGAGCGTCTCGGTGGTAGAGCTGCAGCAGGCCCTGGCTGGCCGTAGGCAGACCCGGGTGGTAGTGGCGCCCCCTGTGGACGGACTCGGGCCCTGCAGACGGCGAAGGGGCGCCGGAGGACCCCTGAGGACACAACACAACAACAAGACAGAGACACGGTGACTCTGAGACGTCTTCGTTCCGTCTCCTAACATCTGACGTGAGGCTGTGAAATGTGCCGGACCGAGTGGCCGATCAGAGCCAGCGGGCTGCAGTCGCCCCACGAGCTGTCCGGCGTTCGCTGCAGGAAGTCAGAGATGCGCTGGACCAGGAAGTCTCTGTCTTTGAGGTTGGCGAACAGGAAGTTCATCTTGTTCTTGGTGCTGATGGAGACGGGACACGGCAGGACGCTGCTGCTGTCGGCTTTCTCCACAATAGACACCTGAGGAGCAAAGCATGATGGGAAACAATGAGGACAGGTGTCTTTTCTCTGGTTAATCTACATGGGGCTAATCAGCCCCAGTCCAGGATCAGGACATGTGGGACGCTGCTGGACCCCCCTGGTAAAAAGCACCCAGAAGGTCCCCACATCTCTGCAGCCACAGGATTCCTCCTGCAGCCCAGAGGAGGCAAAAAACTCCACTCTCCCAGCCCCCCTGAACTACACATTTTATTAGATACTTTAAGTGTTATCGAAGTTAAACCTGGACTGAAATAATTCTGCTTTTAGTTCGTCAGTCTGACGTTTGAATGTCGTTGTTCCTCTGAAGGCGTCATCGAACCGCTCACCTCTCTGAGCGGGATGATCAGCTGACACAGGTCCTCCTCGCGGCTGTTGAAGCAGATGTAGTTGTTGGAGATGAACAGCTGTCCGACCACGTGCATCTTAGCAAACGGCGTCCACAGCGTGCAGTCCGTGTGTCCGTCCAGACGCTCGTCCTGCGTCAGCCGGAACATCGTCCGGTACCGCTCGTTCTTCGCTCGGGCGTCCAAGTCCCTGCAGCAACCACACAAAGGTCAAAGGTCAAAGGTCAAAGTGCATACACACACACACACACACACACACACACAGTGTGTAGTGAATGTTCAAGTGCTTCATTGTCTGTCAGACTGAACAGTCGACCTCTTCAGCGCGGACACGTTCTTCAGCGTCTTGCAGGGTTTCGGCAGCGAGCGGTCGGCAGCGAAAGCTTCGTTGTCGAGCAGCTGCCGCATGGCGATGTTGGCGAGCTGCTCCATCAGCTTGAAGGTGTCGTTGATGTTGAGAAACATGGAGAAGAAATGTTCGGTGAGGCGCGTGCTGACGCGGACGCTCTCCGGAAACACCAGCGTGGCGTTCTTCTCCAGCTGGGTGACCTCCGTCCACGGCACCACCAGGGTCACTGCAGAGACACAACGTGTTAGCAAGAGTTCAGCAGAGCGTCGCTCTGGAGGAGCCGGCCGTACCCTCTTTGCCCAGCAGGAAGGAGTAGAAGCACAGGTGGTTGACGGACAGGTAGAGCCAGCCCTGCCGCGGCACTCGGCCCTTCCAGTAGCTGCAGGAGTAATAGTTGACCAGCTTCTCCTCGTCGGGCATCCCGAACAGCCGCCGCATCTTCAGCTCCGCCTCCCGGAATTTCCCGCAGTCCTCCTCCGGCTCCTCGCCCTGTTTCAGGCGGTTCTCCTCCGCGATGATGCCCTGCAGGAAGTGACATCATCACTGACAGCACCTCAGCAAGTGACAGAAACCGGAGCAGGTGTGACAGGAAGTGACAAGAAGTGACAGGAAGTGACATACACAGATCTTTCCTTTGACAAACGTGGTGACGTCTTCGTCGTTGTCAAAGATGGAGATGGTCTGCAGCAGGTTGGACTCCAGCCAGTCCCAGTGCTCCGTGATCTCCTTCCTGGATGAACCTGCGAGGCACGGCCAGGGTCAACAAACAACAAACAAACAAACAACATTCGGCCAATCACAGAGCTTGTTCCTCTCACACACCGCAGGCGATGTTCCAGTAGATCTGAGAGTCGGCGGTCTGCAGCAGGATCCTGTACGGGGCCACTCTGGCACTGGAGTCCAGAACCACGTCCAGCGTCCCCACCAGGAGACCTGGACACAGACAGACAGGTAAACCAGGACACCTGGATACAGACGGACAGGTAACCCAGGACACCTGGACACAGACAGACAGGTAAACCAGGACACCTGGATACAGACGGACAGGTAACCCAGGACACCTGGACACAGA
>JAOWBC010001895.1:0-11037 GCA_028566105.1 Hypoplectrus providencianus
TGTTTGTGTAAGAGCCACAAATGAATGACCATTCTGACAAAAGCCTGCCTACACCCTTTTCTCTCCAAAGAGCTACAGGACAGAAGACATCCCTTCTCAAATGACTCAGTATTGATTGTGGTAAATGTTGTGTAGGTCACTTAGGTGAAACAAACTATTTGGTGCCTGTGTGATGTATAGTATATCAGCATATTGATCATTTGACCCTTTAAACTAATGAGTATTTATTGATTTACTTTTTTTTTTTTTTTTTTGCATTACTTCATACCTGTAATAAAAATGCTTCTTCTGTCCTGACTAGCTTGGTCAGTTTTTTTTTTCAGTAGCTTGCCAATAATTCACCAGGATATAAGGTAAATGTGGGTATTTGTGTTTTAAAAGTTCTGTAAGTTCAAATGATTCTCAGCTTAGCTGCATAGAGACTGACCTCTGGTGGCGGCTACTGTGCATTATACATAAAAAACACAAAACTAGTAGTTTTAATAGGCTGAAGGTTTTTTATGATTATTTTTTTCTAAATACCTTGGTTTTATATCCCCAAGCCTAACCCAGAATGTAGATGATTAAACCTGACTAAAGTGACACCACTGGGGCTGGTGCTGCTAGCTGTTGCATGTGGATGAAAAATGTAGTTGCATTCACAGTTCAATCTGGTGACACTGTGTTTTGGACCAAAGTTGCTCTGGTTAATCAAATCACAAACCACCCGCAATGTATTTTGGGTACTTAAACTTTTACTTTCGTACGACTAATCACCATCTGATTACATACAATCAGCCAAAAGACACTGAAATGCAAGTTGTTCAGAGGACCAAACACATTCTGCAAACGACTCATTATCACTATTAATCATTAGAGTTCATGACTCGTCTTGTTGTTTCAGAATGAGCGGCCTGTTTGTTGTGTGTAGGATGTGTGTGTGTAAGCACATCACTGTCTGTAGTACTGACATGGAGCAGGGGAATACACAGACAGACAGAACATACAGTATTGCTCTCCTGTAAATAATACTTTTTGTCCATTTTAATTTCCCCTTTAACCATCCTCAGATAGAAGTGTAATGATAGGAAAGGAAAGTGAGGCTGTATTAAGTCAGGCAGAGATCAGCTGTTTGCATGCATCTCCCTGCTGAATTTTCCAGATAATCATCCAAAAATTCAAAAAGAATTCTGCTCATCCTACCATGATTACTTATTCACACACACTAATGAGATTGTTAGAAAGAAAACATTAGTTACATGCACATTTTTTATTTTTATAATACACTGTTTCCATCCAGTTTGGGATGGTGACTCTTTTAATATTCAAATAGATAATATACCATGATTCATTGTAAAAAAAAAAAACAAAAAAAACAAGAACTTCAATCCCAGTTCCTAATATTGAATAACTGATTATTCAGGGGCAGCCCACCAAGCCACATACAGATAACAGAATGAAGCCCAACAACATAACTAGATGGAGAATCTGTACTTTTACCAACAGTAATCAAAAGCCATAACACAAATCTCCCTGGAAGGAATTAAAAGATGAAAGATTACAAGAAAAACAAATAGCAACAACAAATCAATGAGCCCTCAACAGTGCCACAGGGCATTAATGTGCTAAGAAAATAAATTAGAATTACACTCTCTCTATTAACATCTTGGTTATGTCTCCAAGGCAGAGCCTGAACAACCTCATTAGACCATGCAACCATATCATTATGATAAAATATACATATCCTATCCTTAATTAGAAAATTTCTCATCATAATTCTAAAGACTGTTCTAAAAACTGTGATTTGGGGAGATGCATGTAAAAACAGCTGACCTGGGCTCTATAAATAGTTGAATTTAACTGGATTGAAGTTAAACTGTTTGCTAACATATTTAACAGCTTTGGTTGTTAATAAAATGCCAGAGGCTGTTTAGTGTTATCTGCTGCTCCCATAAGAATAGAACTTAATGAATGCAGCTTTAATTTAACAGAGATTTCTGCCCCTGATCCAGATCTCAGAGCTCCAACCGGCAAATCTCCTCCATCTATCTTTTCAAACAGAACACTTTAAGGCATCAGAGACATACAGCACATGTACACATAGCATGGAAGGTTATTTTACATATATGCAGTGGCATTGGAGCATCTAAAGTGCCTTTTGGCTCCACATATTTCACCCAAACTCGGTGGATCGATCACCAGGCCAGTCTTGCTCTCCACTTGTCAGATCCTGACACTTTGTCATGGCCCTCAGTGTGATACCAGTCAGTGTGATACGTTAACTGTAATGTAAACCCATCTGTGGCAATATTAGATGGTGAGAGTCATGGATGTAGTGCAAAGACGGCACAGGTTTGTCAGGGTGGACGGGTCAAACAAACCTCTGACCCAGGAGACTAGTTTCTGTGTGAAACAAGGGTCAGTGTTGTTATTAGGAGTTAACCTGCTTAACTGCGTTCATGTGTGGAAGTAGTTGTTAAAGTCTGTTATTTTACTCCTACATGGTTTTTATAGCCACAAGAAGATTATATGAAATTATAAATTGCTGTAAAACTGTAAAAGTGATGCACCATCCCCAACACATCCAAGACTGAAGCAAAGGAGTGTGAGTCTGATGAGTTTGGATGTGAATGCAGAGATGACAGTGTAGCTCTGGTTTTCTGTATTTCCTCAGGTTTATAAAGTCTTGAAAAGAATTGCTCAAAATTTACACAAATTATTGCTGCAGAGATTTTATTCAACACTAAGATTACTGACTTGATCATGTGATTGCTGTCCTTGCTGATGTGTTTGTGTGATGTGAATCATCTTGTCAACACAGTGATTATGTCAACAACTTGATTGAACCAAACAGTCAGCTGAATCCCTGTGAAAGGATGACACTCATGGTTTATTCTCATAATGTGCTTGTAGTTATTTCATCCCCAGACCCCAGATATGACCTGGTGAATATCTGCTGTTCGGTCGTGCTATGATACACACTTTCACTTTGACACTGTGCTTAGTTTCTGCACTGAGACAGACAATATTGATTATGAAATAATATAGGATTTTTCTATAAACTCATCCATGTAAGTGATATATGAAATAAATATTTTTTAATTCAGCAAAAGAGACAAGAAAGGAGGAGAGGGACACACAGTTATTGCAAATGTGAGAGAGATGGTAATGATTCGGCTCTTCTATGCGGTGTGGATCATTCACTGCAATGTTACGTGTGATTCTTATGTAACTGCTGGACAGGTTATTTATGCTACTGAACATACTGCTACCTTTTGTTCTCCATCCTAAAATGCTCATATTTAGAACAGCAAAATTTAAACTTTGGGGTATAGACAGGCCAACACTCAGTTTACTTTTTTGTAGCCACTGTTTCCATCCAGTATATTCTGCTAATTTCCCCTCTCGTCTGTGTCTACAGTCATCCAGTTTGGGATGGTGACTCTCTTTGTGGCTTCCTTCCCTCTGGCTCCGCTTTTCGCTCTGCTGAATAACATAATCGAGATTCGCCTGGATGCCAAGAAGTTCGTTATGGAGCTGCGCAGGCCGATTGCAGCCAAAGCCAAAGACATTGGTAGGTGTCCACCACCCCAACTGAAGCTGGTGTTTATTCCCCTACATGTTTTCTGCTACACTGCCTTCAATACACATAATCTATTTATGTATACATTGATTTAAAACATATTAAATATATATAGCTGAATTTAACAACAGTGATTATTAAATGTCAGAGCACCCTTTAATGCATGCCACTTTCAGTATATGATATAACATAATACTGGTAATCTTTATGTGTTTGGGGATTTTAAAAACACTCTTACAGAATGCTTGGCAAAAAAACAAACAGGCATTAACAAAGAAAGGTGTTCACATAGGATAAAATCTTACATAAGGGATGGAGGAGGCAGCACGGACCTCAAATGCAATCTAAGTAGTAGACAATTGTTTTAGATTGAGGGAATGTTAGCATATTTCTGTTGTGAGAACATGAAGTTTGCAAGGATGGATCACTGAGCAGGCAGACCAGGATAAGCCCAGGGGCCCATGTCTTTAACTGCAAAATGTCACTTACAGAGAATCACAAAGAGAAACAATACGAAAAGACACAAAACAGCCAAAAAAGTAACAAAATGCCTACAAAGATGCACAAATCTATTGACTTCAAAAGAGGCACAATGTGAACAAAATAGAGACAAAACCACTTCATGGTCTGTGTGCAAATGAGATTAAGATGGTGCCAGGATGAACATTGTCTCATATGCCACCCATTCCACTGAGGGTATAGTTTTTTAGTTCATGGGTTAAAACATGAACCTAACATACAGGGACTAACTGTTACATTTCATTAGCCTCATAGCATAATTGCCTAAGTCATTTTTTGGCCAAATTACTTCTGCATCACCCTGCATCGCCAAATTACTTCTGTATTAGAAAGACAGGGTGATGAAGAAGTTAAGCAAAAGCAAAAGTAACGACTAACGATTTGTAAACCCTCACTTCAGTCTCTCCACTTCTGCTCTTGTGCCCTCTGGTGGTGTCTGCTCCTAACTTACCCTTTCAAAGTAATGACATGTTGAAGCTGCCGCCTACACATAATGACAATTCCTGTCCCTGCAGGTATCTGGTACAACCTCTTGAGAGGCCTCAGCAAGGTAGCAGTCATCGTTAATGTAAGTCTTTTATCTTTACAGTCACTGCATAGTCTTACTTCAAAACAAGCTTGAATGATTATGAATAAAATATATTACTTTCTGCTGCTTTGATTCCATAAAGATAGAAAGCTGATTGCTGTACTCTGTCCCTCAGGCCTTTGTCATCTCCTTCACCTCTGACTTCATCCCCCGGCTGGTCTACCAGTACATGTACAGCCCCGACGGCTCCATGCACGGCTTTGTCGATCACACTCTGTCTTACTTCAATGTCAGTGACTTCCAGCCAGGCACAGACCCTCTGCAGCCAATGCACCTGGGCTACAAGGTCACAATATGCAGGTCAGGATTCCCTGTACAGTCCAATGAAGAAAGAAAAATAACTGGTTGATCAATTTCTGCATCTGACTGAAAGTTGTTTTTCATCCTGCAGTTGAAAAAAATTTTTTTTAAATAACTTTTTTTTTTTTTTAAAGATTTCTACCATAGCTCAATAAGGCTATCAAAACAAATTGAATGAATTTAGCAAATGGGGTCTTTCAGATTTGTGTGCTGTTAGTAACTGGGCAGAATACATTAACAAGTAGCCCAATAAAAAGTTTTCAAAGAATTGGGATCTGTCAAATTGTAAAGCATTGAACGTAATCTCTAAAACGTGTCCTTGTGTCTCCAGATATAAGGACTACAGAGAGCCTCCCTGGTCCAACACACCATATGAACTCTCCAAGGAGTTCTGGGCTGTTCTGGCCGCCCGCCTCGCCTTCGTCGTTGTCTTTCAGGTAAAGCACACAGATATTAATGTGCACATCTATACAATGCTTTCAAACAGCCATGTTACCCATGTTTGTCATTCATATTTTATATGGGACAAGTAAACGTGCAAACAAAACATTCATGTTTGATGAATTTATTGCATCTGAGTGAGATAAGAGGTAAATTATTGAATAGAAGTGGAATATAGGGGAGTCACTGCAGGCTTTCAGGTCATAAGGTCTTATATAAGAAAAGGCTGTTGTTTCACCTCCCTTCATGTGAATTGTCACTTTTTTCTCAAAACAAGACAAGTACTGCTGGTTTCCTTCCCTCAGGGTTTTGTACAGGGGTTAAGAATAGGAATGACTGTTAACATACAAAGGATAAAACTTCCGCCAGCTTCTTTTGAGCAGTCGTGTTCACTATTCCATCCCTGTTGCTTTAAAATGTTGCTCAGTTCAGAAGTGAGACCATTTGGACTTTGATAGAAAAAACAAACAAACTACAAATTAGACTCTTACAAAGGAAAAATTCTGCATTCCTCATTGCACCCTGTGGTGGTGTGTTGCCTGAAGTATTTCCTAAACTACCCCCATGCTTTTAGTGGTACTGCTTCACTTTATTGATGTCCATAAGCTTGTATACAATGTATAGAAATACAGACAAAGTAAATGCAGATTATGAGGGTTCCATCCGTATCTAATGGTGACTATTTTTTTTAAACTTACTTAGTTGACTCCTCTTTATGTCTGCTGGTCTTCAGTATGTCTCAGATACAATTTGTATCATATATCATAAAATTTCTAGCATTGCTGTCATGTCTGTATGATATAAAATCAATGCTTCTGTGCTTCATTGAATAACCCCAGGCTGCTCTCTGCCCCATCTGTCCTGTGCAGAACGTGGTGATGCTTATGAGTGACTTTGTGGACTGGCTTATCCCGGACATCCCCAAGGACATCAGCCTCCAGATCCACAAGGAGAAGATCCTCATGGTGGAGCTCTTTATGAAGGAGGAACAGGGCAAAAGGCTTGCAGCGCGGGACAACCACAACCAAGACAACTGCACCTCCCCATCGTCATCCAATCAGAGCCCGCCACAGCCCCGCTCACGGCCCATCTCGCACGCAAACTGCTGTTAAACTGTTAGCGTCCGGGTCTGGAAAAAAAAATAAGCACAAACAGAAACAAGCAACACAACAGTTGTATACAAACTGTACATAAGTTAATCAGCTGCTTAAAGCGAGCTGTTAAAGGTCAAAGCATCTATCAGATCAGATTTTAATAATGAGCAAACCTTTTGCTGCGTTCATGTTGTTTGGTAATATTTATACGAATGACAGCTAAAACAAAAGCTTTGACCTATTCACATTAGAGTTCCTACACGGTTTGTTTGCCGCTTTTTTCAACATTATGATACTTTTAATAGCAATTCAGGCATTATCAGCCATTTACCAATACACACAGGATGTATGATCGCAAAACTTTATTTACTGGATGTACTGTATCTGACGGGAACAAGCCATTTACTTCACTCGACTCTGGGAAAAGTCCTTGTTTGTGAGCTCATCATTTAGGTCGTCTGAGAAAACAGTGCCAAACCCCACCCGCAACGTAATATAATTCTAGATGATATTGTATGTACTAGCAGTAGGTTCATAACTATCACCTCTCCTACAGGATTAAATACAGTTTTTGTACTGAAGACAGCCTCCGTCCAAATGGTCTGAGAAGAATTTCCTCCTGATATGTTACTGATGAGATACAACAGAAAAGGAGGCTCAGACAGCCTTTTTTTTTTTTTTTTTTGCACAATGATATATAAATGCAGGAATTTCTTGATGTACTTTGTTTGAATATGCAACATGGTCAAGCACATGTGCTTTGGTTGTTGGGATAAACAGCAGGTTTTTGGAAAACCGTCTGTCAAGCGGCCTGTTGATTTGTAATATTCTCTTGTACGAGCACCATTTTGCTCATTGTTACATTTGTTATATTTTATTAACAAACTGCCAACAGTGCTCAGTGGCATTATTCCTGGAAGCACAAGTCACATTATTAAACATTCCAATGAACTGGAACTCTTAAAGCTGCAGTTGGAAAGATTTTCAGCAGAAACACAAAGTGATGTCATGCTCCATCTCATCCCACTGAGATGCTGCACTGTGGATACTTACATCCTGTTAACCCCCTTTTAACCTAACCCCTACCCCTCTGGTTTTGGGGATAGAGAGAAATATTTTCCACACAGTCATAAAAGAACAGCCATACATTCAACACGTTGAAACATTTTTAAAAGCTGTATTAAATAATTTATTTTTCCACTTGGGGGCACTAGAACCACATGAAACAAAACACTGAAATCATTTCAACATTGAAAAAAAAAAGGAAACAAAAGTGCTTTCAAAATAAACACTCTCATTTTTTTTTTCAATTTTAAATATATAACATATTTAAAAAACAAAAAACAAAAACAAGAGCAGAATAGGTTTTGAAGGTACTGCTATCATAAATAACTGCAAGAGGTAAAGCATCCATTAGTCCCAGCCAGATCAGGAAAGGGTCACAATAACTCAGCAACGTTTAGGCAAAATTTTGGCAAGGCAAAGGGCTCCTTCTCACCTTAAGATCAATAGTAATAGAAAAAAAAATAAAAATGGGTTTCGTGGTTGTATGGGTACTTACAGGTCTTCCTTGTAAATATCCATTACTATGAGCTACTGTCCTAAGCTGAAAAAAGCAATTGTGATTAAACACAGCAAATCATGCCACTGCCAATTATTGCTTTGTTTTATCAGTTAACCCACCAAGCAAGTAAGTAATCATTTCATCTGTCTGCTGTTTGGTATTGAGCAGATTAAGTATCATACAAAGATTTATGGCTGTGCACTGAAAATTGAGCTTGATGTACTCCTGTTTAAAGTTGCATGCAGCAGTACGAGTATCTGTGAACAGTGTGTGCCATCACGCCCATGTAACACTGACAGCAGTGTGTTTTTGTTTTTACTGAGACTCTGTGGCTGTTGGCTTTGGCTGAAGTAAGACTTTTCTGCTTTTTGATCACTTTGAAAAGTGGTGCCAGAGTCTTTTTAAAGGTCACCACAGTGACAGTTGTTGAGCTTTACTGACTCTGCCTTATATTCTCTCAGCTGTTCCAGGGATTATTTTAGCATCCTCATTGGTTCATACAAAAGGATTCAGTGGATCAGTCGAACCAGGAAAAGCAACACTGATTCTATGTTATTGTCTTGCCTTACATCAACCTTATTCATTCATTCATTTATCATTTACTTAAAACAACTCTTAAACTATTTAAGCACAAAGACTGAATTTTGTTTTGTGTTTATCAAACTGCAAAAAC
Source organism: Hypoplectrus providencianus (assembly GCA_028566105.1). NCBI lineage: Eukaryota > Metazoa > Chordata > Actinopteri > Perciformes > Serranidae > Hypoplectrus > Hypoplectrus providencianus. Next base: position 8,743 of record JAOWBC010001895.1, read on the forward strand.
ATATGTGGAGGTGACTGGATATAACGTTGAAGAAAGGAAATGTACTGTGAACTGAAATGCGCAGTCACAAGTAGTGATGGCCAAATGAAGCTTCATGAATCATGAGTTGTTTTTTGTTGACGCCCTCAGATGGCTGTCTTGGTTTATAAGACAAAGGCTAAAGTAGTAGTTCTGTGTACTGTACATCCAAATCCTTTGTTGGTCAGAGAGCATCATCTGGGATAAAAAATGAAGAAGCTTCATTTGTCCATCAGTAGACAGAATACGGTTTACAAAAAATGATGTGTCAAGTCCTGCCCCCTGCTGTAAATATATAGAACTACCCCAGATGTAAGCCCTCAACCCAGACTGATGGAATGTATTATTAAATGTTTAAAATTATCAGTGATCTATAATCAGATTTAGGTCAAAATGTTGTATACCTGTATTTTCTAATTTTATGAAATTGTGTTTCTAAGTGCATTTAATGTGCTGAAAGGGTTATATCAGCCCACAGGGGGACCACTGATCTATCAACTATAGACTTTATTAATAACAGTTTCTATGCTTTTTCTCAGTGTCTTCATTTTAATTCAATATTCAAAGTACAAGAAACCATCAATATGGACCTATTTTGCTGTATCTGGAAAGATGCCTTGGAAAACATCTAATACAGACTACAGACATTCTATCACTGATGTTACTTCTTTCGCGGATGTATCTTGCTCTTATGAGCAAAGACTGCACATATTATTTTTACCAAATCTTCATTCTGTTAACATTCTGTGTGTAAGTAGGGTTAGTGTGGATATTCATTGATAGGTGACAATGATGACGCTTGTTACAGGGCTGCAGAGCCCATGTTAGCTGCAATATTATTTTTCCTCAGAATCTCTTACAACCTGATGTCATATGTGAAAACCCTCTGTCATTAGATGTTGTCCTGTTTGCCATGTTGTATTTACAGCATCAGTGAAACACTGCAAGTTGTGACATGCTGATATCTATTATAATGTATGTCAAAGCACATTTCACAACATGCGTAAGTGTATATGCATGTATAACCGATTTGTCTGTCCCTGATATTTTAAGTCTTTTTTGTTTAGCTGCAAATAAATTAGAGATTAACTGCCTGGTTTGTACTTATTTATTGAAAACCCCTGCATTTCATTGTATTTTGGTACTTTGTTTTAAAGTTTTTTACTACCAAAGTAAAATATTAACCACGGAGAGATTACTGGCAGGGTTAGGGGTTATATGAATAAAAGAAATAGGATTATTATACAAAATATGAGTAACTGTATTCTAATATGGTTACAGTTTACTTGGTATTCTGAATACAATTACTGTGATTAGAGATTACTTGAAAGGATGTCTTAATTACCTCAAGTAGGTTATGTTTCCTGATTTTTTATGATTTTATTTGTTTGTTAGCATGATTATAGATAAACTATCAGAACAGTTTTGATATAACTCTAACCCTAATCTAACCCACAAATAGATTCATAAAGAAAATGGCAAAATAACAAAAAACAGACACAAAAGGACCACAATGAGACAAAAACCACACACAAATAGACTACACAGAGCAAGAAATTAACTACAGAAAACACAGAGCATTTACAAAGTGTTCAAAAATACATTCAAGGAGACAAAATGAGCCAACAAAACGCTAAGTAACGACTGCATTGGAAGTGTGTGTGCTGATCCCATGGTTGTGAGAGCTGGTGGGGCACTTTTGCATGTCTGTGGCTCATTTTTCTGTGATCCATCCATGATATCAACTGAAGTGAGTGCTGCACTATTATTTTAGTTTCCATCAATGTACTGTAGAAGAACTTTATGAGTTTTTTGGGGGTGGGGGAGGTTCTCTTTTGGTTGATATTATACTGACATGAAATATATTTCATAAAAGATTAATTTTATTAATTACCACAAACAAAATAAATTGTGTATTAGCTGAGCTGGATACACACTGCACAGGGAGAGAAATGCCACCCGTGCTTTGAATGAACACGTGCATCATGTGCCTGATGCCTATGTTGGTCTAATTTCCTGCACCTGGCATCACACAGCCAACGTCATCTAGGTGTGACAGCAGGTGGGAACCAAACAGGAGGGCTGGTGGGTTAAATGAAACAGCGTAACGTTTAAAGCAGGTGGTTGAGTATATTCAAGACCGGATTGGGAACTGGCCGACTAAAAACTTCCTGAAGAATTTCACCGGAACCTGTGAGCATGCCCCTAGCGGACACTCGATGAATTGCAGTTTTTGGCACTTCCGCATAGGCTTCACAGCTCAGGAGCGGGAGTTGC
>JAOWBC010001897.1:0-12506 GCA_028566105.1 Hypoplectrus providencianus
TTATAGGCGCTGATCATATGTGGAAAAAAAGTAATCACAGTTCACAGTTTCACCTGGCTCAGCAGTGAAAAGGTTTTCGTATCACTGCATCATTATTGTCAACAGTAGAGAGGGCATGGGAGCTTGTCCCATTAACTCCCACAATTCAGCTTGGTAGACAGGCGCCCGCAATAATGGATATTGATCTCTAAGTGAGAGGCATTCTTCATGGTGCAGCAGAGAAACAGAGGACTGTTTTAGGTTACTGTGTCAGGGATTTTTCTGTGCTCATAGTGATTTGCCCTCTCATGGTCGTTTATGCCTCCTGTTATGTCACAGAGAGAGGAGTTGAATTGAATGGTATAAAAATATGTTTTTTTAATTGTTTCTCCTTTTGTTTGACCTTCAGGCATAACAAGAATAAGAGGAGAGCGCAGGAGGTGTCAGAGAAGCTCAGAGACAACCGCGACCTGCAGCACTTCCTGCAGAACACTCAGGATGTGAGTTCACCGTCAGTTTATTGCTCATGTAATCGCTTGCTAACATCAATTACTGCATTCATTATTAACTTAATTATTCTTCACTGAGGCTGTTGATTATTGTAGTCAATTTGCAGAACACGCTCTGTGTTGTTTATAATAACACACTGATATTTGATGGGACTTTTTTGGACTAAATTTGTATCTTCCCTGTTTGGGATAGAGGTCCCATTCGGCTAATTGGTAAATGCTGTTTCCAAAAGATAAAGAAGCAAATCCTGCTCAAAGAAAGTCACCTCTGCATAAATTTAAAATGCTGACGTTGTCACAACCCTCGCAAGTTTTGTTTTTTTGTGCTTGAATCTCAGCTGTTGATTTGAATCTCTGTCCTTGCTAATCCCTGATCCTCCTCCTGCTCTCTGGGCTTCAGCTGACTCTGTGGATCAATGAGAAGATGCTGACAGCTCAGGACACGTCGTACGATGAGGCCAGGAACCTCCACAGCAAATGGCTCAAACATCAGGCCTTCATGGCCGAGCTGGCCTCCAACAAGGACTGGCTCAACAAAGTAGACCAGGTTGGTAACAATGTGGAAAACTTGCTGTATCTCTTTTGTTTCCACTGTGCCTTTAAAACAGCATATAATGATAAAGGCTACATTTTCAGCACAAATGTAGCCATCCCTGTAGTGCAATTTATCAATCTAGGTTGATTTAGAGTCGTTGAGTGTCAGAGATATATTTCAGAGTGGGCAGATTTTATTATGGTCAACATCTTCAACAAACACCAGAATAATCCTGATTGACAAAAAGCACTACAGAAAATGTTTGGCTCAAGAATGAACTGTCCCTTTAAGGACTTTGTTTTATAAAACTCAACTCAGTTTGACCTCATTTATTTTGTGCCTTTCTAACAGAAATGAAGCCCAAGGTCCTCACATAGCGAAACTGAAACAATGCAGAAAATAAAAAATTGAAGCAATTAATGTTTAATTATAAAAATAAATAAACAAAGTGATAAAACCTTGATATATATAAAATAGAAAATAAAGCAATGAAATATCTAAAAATAAAAAATAAACAAAACAATACAATAAATAAAATACTTAAATATGAGGGAATAAAATATGTAAACTAAATTTTCAAACATTTAAAACTATGTCTCTAACATTATTCCAAATTGAATCCAAATAAAGAAAAAAACAGGTCTTTATTTTCTTTTAAAGTTATTATTAAATATATTTTATATACACATTATTACTTGTTAACAGACATTTAAATATGCTTACACTCACTAAGAACACTGTTGTGAATCTTACCACATTTTCTTGACCTTGAATTAACTTATTCCTCCTCTATTAGTAGCTTCAGGTAAAATATGATAGTTTTGTAACAACTTCTTCTTCTCTGCGGGTATCTGTGGCTGCAGGAGGGTCAGGAGCTCATGGAGTCCAAGCCTGAGTTTGAGCCCATTGTGAAGGAGCGTCTAGCCAAACTCCACGAGCTTTGGGACATGCTGGAGTCCACGACCCAGGAGAAGGCCCGGCTGCTGTTTGACGCCAACCGCTCGGAGCTGTTTGACCAGAGCCTGACTGACATGAAGAAGTGGCTGTCGGGGCTGCAGCAGCAGCTGCAGAGCGGAGACGAGGACGTCAAAGACCTGACCAAAGCCAACATCCTGCTCAAGAAGCATCAGGTCTGTGTCTCAGTGAATGTACTTCAGCTCTGCATGCTCATTGTGTCTGCAGCTCACATCTTAAATCATGTGTAGTTAAATCTCACCATGGGAGTGCACACATTATAGCTTTAGCTTTAGATTATGTGCTTTCTCAGGATTAACTTTGAGTGAGTGAGCACCTGCGTCGGCTCTGTTTTTCTGTTTACTGTTGGCATCCAAACGCAACAAGCAAACATCTTATGTGACAAAAACACTGTTTGTTTTGAAAGGAACAAGAAGAACTCTATAAGCCGTCTAAATTATGTTACAGTTGGTTTGCACTGGTGAAAGTTTCATGAAATCAGGGGATAATAGTGCCAATGATATGGGATTTTTGGTTCTGGTACTGATTTTACATAGGGAAGTGAATCAACATAATATAGAAACAATGTATTACATTGCAGCCAATTCTATAAATGCTACTGAGAAAATAAAAAAAATCATACCAATAAAATAAATAGCTTAATAAACATAATTGCTGTTGATTTTCAGTCAATTCTCAACTATTTAAAATAAATATAAGAGCAAACACCATTTCTTAATCTTGCTTAGTAACATTTTCTGCATTATATATTGTGTAAAATGTAATTACATCACAGCACATACCGATCATCAGCAGATAATATCTGTCAACTGATAGATCTGTCGGTGGCTAAGTTTAGGTTCACACATAAACTGCAAGACAGACTAACGTTTCTCAGGTTTATCCTCGATTCATCCTGATTAGGCTCCTGAGAGGTTATTCATCTTTTATCTCTAATCGTATCTTCCCGTGCCAGATGACAGAGAACCAGGTGCGTGACCGGGCGCGGGAGCTGGAAGAGCTCCAGGAGGCCGTCAGGAAGCATGGCGGAGGCAGGGAGGACCAGCCGGAGCTGGAGGCCGAGCAGCAGGCCCTGCAGAGGGACTTCCAGCAGCTCCTCACACCTCTGGCCCAGCGCAAGGGCAAGCTGGAGGCCGCCAAGGCTGTCCATCAGTTCTACAGAGACCTGGCCGATGAGCTTGTAAGCATGGATCCAATTTCAGAGCAAAAATTAAAGTGTTGAAACTCCCTGCTCTCGCAAAATGATTGATGGCACAAAATTTGAATAAAGGATGTTAGATTCTCACGGAGCTGGATTAATGTTGGCTTTTGAATGACAGCATGATAACACCTTTTGGGAAATATTGAAGTTTGAGCTTCAGAAGGTGTTTTTTCCGTCCAAAATGATAACTTATTAATTTGGAAATGAAGTTTTCAATTATAGTGTGTATACTTAGTATGCGAGACGGCGAGACCACCGGCTCCCTCCATGAAATTGATTCTGCAGGTGAATCTGGGTAAAAAAGCTCTAATCCCTTATTGGTTTCACTGCCTAAATCCACTTTAGTCAGGTGGAGGAGACGGCTTAGAAAAGGATTTCTACTGTTTGAGATGTTGGAGACACTTTCTAAAGGGGTAAAAGTATCACTATCACTGTTTTCGATGCTCTGTGTACATCTGTGATCTGTCAATCGGTTTCTCAACAGTAAACAGTCCATATGTTCTCTTTTCATCGTGGTAATCCTCTCTTTCTCATCCTCCTCACAGCTCTGGATTGAGGAGAGGATGCCCCTGGCAATGTCACAGGAGCATGGCCACAATCTTCAGACTGTGCAAATGCTGCTGAAGAAGAACCAGGTGAGGGATTTGTCTGCAGCAGAAGAGTTGTAGGGAGCTATGCTGTAGTTTACTACTCAAACATTCTTACTTTTAAACCATTTATTTTTCCTGTCAGTAACATGCTGACATTATTTTTGTGATTAATTGTTCTGATAAAGGTAGATGAAATGTCAGAAATAGAGAAAAATGTCCCTCTCATTTTCTAAATTTTCTGTCAGATTAAGCTGGTTGGTTTAGCTCTGTCTTCTTTTTCTTTACCTGACAAACCAATGTGCTTTATGACCACACACCATCTATTTCTGCATGTATTGTTGATCATTTCACATTTCACTTTGCTATGTAGCCTCTTGTGACACTTTTAACCCTTGGCCATCTGCACTCTTGGTGTCTCTGCAGGGCCACTTCAAAGAAGCTGGAATTGAATTAAAGTTTTTTTTTATTTTTTTATTTTAGACAACATCACAGCTTTTTGGAAATCGGGGCTATAGATTATTTCAGATAAGCACAGTTATCGTACGGCAATAACTGCCCTGCTCAGCTTCTGATTAGCATATTGTTACCCCAACATTAACCAGTCTCGCTCCTCATGCCTCAGCCGCACCACCCCTCCCACTGTTTGGTAGATGCGATCTAGCATCTACCTTGGAATGACTGCACCAACACTTTCTACTTATATATCGTAAAATTGGGACATCACCTACTTACAGAAGTCCTGACAGTTTGTTTAAAGGCACAGTTTCTGATAATGGGTTGTGTGTATTTCTCTGTGGATTGAGCATTGTCATACTTAAACCTTATTTAGACCTGCTTTCTTATCAAAAAACATCTCACTTGTCACAATATATAACCCTTCCTAAATCACCTAAATGGTTAGGTAGGTAGATTTTTCACTGTAAACAAGTTTTGCACTGGCATTAAGAATGTATCTGCTACTTATACTGTGAAAGAAAAGCACCAATCCTGGAAGTTTGTGTTTGTTTCCATTTTTATCATAAAAGCGCACATGACTGATGTGTGAACTTCTGTTAAAAAGCAGTAGCAGAGGGAGTTTAGAGCCACTTTGTAATGCGATGCTTCACACTCACTTCCTCTTTTTCTTTTCCTCAGACGTTGCAGAGGGAGATTGAGGGCCACCAGCCGCGCATCGATGAGGTGCTGGAGCGAGGGAGGAGGATGGCGGCGGCCGCCAGCGCTGAGGGCAGGCCGGAGGCAGATCGAATCACGGACCAGCTGAAGGAGCTGGAGGAGGCGTGGGCCCGGCTGCAGGACGAGATGGCCAAGCGCAGGGAGAGGCTGAGCGGCTCCAGCCTGGCCCAGCATTACTACAACGACGCGGATGAGGCCGAGGCGTGGATCGGGGAGCAGGAGCTTTACATGATCGCGGATGAAAAGGCCAAGGTGAGGAGCAGAGCATGTGATGGAGGAGGTACAGGCTGATTAACAGCTGTCTGATGTCTGAAACAGATCTTATTCTTCAAATCACAACAAAGCATATCATGTTGTGCAAATAACAAGTGGCACATGCGTTAACATGATTACATGCTTCGGGTTTTCTTCAATGAAGTTGGCAGGCTTTTAGAAGTGGCACCCTGTATTCAGAGCTCATTTGGAGTATTTTATTTTGCTTTGATGTGCAGCTTCCGCTCTCAGTTTTGCATAATTTCATAGCTGTGTCTTTACTGCCTCCTCTTCCATCAGGATGAGCAGAGTGCCATGCTGATGCTGAAACGCCACATGATCCTAAAGCAAGCCGTGGACGACTACGCCGACTCTATTCAGAAGCTGGCCGACCGTGCCCAAAGGATGTTTGCAGAGGACCATCCTGATGGGTTTGTGCTGCGATAATTCGATGTAAACACTGAAAAAATGACATCTGAGGATGCTTGTTCACTCATGTTGTCCCTGTGCGCTGCGGTCTAGAACGATAAGAGGAACAAGCATGTAATGTGTGTCCAAATCACACGCCTCATCTAGAGTAAACCCAAATCCAATCTCTCTGCCATTTCCTCATTTTCTCAGTCCTCCCCGCATCTCATTCTCTTCCCATCCCCTCCCTTTGCTTTGTCTGCAGTGAGGACATCATCAGGAGACAGGGCCAGGTGGATAAGCAGTACGCGGGGCTGAGGGAGCTGGCGGAGGACCGCAGGAAGAAGCTGGACCACACGTACCACCACTTCCTGCTGAGCCGAGAGGTGGAGGACCTGGAGCACTGGATCGCAGAGAGAGACGTGGTGGCCTCCTCTCAGGAGATGGGCCAGGACCTGGACCACGTCACGGTATGACTCACACAAAGACATGCACACACATGCGTCCGTTCAGGGGCTGTCACAATATTTTAAGGATATTTTATGGATATGAGTTGAATTATTTATTCAGACATGTGACACAGAGATAGATGCTACTATATAAAGCATTCTTTTATCTATTTACCTGTTTTATTATCTAATTTTTTAATTATTATTTTATTTCTTCTGTGCATTAATCTCAAACTGTTTTGTTTACATTTGTCTTTTAATCAGCTATGTGAGGCATAGAAAAGGTGCTGTACCAATAAAGTTTGATTGATAGGTGCTCAAATACACATTAAGCTGCGTGTGATGATTTTTTTTTATGTGGCAACCCGTTTTATCTAACTTTGAGATAAGACTGTGCCTAGAATGACATTAAAGTTAACAGAAAAAATAAAAATGTAAGGAGCAAATGATGGACGTGTCACAAAACGTCAAGGGAAAATATTTTATTATAGCAATTATATAATTAATATGATTATTTATATGTTGCTTTATACTTTTGCATCTTTTGATGCAACGTGATCACAGGCCATCTCCTTTGCTGCCATATGGAAACAACCTGCTCATTGGCCTGTGTGGCTTTAAAGGAAAATGCAGTTCTAACTTCCATACAAAAAAATAGTTGTTTTTGATCTGTTGTTACACATAGCACACACCTAAAGGAATGTAATTACAATACCACTACATAAAATGAAGCAAATTAGAAAATTAAAAAAAAAGGAGAAAAAAACAAAGGAAAACAATTACAATTAATCACAAACTTCACATGGAAAAAAACAATAAATAAATAATAAATAAAAGTAAATAGAAGGAGGTGGGGCAGCAAGGTGTGTTTGTGTTTGCATGTGTGTTATGGAATAAAAACATTTTCATGTACATGTTACTGTTTTAAAGAACAAATGTGTGTTTTCCCTTCAGCTTCTGAGGGATAAGTTCCGTGAGTTTGCCCGGGAAACGGGGATGGCGGGTCAGGAGCGGGTGGACCTGGTCAACGAGACGATAGACGAGCTGATCGAAGCCGGACACACCGAGGCGGCCACCATGGCGGAGTGGAAGGACACCATCAATGAGAGCTGGGCTGATCTGCTGGAGCTCATCGACACCCGCGCTCAGCTGCTCACCACGTCCTACGAGCTGCTCAAGTAAGGAAAACAGCAGCGATGCACCAGGAACACCAGCATGTCTGGATTTCTTGCGCATTACTTTCACATATATAACTTTACACTTCTGCTTAGTTTGGTATTATTACAATTACTGATCTAAAAAAAAATTATCTGCACTTTCTTTATGCACTTTGTTATAGTGCTTATTATCAAAATTCCATGGCACTTGCCCATGTGTTTTTTTTTTACTTAATTTTTGCCTGTACTGTACTTACTCGTATGTACACTGCTTTAGATAAAAGCGTCTGCTAGATGACATTGTAGAAATGTAGAATATATTATTATTCCACCACTCATTATGAGAAGGATGACAAATGATTATAAACACAAAGCTAAAGCGCCTGAGAAACTGGTCTGTTGTTTTTAAGGTACTTTGACGACGGGAAGGAGCTGGTGGTTCAGATCCACGAGAAGCAGAAAGAGCTGCCCGATGACGTGGGGGAGGACTTCAGCAAAGCCGAGTCCTTCCACAGGATGCACGCCGCCTTTGAGAGAGACATCACCGCTCTAGGCAAACAGGTACAACACAGGGGATCAGCCCTTTGACTCAGAGGGAGCACAGCAGGCAGCGGCCGACAGGCAAACTTTGATGATTCATATCTAGAGGGAGGAGAGAGTGCTGCAACATTTGGGCAACTGTGAAAAGTTTTCTCAGAGGGTGAGAAAACCATAAATGATGGTCCAGGGAGGGAAATCTGCTTTGTATCAACCCCTTTTTTTTCCCACTGCTCAGGGATAAAGAAAAAAGGGCATTTATTCAGTTTGTTTCTGAGCTTTATATTGATTTTTTAATTTTACCAGGACAGGATAAAACAAATAAAATCAAAACAAAGTTTCTCTACCTATGATAATATTGCTTTTAATTTATCAGTAATAAAATAATATAAGAAATAATAAATAAGTAAATGCTAATGAAAAAGAAAGACAAATTTTGCAGGGTCAGTTTCAGATGGACATAACAATGCATTCTTGATTGCACTGCATTATAATATCACATTTTGAAGCAACAGCGCACCTCCCTCATTTAAACAGCTGGTACACTGTAACAAACCTCCACCTCTGTGTAAAAGTGTCTGTTTCAGTAGCAGACTTGCAGTTTTTTGTTCCACTGTGTAAACCCGTTTCACTCCCTGCAACCACAGAGTTATAGTTGGTGGTTTTGCATCCTTCCAGTTCAGTTTTCATTTTCATGGCGATCAATAGAAATACCTGCAGGACACACCTCTGATCTGTGCCATAGATATCTTTAGGTATAGATCCGAACAAAAATAATGGATCCGAGGGGACATTCACTTATAATTTTGTCAATTTCTCCTCCAACTTTTCCAGAATTACTGGGAAATCCCAAAAGATACATGTGGCTCCTGTTTCTCTAACATAATACCAAAGAAGGTTTCAGATATAAGCAACTTAAGAAAGGATTATTAAAAAAAGAAAATGTATTAATTGAATATTGATTCCTTAATAACAGTCTGTGCACAGGTCTTCCCATGTGTTATCTTCAAGAACAGCCAATTTATGAGACTTGCAGGAATCAATATTTTGATAGCAACAGTGAGTCAGAATAGCAATGTACTGTGAAAGGGGTCAGTCTTGATTGTATACCCACAGAGCACTATCCAGATGTTTGCCACGTCTCTATTCTGAGAATATATCTGCATAACACTTGTTTATGTTGCATGTTGCTATTATTACTAAATCATGCTCATTCATACACTTCTTAGATCCATGTAAAGTAACAACAAGGAAACACATTTTTCAAAGGAGGAAGACTTTGATTTTAATAATTTACACCAATAAACTGACTGGCTGACTGATTCTTCTTCCCACAGGTCCAACAGTTCCAGGAGACCGCTGCACGACTTCATGCCCAGTACGCAGGGGGCCAAGCGGAGGCCATCCAGGCGTCAGAGCGAGAGGTGGTGGAAGCCTGGAAGGGCCTGCTGGACGCCTGCGACGGCCGCAGGGCGCAGCTGGAGGACACGGCTGAGAAGTTCAGGTTTTTCACCATGGTGCGAGACCTGATGGCCTGGATGGAGAGCACCATCCAGCAGATCGAGACTCAGGAGAAACCCAGGTGAGCGCGCCTCGCACCAGAAATTTTTACTTTTCAGAAATTGTGATTCACTTTTTATTCATCTACGAATTTTGAGGTTTCTTTGTAGGTAAAGACAGATTTTTTACATCCTTCAAATAGGCATTTGATTAAAAAAAAAAACAAAACATCATAGGAGAGGAATGATTATATTCTAAACACTAAGTAAAATGACATAAGTGCAAATACATTAATGGATAAAGCTAAAGTGTAATTTAATGTCTGAAGGCTGTTTGTGTTTTTCTAAAGAGAAATCTGATTCATGCACCTGAAACCTTGAGTATTTCACATTTTTGTGGAACCAATTTGTGAATTTCAATAGATCATTAAAAATGGATGTGAAGATTATCAACTAGGCCATAAAACACAGACTTAAATCAAAGTATATGATATATTTTATATTTTTAATATGCTTTATAACTATTGTGATTAACATGAGAACTTTTTCACTGTTGCTTTTATCTTCACACTCTTTGTTCAGTAGTTGGTCCCAATGAGCCCAATTTGATTTGCTTGTGTTAACCTGATGTGACATGAGCCTCATCATAACTTAAATGAAAAATGTTCATGTTATTAAAGTCAGCTGGAGATTTGTTTTTATTGTTGCATTTCACAAAAGATGCTCCAATTCACCCTGAAAATCAATTTGCCCACAAGCAGAATATATAATTAAACACATCATTTTGAGATTCATTGGCCTTATTACCTCTTTATATCACGAGTAGAGATAATTTAATATGGCTGCAGGATTAAATAAACAAAAGACACAGTGAACTTTCCAGAGCCTGGTTATGACTGCTGCAGTACCTGTCCCCACCAACAGAGGTAGATAAACTTCATGCATGTTCTGTTATCACTTAACATCCTTTCCTCTCTGCATCAGGGATGTCTCATCCGTGGAGCTCCTGCAGAAGTACCACCAGGGGATCCGCTCAGAAATCGAGGCCCGGGGAGTGAAATTCACCGACTGCATAGACCTCGGCAAGGCCCTGCTGACACGCAAGCACCGAGACTCTGCTGAGGTAGGCCTTCGCCAGCAAAGACAGCTTCTTTTCATCCTCAGCTGGGCTTCAAATTGCTGCTTTCATTAGATTTAATTACTTTTCTGGGAGTGATTGTTCTTGTCTGGCACAATGGAACCAATTGGATTGCCACGAAAGAAAAATTTCCACTCATCTTACACTCATCAGGGAGACTATAAAGCAAACACTAATTAGAAATGGAAAAGCCAAAAGAATTTAAATGAGCAATTGACCCCGGCCTGAATTTAACGTGCGGTTAATTACTTCACAATGCTAATTCTTAGAGGGTAATAGCCAGTCTCGGGGCTGAGTTGTTTAATAACCCTGATATGTAACTGCGACTGTATAACTGCTTGTGTCAGATCAAAGAGAAGCTGGTGCAGCTGATGGAGAAAAGGAAGGAGATGATGTTCAAGTGGGACGACAGATGGGACTGGCTCAGACTCTGTGAGTAAAACCACACCAACCTGTCTATACATTATTCCTACAGATCTTCACTTAACTGCCAAAGGCCATATGATAACTGAGGTTCTGAAAGCTCATACATGCTCAAACCTGGCACATGAAAAAGCATCTTCAGCTTTTGTTCATCAAACTCAAAAACTCAGACAATATATGATAGTGTTTGTGTATAAAAAAAAGCGTTTCCTTACACTGGATGATTCCTTTTACGTCACTTTGGAATATTTTTTAACCGGTAAATAATTTTTTTGCTGATTAGTTTCTAGACTAATTAACGATTGTTTGGTCAATAAAATGTCAAAAAAAAAATTGAAAAATGTCCATCGCAGACAAATACAACACTTAATGATTGCTATTTATCCTCAAACAAGCAGTGGCTTCATATTTGCTAAACAGGCAGGTGTTCAAGTTGAAATGAATCCAAATATAAATGCAGTCTTAAAGGAAGAATAAGATGGGAATCACTAATAAAAATATTATTCCCAGCTTTTCAAAGTTCAAGGTCATGCCCTTAAATGTCAATGAAAAATTAACCATTATAAATATTTGTTAATTGATTAGTCGACTGTCCAGGTGACACAACTTTGACTATCACGTCCAAATTATTCAAGTGGTCCAAACTGCAAAGTTATACACACATCTCCCCCTGAACCGACCACTTGCTTATGTTACACACACAACCTACATATTGTGTTTTCCACTTGTGAGACATAATGTAGTTTCAAAAAACATCTTAACATACATTATCTAGAAAAAAAGATCCAAGATGCTTAGGCCTGGTGGGAAGAGTTTCCAGGCTTGAAATACATAATAAAATCCCTGCTATAAGAATTCTTTCTTAAAATTATTTAGTCCAATGAGCAGCAATACAATGTATTTTTTTTTTTTAAATGCTTTTACACAAATGTAATAACTGCATTATAAATATGGTGGTTGTTGTTGCTTCTAGTGCTGGAGGTGTGTCAGTTTGCGCGAGACGCCTCTGTGGCCGAGGCCTGGCTGATTGCTCAGGAGCCCTATGTGTCCAGTAAGGACCTGGGACACTCTGTGGACGAGGTCGAGAAACTCCTCAAGAGACACGAGGCCTTCGAGAAATCCACCGCCACTTGGGAGGAGCGCTTCTCTGCACTGGAGCGCCTTACTACGGTATGGACAGAAAACATGCATGGCTAATTAACAAAAAAAAAAAAAAATGGGATCACATCATGGATTAGTTGCTGATTCCAGTGACTTTGTTGCAGCTGGAGTTGTTGGAGCTGAGGAACAGGCAGCAGGAGATTGAACAGTCCATGAAGGAAGAGCAGTGGTCAGATAAGGACAGCAGGTGGACACACACACACACACACACACACACACACACACACACACACACACACACACACACGTTCACATATTATACATAAGGGTCAGAAAAAGGTTCACATAGAAGACAAAATATATTTTCCACCTAACCTCTTAAACGCTGTGTTGTCATCTGAAATTGACAAACTAAGCAACCAGCATTGATAATGAACCATAACTTAGTTAGTTAGTAGTAAAGTCACTCTTGCTGACCTCTGGCTGTCCTCCTCTCTCCAGGAGAGAAGACACAGGCTATGTGGAGGGATCTTCACAGCGCGGCACGACTGAGGAACAGACTCTGGTAAGTCACGACACT
>JAOWBC010001924.1:0-10145 GCA_028566105.1 Hypoplectrus providencianus
ATATGAAAGAACACTTCATAAATTAAATTGTAAAAATAGTTTTTTTTTTTAAATCAAAATTAAAATAAAATAAATAAAAGAGAACATGTTAATTAAAAGTAAAACAAAAAGAGATGAAAATAATTTCTCTGAAGCAAATTCTTTTCATTTATTTTATAACAAATTAAATATATATGTTTAGGTCACATTTTAGCAATCAAACAATACCGACATTTATTTTGAATCGTATGTATGGTACACTGATTGGCGTATTTATAGATTTATCTGGTAATTTATAAATGTACTTTTTATTTTGGCAGCTCAGGTGCTCCATAACACACTGAGCTATGAAAACAAACTCGTTGTTGAGTTGAGATTTTTAAAGCTCCGTACTCTGACAGGTGGAAACATGCCCCACCCCCCTGCCCTCCCTGACCTCATCAATCACCTGTAATCACCTGGATCAGCGAGCACACTCAGTGTTTGTCTTTGGCAATCCTGAAGTCTTTTCTTTTTGTTGGAAAATTAATCAGCTGCTTTTGTCCTGAAGGTCAGGTTTTATTTTCATGTGCTGTTGGCTGGAGTTTAGTTTGGCTGTAGTGACAGAATTTTAATTCACTAAAAGTCAAAAGTCTCTTTCATAATACTGTATGAATATCCTCTTATTAAGCAAGTGTTTCCCTGCAGCAGTAACTGAATGATTGAGTGTCATGTGGCTAAAACACCACAAACTGGTGGGATTTAAAGAGTCAACAGTGCGGTCGGCCTCCCCTCCGAGCTGCTGACGGATGGATCTCTACTGGCGGCTTTTAACAGCAAGGTAAACACCACATCAACACCACAGCCCCGCCCACGATATTTTACTGACAGGTGACCTCGGGGCGAAAAAAAGCAGCGATGACAGCTGAAAAAATGTCAAATTAAAGAACTTCCTCCTGAAAGCCAACTGTACATATCATTTATCTTGTGGCTTCGGTTCACCCACTGGTGGTTAACACACTGGTGGTAAAGGAACAACAACCGCCCCGAGATCTGTCCACCAAACTCCAGCCAAATTTTAGGCCATTTTGACACAGCGTCTGGCCTGAAATAGAGATCTGTAGAAGTTTAGCAAAACTGTGCATTTTAGGTTAAAGATGAGACCAGTCCAGCAGACTTCAGCCCAAAAGTGAATGTCTGTGAAAGTAAATCTAACACTGAATAAAACTGAAAGAAAAACAAACCCCTCATCCTTCAGCTCAACATAACAAAACGTGCTGCAATAATTTACTGCAAAGCTCTGCAGAGTGTGAACAGAGTCGGTCTCCAGAGTCACAAGGTGTTGAAGGACAACTTTCAGCAGGTTCGCTGTCCAGCCCCTCGATAACACGCTGCCTTAAACACATCACATGTCTGAAGTTTGTGCGTTTTTGGAGCTGATGGGATAAAGCTTGTTGGCCGGGCTTCAGAAAAAGGATCAGAACCACCTGCTGCCTCTCAGAGCTTCTCACGTTCTGCTTTTCCCCAAAGTATTTCTGCAGAACCTCCCAGTTTCCCACGGGTCTGAAGCTTCGGAGTTTCACTGCTGCATCAGTTTAGAAATCAGGAGAAACTGAGTGGAAAATGCAGGAAACGTGCTGTTGTTTCTGCTGCTGCTGCGCCGCACTCAACAACCTGTCCACTAAACCCCACACACACACACACACACTTTGGTGCCACCTGAAGCCTCACAAACACTGAAAACCAATTTACTTTTTTGAATTCACCATTAAATAACTATGTGCATCAATTGATATTTAGGTTTCAACTTGATTCTTTATTTATTCAACTTTTGCACTGATTGGCCTATTTAGTCTCTTCTTTTTAATGATGTTTGCCTCATAATGACAGGAATAAAATGAAATTAAAAAAAAAATACAAAAATTGTTAAAAAAAATAATAAATAAATGAACACTAAATAAATAATTAAAAAATGAACATATATCTATCTAAACTACATGCAAAAATAATATACATTGAAAAAAATAATAACTTAAACTTAAATAAATGCATAAATAAATAAAAAAATAAGAAGGGTAAAATTACATGAAAAAATAGAGGAATTCTATTCATGACAGTTATTTTAAAATATTTAAAAATGTACTGGGAAAAATTCAATATAAATCAAATGTATATGGATAAATTAAAAATAAGCAAATTAATAAATACATACAATAGAGAAGTAGATAAATATGGTGATAAAAATGAATAATAACCAATAATAATTAATAACAGACAATTAATAGATTACAATAATTTTTTTTATTATTATTAACAGCATATTCAATAATTTATTGAGTCATTTCATTTTAATGTCATCAATAGTGCAGAGTTAAATTCCTTAAAAATATTTCAAAAATTAAGAGAAAAATAATGTAGCATCAGCATCTTACCCATCTCTGTCTCGTAGGGTTGTCCATTCTCAGGCAGCTGGATGAACTGTTTGGAAAACATACTGCTGCCATATCCCAGAATATAACCCTCCAGCTTCACATCTGGATTTGGACGAACAAACTTCATCACGATGGTGTCACCAGTGGCGTTGATCCGGACCTTCATGTTCTGACGCCGCACTGAGGAAAATAATAATAATACGATTATTTTTGTTTTCCCTAAGAACACCACTTAGTTGTGAATAAGGCGACTCATCCTCTGAAAAAGGAATGAATGAAACCATCTTTCCACACCATGGACCACCTGTCTCTTCCAGGTTTCCTGTGAGATGTTTGTTCTGCAGGTGAGAGGACGTGTGGAATCCTGCAGCTCATTCCTGAGAGCCAATGAAAACTACAAAAACTACAATATCACACAAAAAAAGGGCAAAGAAAAATACACAAAGAAACACAAAGAACCCCAAAGTACCTGCACGTATTAGAAATTAATGAAATAATATAACCATATACTCTATTTTTGCTTCTTAACTATGCATTCACTCTTTGGGAAACAAAAAAATGTGAATATGTAAATGGGTAGAAAGTATTAATGGTGGTAGATTGATTGATTGTTCAATCCCTATATTTGGTACATTTAATGGCATATTAAGTTACTTTATTGTTTTTAATGTGGCAGTTTCGATCCTCCATACAAATGAACGTTTTTATTTGGTTTTATTTTAAAGTCAGCAAATGCAACTTGTAGGAGTTTAACTTTGGCTGGTAAACGATCCAGATTTATTGAGGTAATTAGGGAAGTACTTTGGCTGATAATAAAGCATTTTGTTGACTTAAAGCAGTAAAAGCAGCTAGTAAACATGAAAGAGACTTTTATAGTTTGAGGTTATGAGACAGACACAGACACACAAACAGACTCATTTTCTGTTGGATTTTAAAGTCACACACAGACAGACAGACACTGCTAAAATCATTATTAAATAAAGCGCTCGATAAATGAATCAATGTGAATTAAATGCACCAAAATAGTTGTAATAGTAATAATCTAAAAAATGTAGCATTCATGATAAAATATTTCAAGAAAAATAGCAGCAGGATATTTGAGTAAAATGTGTAGAAATTTCAATGAAGTTTGGTTGAAGGTGAAACCAGGGCTCTGCTCTGCACTTTTAAACCTGTCACTAAGTGCTTTAAATTCTTTTATGACATTCATGAAAGTTGCTCACACTGCAAATTTTTCACTTCTAAACTTCCATACGAGGAACTCTCTCTCTCTCTGTTGTTGTTGGCTGTCTCTCGCCCGGTGAGGTAATCCTCTCCTTTGCCCAGCATCCCTCTGAAGAAGGATGTAATCATCTTACATAACTTTTAAATGCTCAATGAGGCAGAAAATCGGTGGTTATATCATGAATTACACTCACCTGTCTGCACCACTAGTTGCAGAAGGGAAAATGCACCAAAATGCATGCAAAAAGACAGAACGAATAAAAAGCAGAAAGTCATATTTCGTGAATTTTCTGCAGGAATGTACGCTTTGAACATGTTCTAAGGACCAAACACGCCAAAAAGAATCATTTGATGTTTGTTATCTATAAAGTTACCTTTTTTACTTTTGACTCTTTTGTTTGATATTGCAGTTTTATGTAAAAAAAAAAACAAAAAAAAACAAAAAACGTCTTTGCATTCATCTGTGCACTTTAGCTGCCTTAATTTCCAAATAAAACTCCAAAAAGACGCAGAGACTTATACAACAAAAGTACTACGATAAAATCTGGCCTGAATAAAAAAGACTCCAAACAAATATAGGACACAGCAAAGTAATAGCAACAGCAAGTCACCAAGAGTCAAACATGAACAAATTACTATGAAAAAACTGCTGCCTCAGGACCAAAAGCACTGCAAAATTCATTCACATATCACATTTTCTGCAAGGAAATTCATCAAAAACATTAAAGTACTGAAATTATCCTCCAAAATGTTCACAATAGGAATAAGAAGCAACCACGTGATTCGGGTACACAAAGCATCATAAATGTAGATTTAAAAAAAAACAAATGAAGCACAAACTGTTGCAAAATCAATTAAACAAACCAACATTTGAAGTTTTTATTATAAATTATGAATAACTGAATATTGCAGGACAGAACCTGCTTGTCAGAATCTGCAGTAACTTTTTGTTATTTCTTGGATTACTTAGAGTTGTAAAGTCAAGTTGTTCCACTTGCCTCTGATTCCTTGTGCAGAGTCGAGAAGACTTGTCCCTGCAAGCAGCAGGACGACTCGGAGGAGGAGGACGATGCTCGCCATGACCTCTCAGAGCTCCAGGAGGACGCCGTGGATGAAGATGATGAAGAGGAGCAACGACTTCGCTAAGACTCTGCAGGCTGAACGTTCCCGCTGTGGAGAGGACCACCACCAAAACACCTCCTTCTATAGGCTTTGCAGGGGGCGTGGCCTGGGCGACATCATCACCATCCCGTTGTACTGTACCCTCCCCCCCTTCTCTCGCCCTTTTCTTCTCTCTGGACCTCAAACTTTCTTCAAGTTTTTCTTTTCTTCTCTCTGGTTTCTTCATCATAACCCCCCCCCCCCCTCCTCTTCTCCTCCTCATTCTCAGATTCTTCCTGGAGGGAAACATAATGAAATGAGAAAAGAGCCCAAGCATAAATAAACCCAGGAGTATTTTTACTGTACAGACTGTGCCTGAATATTTACACCAGTTTTCTATCGCTTACTTACATCTTGTCACTGTTCCTGCTGGCACCAGAACAACTTCTTGTTGTGCAGACATTTTTCTAAGGTTGTTTTGCATCCAATGGGTTGCTATGCATCTCTTTTTCGTTGCTTTATGTGTTTTAGGTTGCTATGCATCTCTTTGTGATGGTTTGTGTCTCTTTGTGGTTTTGGTTGTTTGCATCTGCCTGTTTGTTTTGTGTACCTTTATTACCTTGTCCTTGATTTGCATCTGGCTGGTTGTTTTGTGTCGCGTTTAGGTTATTTTTGTGTCACTTTATGGTTGTTTTGCATCTGTTAAAGGTGGCTTCTCTTTTTTTTGCATGTCTCCTTTGGTTGTTTCTATTGTCTGTGGTAGTTATGTATCATTTTGTGTTTTTTTTAATGCCTCTTTATGGTTTTTCCTCCTTGTTTTTTATAGAGATGTCTTTGTAGCTGTTTTGAGGACCTTTATAGTTTAAATGTCATGCATTTCTTTCCATCAGAGCAAACATCAGCTTAAAGTGAAACAAGTGTGTTGAGGAGAATTTTTAACAGACGGGAATGTGCATCAGCTGTTGACGCTAACAGGCTTAACACACACACATGAACACACACACTCTGTGCTCACTCCTGCTGCTGTGTGTGTGTGTGTGTGTGTTTGGGTCATTGAGGTTTGGTTCCACGTGCTCACAGAGAACCTTGTGAAATTGGAGCGTCCTCGGTGGCCTTGCTGCTCCTGGAGCAGAGCAAAATGGGAAGAATGAAACACCACAACATCACACACACACACATACACACACACACAAACCCCACCCGCATAACACATCCGCCCGCTTCACACGTGCATGCTGGGAAAACAGCCGCAGAGCCAAAACCACTGACATGTTTTCTCCGTGTTGGCGACCTAATGAAGAACAAGGAGAAGAAAAGAGGGGAGGGGGGGGACCTGGACTCAGTGGACACAGTCAGTCCAACACGTGGTGTCACATGCGACAGGATGGAGCTGCAGCCCTGCCAACAGCAGCGGATGACAGATGCTTCAGCAAACTGACCAAAAGACAGAAAAAGTTTTATTCCCAAACTTGTTAACCATCCTGTTTCTGAATAATTACCTTCGTGTTTAATGCCAGAGACTTCCCCGAGTGTTCCCTGTAGTACTGCAACTACAAATTTCAAGAGCGGTCTGCAGTCAGAACACTGAGCAGCTGAAGACTTTAGAGTGCAAACAGACTGAGGTTCAGGGGGTGCAAGAACCACAAAGAAACACAAAACAAATGGAAAAAGACCCAAGACAGCCACAAAGAGATGCAGTATGGTCAAAAAAGGCAAAAAACAATTAAAAAAAGAGATCAAAAACAACCACAAACCAACACAAACCACTTCAGAGATCCAAATCCCCCCCAAAACAAATGCAAAACAACCACAAAATGCTCAATACAACCGAAAGAGACATAATGCATTCACAAAGATGCTAAATGACCACAAAGAACAGCAAAACGGCTGCAAAGCAATGCAAAACCACCTCCAAGGTGCAAAACCACGTCAGGCAATGCAAGACAACCACGATGAGATGCACAACAGCCACAGAGTGATGCAAAACCAAATAAAGGAAGTCAAAACCACTGAAAAGAAATGTAAAACCAAAAGTTGCAAACCAACCACAAACAGGTGCAAAACCAACACAAAGACTACCAGACAGATGCACGACCACAAAATGCAAAATAACCACGAAGACATGCAAAAACAACAACACACAGAACTTCTACAAACAATGTAAAATTATCGACGGCAACAAAGAGGCAAAAAATCACAGCAGATGGAAAAAGAGATGAAAATTACCACAAACACATGAAAACTGCCACAAAATAATGCAAAAAAAATACCACGAAGTGATGCAAAACAACCACAAAGAAATGCAAAAGATAAAAAATGGACGAAGTGTGACCACAAACAGGGATCTAGGCCAAACAGAGACAAAAACATGAGCTAATTGGCAGTCCCACAGCCAGCTGAGGCTGAATGTTTGCAGGTATGTGCTCATAAAGTTGTGACGCATTGCTGAGAATGTTGGTGAGGACCTGACCTGAGGTCTGGTAGATCCAGACTCAACTTTCTGTTTTCAGTGAACACGCTCATGAAAACCTTTCTGGAAGCAAAGATTCTCAGAAACAAACTTTCAGAGCATCAACTAGTCACTGATGCTTTGAAGTAGAAAAGGTCTGAAACCGGCTGTCAAGAGTCTGACAGCTGCAAACAACAAGCTGCAACTTGCCAAAGTCAACACTCCACTGCTCTCAGGCTGTCAAAAGTCACTCTTCTTCGCCTCTTCTTTTTTCGCCATCTTCTTCATGTCCATAAAGTTTGTGTAAGATGGAGAGCAGCCGAGAGGCTCCACGCCTCACCTTGTAAAACTTAAACGCTCTCACATCAGACAGCTCAGCGCACTCCACTAATTATAGTTATAGGCTGAGACTCGACAGGTACAGACTAATTAAAGAAACAGACGGATGGGTTCAGACTCAATGGGTACAGACTAATTAAAGAAACAGACTGAGAATTAACTGGATCAGATTAAATAAAGAAACCATTGCACAGAATGAGACCTGATGGGTAAAGACTATTTAAAGGAGCAGACCAAGCCTGATGGGTTCAGGCTTATAAAGGACGAGGTCGAGCTCGACAGGCACCAGTAATTGGAGATACAGACTGATACCGGATGGGTTTCGTAAGTACAGGAACAGACCAAGGAACCGAAACCTGACAAGTTCAGACTAATTAAAGAAACAGACAGAGACTCGATGGGTACACACTAATTTAAGCAACAGGCCGAGACTCTATGGGTACAGACTATGTAAGAAACAGATAGAGACTCAATGGTATAGAATAATTCAAGATTCACAGAGACTTGAAGGTACAGACTATTTAAAGAAACAGAAAAATGAATAAGTCTGAATTATTTTGCTGAACTCTAGTTCTTATGATAATTCCAAATATAGATTTGCTACCAGAAAATGATAAAAAAAAAAAAAAAATATTTAAAAATATATATTCATGTATTGACATCTTTGGCATTATGTATTTGCATAAGTATCAAGGACGTCTCTCTCTCTCTCTCTCTCTGTATATAAATATATATATATATATATATATATAGAAAGAACTGGATATTTTGTCAGCTGTGAACAGGGAGCTTTGGCGTACCAGAACCTACGCGCCACCTGCATCACATCACGGTGATGAATCCAGAGGAGGAAACTGACGCTTATATAACCTGTGTTATTCTCTGCTGCACAGTGCAGTCTTTGTCTACTTTGGAGGCCGAGCAGCACTGGAAACATTTTTTTTTTTTTTTTTAAACATATCTCAGCTTATCTGTTTAATCTGCTTTAACTCTGCTTAAGTAATGATTAGTGATAATTTAGATGATAGGTTATTAAAGTGATATTTTTAAGGAGCTTTGACTGGATTTTATGATTAACATGTAGCAGTTAGTTTCAGAGCTAATGCTACTGCTTGTTTCCAGTCTTTATGCTAAGCAAGAAAATAACATTTCAGCTCTTTTACTTAAAAAATATTACCTTTCATTTACTATGTTACTTATTGTTGCTTTGTAATTTTGCATGCCATTTGTATGTAAATTTTAGTCATATTTATTCCACATTGTACGTATATTCTGTCAAATTCAAGTCCAATTTTCTTGCAACTGGGAGATGACTTTGAACGCCCCGCTGGTGACGTCAGTGTTTACGATCGGCACTTCCGGTTACTATCAGGAGGGACTGGGAACGACAACACGTGTCTGTCAGGCGGATTTGTGTTTGTGATGCCACGTAAGTAAGTTTGTATGTTTGTTTAACTTTTGCCGTCTGTTTGTCAGCGTTTTGTAACATAAGTGTAACATTAGCTGAGCAGTTCCCCTGCTAACGCTAGCTAGCTTAGCGAGCGAATTTGTAACAGTTTCATGCATGTGTTTGTGTTGGGTGGTTGTCGCGATCTATATTTATTACTTCTGCGGGTCGCCCAGGTTTAGCAGAAGTAACAGTAACAGCAGCAGAAGTTTAGGAAACGCTGATGGAACATCGTAGGCTGTCGATAACTTTATTAACTTTACACATTGACGTTGGCTCTGCTCCCAGCCACACATAGACACACCCACACACACACGTGCACACAACGACATAATTTCCCTGTCCTCCGCCTACACACTCTGTCTTTCCCATTCAGCACTCATTCATTTTATGTTTTGACTTTTAATCAAATTAAGTATTTTAATAGAAATGTTTGTTTTTTAAGATTTTATCTGGACAACAACAGCAACTATGATGAATAAATAAATAAATAAATGCCAAAATGTGAACTGTAAGATTGTGGCATATATGATATATGTTCGATTAAGATGGTAATAAATAAAAAAATACTGCACTATTGACAATGTAGATAATACACAAAGCTTGTTAAATAAATGTATAAGTAATTTTGGAAATAGATATAGTAGATAAAAAATAAACACAAACAATAAATGGAAAGTCTTTATTTTTGCATCGATTTTATTATTTATTCAGGTATTTCTGTATTTATTGTAATTATGCTTCAGAGTGATGTTAGGGCTGTTAGTTTACATTTTCTAGGTGACAAAAGTCAGTTAAGTAAATGAATAGATGTAGAAATATATAAGAAATACATGTGAAAATAAATATTTAAGTAGATGATAATATTGAAATAAATTAACTAATATTTTCTAATGAGAACTTTTCTTTTAGGCTCTTCATCTGTTAGGAACATTTCTTTAAACCCTTTTGTCCATTCAGCCAAAGAGAACTCTTTTTTTTTTTTTTTTTTTTTTACCTCTAAATTTTCATGTCAATTTTATTACAAAGTATTTGCTTCAATTTGTTTTATTTATTTATATTTGTATTTTTGTATATTTGTATTCTCATTCTTGTTGACTTTTCTTATTACTTCACCTTTCACTTATTGAAATATTTTTCCCATGTTGTAAGAAAGGTGCCGATATAAATAAAAATAAAATGAGTGACTCAGTGT
>JAOWBC010001956.1:0-14240 GCA_028566105.1 Hypoplectrus providencianus
TGTGTGTGTGTGTGTGTGTGTGTGTGTGTGTGTGTGTGTGTGTGTGTGTGTGTGTGTGTGTGTGTGTGTGTTTCTTTCTTTCTTTCTCGCTGCCTTTCTTTCCTCTCGTGTTAAAGTCCTAATCTCGGTGGCTGGAACTGTGCCGGCGTCTCTGATCTGTCATGCTGCTTTGTCGCCTCGTCAGAAAGAGAGAAAAGAGAGGTAGATGATTGAGACTAAGCCTTAAGGGGATGGAAGGAGGGAAAGTGATGTCTCAAGTGACAACCAGGGCAGTAATATGTTGCCAGTGGCACAGAAACATGCACGGAAAAATATCCAGTGTTGTTGTGCAGCTTTTTGTCTCACTTTTTGAAAAAATGGTCTTCCTGTTTTGGTCCTGATTAGGGTGTAGTTAAGGCTCTGTACGGCCCATTTAGGTTCATCCACACCAAATCTTTTTAGACCTGGCTATATGCATGGTGCATCACAGTTGGAAGCACAGTGTTGTTTGAAATATCATAGCGTACTGTAGCATAAAGCATAAACCCTGCATTGGAAATAAGGCTTTACCTCAGATTCTCACCAGGTCGTAAATCCAGCTTGCCGGACTCTTAAGAAATGCATTTGAATCAAACTACTCCTGTGACTGTCTTCTGGCAGATGTGTGTTTGATGCTACAGAGAGGTGATTGTTTGTTTTTAAACAAAATTGGCAGCAGCTTCTATTTCGTCGTTTTAAAAATGAGCAGAGAACAGCACTGAAGGCTTTTGCTGTTTCATCACGGACGCCATTTGTAATAGACAGATGGTTTATCCAATCACCTGACAGATGTTTGTTTTATTCTCTTTGGAGGCATGCCCCAAACAGTTTCCAATGACTGCTTCTATTTTTACTACATACCAGAATTCATGTGCTATAGGCCCCCGAATCTCAAAAAACTCTTGATTCAGAGAGTTTTTTTGTTTTTTTCTGGACATTGTTTAACATATTGATAAACTCATACCTGAATGTTGCTCAGGTCTGTGTCAGTTAGAAAGTCTCTATTGCTCCTAAGAAGCCAAACAAACAGCAGTCATCCATGCTTATTTCACACCTTGGTAGCTTGAATACAAATGCACCATCATACTGGCAGATTAACAAGCCCCAGTATCTGATCTAATGGCCTGGACCCCAGGGATGTTCAGTGTCATCTGTGTGCTGGGAAAGGAGCTCTGGGTTCATGTTGCAGTCATCTCCCCTTATTGAGATTCTTCAGGCAAACCGTTGCTCCAAAGTTGTACAAAAGAGGGAACAGATGCCCTGAATCCTTCCATGCTGCAGCACGTTAAACTGCCCCCAAAGCTTGAAGTCCCTTGAAGTTCAAGCCAAACTTTGACAAAGAGCAGCTGATGTTAGAATAAAGGGAACAAGTTAGCGGACTGACGAGTCGTCACTGCACTTTGCTCTCTGTATTTTGTGGAAAACGGGACTGACGGGAAAACAATAGTTACTGCTGTCACAAAGGATCTGTGAATTCCTCCTAACCACCAAGAATGGTCTAAAACACCTGGATAACTCACTGAGCCAGTCTGTTCAGGCTTGTTTGTTCCAGAGGACTCCTGAATCAGCAGAGGAAAGGACTAAAAACTCTTTACCCAGGAAAGTTGGATAGATGGACAGCTTAAAGGGTCTTAATTGGCAATAAGATAAAAGCAGTATCTTAAATGATCCCTTTTCATTGCTTGATGATGGTGACAGTGTTGATGTAGGATTGCCTGTATACTGCTTTTGAGGTCCTTTTGAGGATTTTTAATGTGGATTTCAAACCATTTAAACATCAGTGTTTCCCCTTCCATTATATTAGGGCCTTAAACATTTTATTATATTTGCTATGTAGCACTACATAACAACAGAAGTCATTGAAGCTTTTCTTTTCTATAGAACAGGTCTTTACCTTGTTTTTAAAACAAACAAACAGTCTTAATTTATGTATCATATTTACACAACACCCGTCCTGTCACCAGTTCTCCTTAGCTCCCCGTATCGCGTCCCTCCATGGCTGTAAAGTCAGGAGAGGCACTGAACTGGTGGAGAAGCGCTGAGTGTGGACAGAAAACTCCTGGCATTCAAACACAGATTTGAAATGTATCTGTATCATTGTGGAGGTGACCTGGAAGTGTCTGCTGGAACAGATCAGAGACAACATGACGAGCGCTGTAACACACCGAGTGAGACACACGTGGTTCGTCCTCGTCAAGATTTCTGAGCGTCATTCGACAATCTTCCTTGATCTTCCAGGCTCTCACACCAGAGGATTATGGGGAATCTGACAGGCCTGTCAATCACTGAGGCTCACCCCTCCTCTCACTGGTTGAACACAACACTCACACCACCCCTCCTTTTCCTACACACAAACACACACACACACACACACACACACACTCTCCAGATCCCCTTGCGGCCATGTGACCCCACTTTAACCTCTGGTTTCTGCAGGTTTTCTTATCGAGCGGTCTGTCTGAATTACAGCTCAGCGTCTTTGACTGATTTCAGTCTGTCACTTGCTGTTCAAGGCCTCTGCAACAGCTGCTGGGACACTTTTTATTAGAAATGTGACTTAACACAGAGATGATCAGTGTCATGTTATCAGTGATGCAAAAACAGGTGTACTTGGTATTTTTACTTCAAAAATGATTTGAACAATGAATTAATCATGGAAAAAGTTGCTGATTCAATTTCTAACAGTTAACGAACTATTAAACCAACTCATTATTGAGCTCTACTGCCTAAAGTGTCTGTGTGCTGACATTTGTATTGTGTACTGATGCAGGAAGTGGCAAACATATCAGCCGCACCTTCACAGACAGATAGAGAACTGTTGCTGTTTGTTTATTTGGACTGAGATCACAACAAACTTCTGAACAAATGAATTAGTATTCTGCAGTACCGGCTATCACTTCTGTCCAGGTGAAGCTTTGTTGAGAGCAGAGCAGTCAGTGGATTACCCTGCTGCCTCCCTGATGGTCAAACCACAAAATTTTGGCACTTGATTTTGTTGGTGACGGAGGTGACACAAGGGCAATGTTGTCAAGCTCCAGTCCTTTTCTTTTTACCTTCTACATTAGCATGTGACAGGCTGTGTTTCTTTTGTGTTGTCTTCGATATAGAAAAGGTTACGATCTCAAATCCAGAACATCCGACTCCAACCTGCCTTTTGCCTTTAAGTGAAGCCAAAAGGTTTCTGTGTTTCTTGAGGCTCCATTTCCCTGTTTTTTCCACCCGGGACCTGATGTGCCATGCTCAGCAGCGCTGTAGCAGAACAACAACCGCCACCCTCCAGCCCCCCGCCCCCCGGGGCCGCCGCACGCCGGCTCAGAGAGAACGGGTGTGAAAGATGTCAAAGCAATTACAATAAGCATTACAGTTGTAATCTCCCATGACAACAGGGAGTGTGAATGAACAGGGCTTGTGCCTCTGGCCTCTCCCAGCTGAACAAATTGCAGCAGTTAATGTTTCCTCTGGTGTAACAGCTCCAGAGCTTCTTGTTACTCCCAACACAGAAAAAGTAGCAGGTTTTGTTGAGGGGGGGGGTTACCCCAGAAGCAGCAGGAGATGCTGGAGATTTATTCTCAGTGTTGTTGCCGTTTAAAGCAGTTTTATCCTCAACACAATAAATTGTGGGACGTGTCAGTGGGGAAACACTTTAACCCCAATCAGAAGCCAGTTACAATGTAAACATAAATGGTTTTGTGACGTTAGATATGTAGCACTCTTAAAGCCTTAGATCATTTAAAATAGTTATTTTTTCTGTTCATTCCCAGGATGGACGGAGAATCTGAATGCAAGTTAACAAAATTAAGTACAAATAACAATAGTCTTTTCGGAGTCAATTAATTTTTTCATAAATGGTTTAGTAACATCACTGAATAGAGGGATGCTGTAAAACTATTTTTTTTTAAATAATACATTTAATTATGTCAAAAAAAAAAGTCAGTTTATTCAAAGAGTTTTTACATTTTATCCTCTGTGCAAATCTGTTGGATGTTTTGTAAGTGGACTTCATCATGTGATAATCAAACCACAACAGTCAGGAAGAATTAAGAGATTTTTTTGCTGTATATTCTCCCGTTTCCCTTAAGGTGACGAGATGGATTTTTAATACAGCAATCCAAGGAATCCAGAGAAAAAGCCATAAATATTTCCTATGGTTTTATATTTACATGTAAACAATAAATAATCTAACATATCATGTTACACTTTTTACGCAAGTTATATACTTTAACACTATGAATTTAAATTCAAATATGACTTGCCCTTCCTCCTTTCAACATGGTCAGTGATTGGTTTATAGACAGAGTCAGATGGAAGTAAAGGAATTGCCTCACATTTTTGACCCAGTGTATGGCTATACATATTTTGTTTTCATAACTTTCAGAAGAGTATCTCCACTTGTGTGCTGTTTAACTTATATCCACATATATCAGTCCAGAACAAAAATCTCTAATTTTGTTGCATCCAAATAACTAATTGTATTGCAGTATTGCAGAGAATGAGTCAGTTCATGTAATAATTCTACTTATTTGAGGATATTCATGAATGAGTTTAAGTAGGTACATTATGACTTCAAGGCAACAAGCAAGTCAATTGTTGGAAGAAAGTTATTTAAACAGTTATTTGAATTGTGAGGGAATGATTTAGCAAAACATTCCTCATTGAGATACCAGAGTTCATAAGAAATACAAATGCTTTTCAACTGAAATGAGAATAAGAACAAGAATTAGTCAAAAAACTGAACTTTAACTGGAATGTGAACTTTTTAAAGTAAATAAGACAAAATTAAATGAGAGATAAAATTGCTTTTGCCTCAGTAATTGTGGTTGCGAGTCAGTGGAGCCACAATAAAACTCTAAAGTGATTTTTTGTTCTCTTTAAAATTTAATCAAAACATAATGCAAAACTCAATATACAGCATGTACACTTGATAAAAACACTGAGCTGTTTTACTGACCTTGAAGTACTCGTGACAGTAACGCTCTTGATTGCTTTCTATGTCCCCTTTGTTGTGCGTGTCAACCGGCACAACACTACTCACCCAGCTAAACACAGCTTTGTTGCAGCTAAACTTTTTTTAAAAAGTTTTGTAAGTACGCAGAGAAAGTGTGAATGTGCCCTCAGGCTTTAAGCGTAGGTAAATGCTTTTATTCATTCCTAATATAATTGCGCATTGAAAGACATTTTGGTTGCATTACAGTTTAATTTAAAATGTCCAAATTTAGACACATTTAACATTTTACCAAAGCATCCAACTGTTTTATCCTCTATAACTCTGACCTCCATGATTTAAAAAGCTGTTTGGTCCTTTGGCCTGATGAATATTGGACATGTGATGACTGTAAGCCTAAAGTTTTAACGTTTTTATAGAAAGAAAACTTTTGTCTTTGTTGGTTGATATTTGTGTCCACAGTGTCTCTGCAGACTCAATGTTTGACTAATCTGAAACCCTGAATGAAACACATCCAGTATCCAATGAATGTTTGTGTTGATTTCAATGTAATTTGAATGAAAACTTGCATTGAAATAGACTGTATATTTTGCAGATTTTGGAAATAAACAGTGGAGCCAAACAGCTCACAGGGAATTGATCCATATATCAGTATAGATATAGTTGATAACCTAACAACATATGGATAGAAGGAGATCTGTATAAAAACAGAACGGCGGCCTGTGGAGAAAAATGTTTTGAAGAGCGTCAGACCAAAATGAAATGTATATAGATTGATAAATATTTATTGCATATTTATTGTCCAGTGGGGAAATGTGTCTTGAGCTCCAAGCAGCTGCAATACACATCATCTTTATGCACAAACCAGAAAAAACACATCATACATGCATACACTTGCATATAAGAGGGCTTAAATTCACATGTAGCATAAAACACAGAAAAGAACAGTGCACATAAAAGCAGGTCATCTAACCAGATATCAAGAAATTAAGTAGCCAAATTTAATCCCAAAAACAATTATTGTTGTATCTTGCTCCTTGTTACTATTTATTATTTAAATTGAGGATAGATTGAATTCTATTTTTAATACTCTACTGTGTTTCATGTAGAGGTTAAAGACAGTTATATTTGCTATTTTTCTCTTGTTTTTTATGGCTGTTTGATGAAGACGGGCAAGCGTTGATTCTAACTGGGGTCATATTTGTGTGCCATCTCGGATCATACTCTCAAAATCAAGAGTTTAATATTTACATTGTAAAAACACGTATACATGTGAGAGAGCTTTTAATGTGGACGCTGAGATGTTCATATGAAACCTGATCCATGGATACATTGTGGATAATTGGTGGTTGGTGTTTCCTGTTGTGTTATTCGGGGGTCAGTTCCATCTCACTGTAAGTAAACACACTGTAATTTCAAGCTTCACTGTACTGTATGTGTGCACAGCTCATCATGTGCAGCCGTCCACTGGTTGGTTTCTATTGTAGTGTGATATTCGTTAATGAAGAGCATGGATGACGTGAGATGTGCCCCATGCGTACCAGCCGTGTTCACATCTCCAGCCCCAGACGCAACAGACTGCCAGTTGTGATGTTGCTCTTTATATTTAGCTTCCACCTTCTCGCGGTCGTCTTCAGGCCTGTTTGTCTTCTCTCCTGCAGAAACCAGGGATGGATCTGGCCGACACCTACATCACCTTCATACGGCAAAACCAGGACATCCTCCGAGACCGCGTCAACGATGAGCTGTACATCGAGAAGGTGTTCGATGTGAGTGCTGGTTCTTCTTTTAAAAAATCACAACTTTTTTGTTGCATAGTCCATCATTAATTAGTAACTGAGATGCTTATCACATTGATTTCAATAAAACATCTGACTACAATTTAATGCAGATCATCTAAAGCCCGGTTGGCAAATGTCTACCCAGTTTCCACAGTGAAACTACATGATGGACGATATAAAGTCATAACAAACCACTCAAACCATCAGAAATAAGTGATTATATAGATGGTACTGTCTGCTGTAGATCGGTTAATGTGACAATCTTAGTTTGCATCCTTCAGCTTCTCTTGTGAAATCAGTCAGTGCACCATTAAATAAATCAGAATTGTTACTTTTTAAATACTTGATAAATGCCACTGCATACACACAGCCAGGTGTAAATGTGAATTAGGGGCGGGGCCACCACAATGACCAATCAGCCCAACCCTTATTTTAAGATGTTTGATATAATCTGTGTTGCAAAAATATTAAGTTTGCTCGGCCAAAGGCAGACAGTCTGGAAACTGGCATGGATGCATGTAACTGAATAACTGACTGATTGATCAATCAAGACAAACAGTCGGGTGCCAATTCTGCAGTCAGGAGATGATGATATGCTTCCTAACACTGCTTCTTAGAAACTAAAGTGTTGTGATATTCAATCAGTTCATTAATGTCGAGAAGGAGGTTATGTTTTCACTGTGGTTTGCTTGTTTGACAAAATTTGAAAGAATTAGCATAGACCAAGGAAGAACCCAAATCACATGGAGGGCAGACGAGATGGATGTATAGATTGGTGTATGGATTGGTTTTGTTACTCTGATATTCGTGGGGTAAACTTCATCATTGGAGCCCAATACTTTTGATATTACTGGCTGATACTGAGTGTTTCCATCTCTTGTCACTGACTCATGCTCTATTTTTCTCCATTCCAAAACTTTTCCACCTCAGTAAATTTTTATATCATATTCCAACTTTTTGTTGAATTTCTAGCAATTCCACTGCGGTTTTTAAGGGGCAAATTGGATTTATGTATGAAAACAGGTGGATGGAAAATGATTTGTCGGTGAGGTCTTATTGTATCAGATCTGTTCAGAAGCCACACAGTAAATGCTTGTACGGAAGCACACTCGGCTGATAAAAACCTTCACAAATGGAGCTCACAGTCAGTTGTTTGTACTGTTGGTGTAAGGTTTGATTCTCCAGTTTGAGAGCAGCAGCGGGTCGCTCTGAGGCTGAAAACACCGACTGCTTCTGTTGACCTGTTTATCACTTAGGAAACACAGAGAGCTGTCGGCCCGCTCAGCGGGAGCCGCAAACATCCCTCCACACCTCCACCTATCCTTCCATGTGTCCATCCTTCCATCCCACGCTGTCCACTTTCTTCACCAGCCACCCCCCTCCAGGATTCAGATTTATAAGAATATTTTAGCGCAGAGTTGCCAAACACGCCTCAGCCCGCCGCCGTGAGTCAAAGCAGCGGACATGGCAGCTCAGACCTTCGTACACATTAGCAGCACGAAGCCGAGCGATGGATTTCTGCCACCCGCCGCCTCCTCTGAGGGTTCAGAGCATTGTGGCTGAGGCACGAGTGTGTGCGTATGTGGTAAAAGAGTGTCTGTGTGTGTGTACTTGTGTGTAGGGGGGTGAGGAGAATGAGTCTAATGGAGCTCAGAAGCGCCCAGTCATGCACCGAGGAGGAGGTGACGGCAGGGCCTCGAAGTGTCTCCGCTCAGCCCGTCAACATGTATCACACACACACACACAGACTTAAACCTTGTGTTCATACAGCAGTATCCCGCCAGGAGCATTATGGGTATGCAATTGTCTTGTTTACGAACGTCTGAGCGAGTCGAAGTTAAATTCATTTAAGGCACCTTTTCTTTAAGCAGACGGTTTGTTCTGCGGACGGATGTAGAGAAGAAGAAAGAGGCTGTTAGAGCGAGCGGACATGTGGGGCGTCAGCCCGCAGCTGTAAACACCTTCCTTTCTTTCTGTCATTCTCCGTGTGCATGCTCACATGTGCCTGTCCGTCTATTTGTGTACAAGTGCTCACCGGGGAGCGTCTTTGTGTGGATGAAGAGTGTTACACATGCCCACACACACACACACACACACACACACACACACACACACACACACACACAGCTCTGTCCTCTTCACATTAGCAGCCAGATCACCTTTATGAAGCGGCTGCTGATGACTGCTTTAAAAGAAGAAATGAAATAATCTTCAAGATTTAATATATATAAAAGACATTATGACACTTTTTGGTTTACTTTGTTTAAATTGAGGACAATAAAAAATCATATTCTTTGCAAAAGCCACAATAAAACTACAATATTGACAATATATACATTAAACAATATTTTATGCAGATCATCAGCATAAAGCAGCATTTGCATCCACTTATTCTTTCTGAAAGAATCTTTTTTTTTTTTCTTTTTCTGTTTGAGAATACATTATTTTTTCTGTTTCAGTTTCAGTCAACATCATTAACTAAAACTGTAAAAAGAAGACCCCAGCATCAGGATCAAGAAACACAAATATATATGACGCTGACTGGTATTTTTTATAACATAAGTAAATTACATTTTCAGACTTAATTCTTGGACTTTTTAGGACTTAATAGTGAAATACAGTTTTTTTTGTGTGTGCCCAAACTAGAATGTGTCAGATGTTTAAATGACATAATTACTGTGACACCATCAGGGAACCCCCCTCCATTCATCACGTAGAAATTGTTTAAAAAAGACCCACAATGCTGTGCACACCTCCCCCCCTCCTCCCCCCACATATTCCCCCCATCTGTTTTCACTCCCGTCCACTAATCAGCTCAATTAAGGAGCATCTTCGTACTCAATTTCCACGACAGTTAACGTGGCAAGCGAAGCGAACGTCAGGCAGCTGATTAGCCGCTCTGAGGAAACTCACCTCCCAGAGACTGAAATAAATGTTTCATCAAGCGGGTGGAGAGAGGGAGGAGGAGGAGAGAGAAGGAAATCAAAAGAAATCATCCCAGGAGCAGAAAATATCATCCAGTAATTTGAACATCCTCGAGCATCTGTTAGCTCAGAGCACGAGGCGATTGCCAGCGAGCTGATTAGCATGCGGCTCGAATTCCAGCATAAAAATATTTAATGTGGCGAGAGAGACGACGAGGAAATGATAACGGAGGCAGGGAGGATGAGAAAAAGCACAATTTTGAAGCTGGGAGAACTAAATCAGTCCTCCTGAGTTTTCCACACAGTCACACACAATTAAATAAAACAAAATAATGTAAAACAGCACATAAGGTAAGGTCAGTGTATATGAACAGCATATTTCATCCATGAAGACAGTTTAAAGGGTTTTAAATAATCAAATAAAAACATGAAATACAAGGAAAAACTGCAGAAGAAAATTGACTAAAACAAGACACAAATTATCATACAAATGCTCTATT
This sequence comes from Hypoplectrus providencianus, assembly GCA_028566105.1. Classification (NCBI taxonomy): domain Eukaryota; kingdom Metazoa; phylum Chordata; class Actinopteri; order Perciformes; family Serranidae; genus Hypoplectrus; species Hypoplectrus providencianus. Next base: position 10,166 of record JAOWBC010001956.1, read on the forward strand.
TGACAAGTAAGTCCACGTGCCTTTCTTGGATTAGTCTGTTACGTTAGATGTGTGAAGGTATTGAAGATGTGTCCCCAGGAAATTGAAAATATTTTCTTAAAAGATGAGGAGTCATGCCTTTACTTTATCATACAGAGCCAGAAGGAAAGGCAGAAATGAGAATGTAAAACACAAACGCACTCAACCCGCTCCACTTTCTGCGTAGATGTTTGCTACATTAAAACAACACGAATGGTTCAGATTTGCACAAATTATGCAAATACTGCAAAACAATTCTGTTATCTCCAATTCCTCAACATGTCATCATGTGCAAGACATTAAACATAAAGCCATTTAACAACAGTAATAGGCCGAGCTGTGTAAAGGTAGCGCTTGATCAAATAGCAAAACTCTCAATTTCCCAGTCCATGTTTGTTCCAACCCTCACCTTTGGTCCTCAGCTTTGGCTCGTGACTGAAAGAAGGAGATCATGGATGCATGTTGGAGTCGAGCTGCTTCTCTTTTTAGAAAGAAGCCAGTTAAGGTGGTTCAGGAGTCTGGTAGGGATTCCTCCTGGGGTCGTCCCAGTGGAGTGTTTCTTGCACAACCAACTAGTAAGAAGCTCCAGGGTCATCCCAAAACACGCTGGAGGGATCTTTGTCTGGCCCAGGAACGTTTCAGGATCCCCTAGGAAAAGCAAGGAGTCGTTGCTGGGGAGAGGGACATCCATAAAACCTGCCACCATGACGCAGTCCTGGATAAGTGGATGAAGATGGCTGGATGGATTGTTAAAACAAGTTACTGATATCACTGATAGACCAAAAAATGGATGATTTTGATTTTGACAGATGGACTCAAGCCAGGTCTCCACCTTTGGGAGGCACCACTGACCTGGTTCCCACCATTGACGCACATCAACATTTTTGTCGACTACGTGCTACAAGAAACAAACATCTGGAGATTGTATGTCCATCTTGCCTTGCACAACTGCTGGATTCTTGTGATTTCACAACATTATACAACTCCAGTGGAGCCGGTTGACAGCCTTCACAAAATCTTTACAATCCGACGCCATAAAAAAGCAATTATCAAGAAATAACTTAATAATTGGGGTAGTGTGAAGCAATAACTTTGATCACATGATGGACCTGTTAATCTGACAATTTATTTCAATGCATCAGCAGCCATGAAGTGCTTTGTATTGATCATTTATGGTTGAATGTGGGCGTTTACAGGGCGGACACTAAGGTTCAAGACTGTCATTTATAAAGGAAAGACACGTTTTTGTGGTGGCTATGCTCTGTTTTATCGGTTAGACATCAGGGCTTTTTTGTCCTTCATTGAATATCAGGAATAAAATGAAATATGAATACACTTTAAAATCACTTTGACTCTGGTAAAAAAAAAAAAAAAAGGAAAAAAAATGACCTTCTGTTTTTTTATTTAACTTCAAACTTCAAGGACAAAGTTTTGGTACAGTGATTTAATATAACATATAAAATAACATTGAGTGCATCAGTATCATTGGCAACCACGATCAAACATGCTGAAAATAAAAGTACAGCTGGGGGAATTTATTTCCTGTCAGCTGGACTGCTGGTGTGATAATAACAGCAAGAGGAAATAATACAATTGTTGATAAAAGGTTTTTTCAGAGGGTTTTTCAGAGAGCAAAGATTCTGTGTTTATTGTCTCTGGACAGTGAAGGAATAAAACCAGGGCCTGTGATTAAACTTGAATTCTCATTTAAGAGTCAACATATATTTTCTTGCTTGTAGTTGATGCTGAATGAAAAGCCGCTTCATTACTTTGACATAATTAAGGAGCCAGTGTGAAGGAGGTCAGGGGTCACTCCCACAATAGAAGGAATAAAATATTTGTCTGACCCTCGAATGATCACGGACGTGTTTTGGCTTTTGTCAAGTGCATAAAATAACCTTTGGACTGTTTCTCTCTCTTAAATTGGAAGGTAATTACAGTGTGAAATTAAGTCTGTAGATCTGAATATTAAAGGTCATTACTGTGTCAGAGCAATTTCCCTGAGCATTCTTGTTTAGAGGCGGGAGGTGTGAAGGAAGAGCGTTTAATGAAAATTACAAAGCTGGAAGCAGATTTTTTTTCTCTTCTTTGAAGGTCAAAGCAGAGCCGTGAACTCTTCCCTTGACATGCGCCATTCAGGAGTTTTGCAGTAAATTGGTACCTTTTGAATAAGTAAATGTTTCACCCTCTTTGAGTTTTGCCGTTTGGATGCCGCTCATCCTTTGACCTCATGTTGTAGTGTCGTCGGAGTGATTGAAGCGAGGAGGCTCAGAAACTGCCAGCGATCTTGTAACCTCCTCTGTAGGTGCGCACACAAGAATGGCAGCCATATACGCGGCACACAGAACTGCCGTCCTTGTTCAGAGAGCAGGTGTAACGACATTAACATAATGTCGTTTTTATTTATGTTCTTTTTGAGGATATTTCAGCCTGTGAATAGAAAAGGCAGCACAGAGTTTAAAGATGCCCCTCAGGGTGTTTGCATTTGGTTTTCTGACTTAAAAAACATCTTGAGGATGCTTTCAGGGAGATCAATGGATCCCCTTTCATCCGGCTTCTGTAAAGGATGTGCACAGGTGGTTGAAGGTCACATCCTTCATCCTATAAAATGCATTATGCAGAGCCTTTTTTTACGTATATGTCTGGTTCAGAAAGTCATGATTACCTTTTTAATGCTATGCTATAAGAGATAGGTTAGTTAAAATCGAGGTTTTATTTAATCTGTCTTATTTTAAAACAAACAAATGTGTTGAAACAAATAAGTCACAAGTGACGTTGGTCCCTGACGCTGGGCCTAAGCCAACGCCTGACTCAAGCCTTTTATCAGATTATCTTCATAATTGGACATCAAACTGAAATCACGTGTTGCTTGTTAGTGATTATCTTTAATTTCCTGTCACTTGTGTTTCTCACAGCAATGGTACACCGGCTCCATGAAGGCGGTGTGTGTGTGGCTGACTGATAGGTTGGACCTGCAGCTCCACATGTACCAACTGAAAACACTCATCAAGATTGTGAAGGTAAGACAACAATAAAACAATTCTACAAGAGACCAGAACTTGTGTAACAAAAAACATTAGGTTTTAGTGTTAAGATGCACATTTGGAATAAAGCAGAAGATCAGAGCTGACGGGTTACTTTTTACCTGCTAAATTCAAAGTTTCCTTTTCTCTGCTGTTTGAATAGACTGGCAGTGAATGAGCCTCAGACTGGCTTAACAGAAAAAAAAAAAAAAGAAAAGAAAAAAAACAACATTTCAAATTGTGGCATATTGATGTTAAAACAGTCAGAGCTTGCACTGAAGGAGTAGAAGGAAAAAAAACAGAGACAAATCAAACCAGAAGTGTCCTTGAAAGCAGCAGCGGTGTGAAGAGGCGGCGAGACACGAAAGACAAAACTGCTCAACTGGGCTGCTCGCTGCCTTTGTCTTTTCATAGTTTGCTAATGTACAGAGAGGCGCGAGTTAAACTTGAAAGCAGAGAGACAAGGAATTATAATGGCTTCTGACTGAAGGTAAAAACCCCGCAGACACCTCGGTCTGCCTTCTCGGTCCGACTCATAAAAGGCTTCGCTCGTCCTTGAGCCTCAATCTTCCCGCTTTTGTCCTTCCTAACGGCGAATGGCGGCTGCCTCCTCCCGCTCGCTACATTCCTAAGATGCTCTCTGTTTTTCCCCTCCCGTCTCCTTTTACCTTACCTCCACCCTCCCACCTCAACAGAAGACCTACCGGGACTTCAGGCTGCAGGGCGTCCTGGACGTCACACTGAACAACAAGAGCTACGAAACCATCTACAACCGGCTGACGGTGGAGGAAGCCACGGCGGCCGTCAAGTCGGTGGACGGCCTGCAGGGCATCAGCATGAGAGACAGCGATGAGGAGGACGACTGAACACGCATCCCGCCTTCACACACCGTGTTGCTACCTGATTATCCTCCTCCGGCCGATCAGGACCTTCCAGCACAGTTATGTTGTAAAGTTGCACATGTGCAGTCGAGCTAGTTTCTCATTTATCGTGGTTGAAGGTCCTGATCAGGTCAGGACGAACGCTCAGGTAGT
>JAOWBC010001958.1:9832-21451 GCA_028566105.1 Hypoplectrus providencianus
AATCGCTTAAAAACTCTGAGGTCAGGCTCATATAAAATGGACTGAAAGAAACTGATCTGAAGTCCACATTTCAAATACTTACAGAGTCAGGGACTTCAAGACTTGAGCGCTTCTGAGACGGATTGACAAAAAGTAGTCTGCATTTCAAATCCAGACAAAGGCAGTAACTTTGAATAGGTCAAAGATCGCAAAACAGGAGACAAAGGCGAAGGCGAGGACACAAAGTCAGAGATTTGGAGACAGAGCCAGAGACGAGGAAACATAGTCAGAGCTGAAGCCAGGGACGAGGAGGCCAGGCTCTTGGAATTGTATCCAGAGTGCCTGTTGCTTTGCACGAATGATAACATGGTAAATTTGTAGTAACGTCATGTTGAAGCTACTCAGAGGCAGAAAAGCTTATCGCACATCAAATATACGAGTCCCACATCAGCCAGTAGAGGACTGGTTCTACTGGTCAGCTGCCAGTTCTGAAATCTCAAGCAGGACAATGGTGAAAATCGACAGCAGATCAGAAGAGGATCACTTCTTGTTGGAACTGGTTAGGAAATGTAATCAGAGACCTTTTGATAAATAAGTTATTATTATTTGCGGGAGCCAGCTTCCCGTTATTTTACACACACAAAAATCTAGCGAGAGTCGGAACCGAACCTGTTCTTCTTCTACCACCCTGTTGTTGATAAATAGTACAGATGAGGCATGTGACCTATTTTTTACTGAATCCCTGACGAGTATATCCTGTACATGTTTTTACAGCTCTGGGTCAAGGTGGTCCGGAGGTCCATCCCAGTCTGGGCCACCGGTCCTCTTCTGGGGTTCTCCCAGGATCATTCAGTCCGTTCACCATTTTCCGGGGATCGGCGTCCCACACTCATACCACGACACATAGTTGATGTGGGAGTGTCCTCCTATCTCTCCAAAGTGGACAGGCTCCTGACGCACGGCTCTGTAAAAACCTGGACCAGGAAGACGAGAACTTTGAGGATACTTTTCTTTTGCAGTGGATTTTACTTCAGATAACGGTTCAAAGGACTCTATGAAATAAGGGTTTAACTGGGACTGGCTGGTATCAAGACAGTAATATAAAAGTTTTGCTGGGACATAAAGGTTTTACCAGGTCTCGATTGGAGCTGGTCTGCTCTGAGCTGCCGGCCCGTTCTTCCATCCAGGAATGAATCCACAAACTGACAGTGATCCTCACCAAAGCCAGTCTGATCCCCAATGTTGTAGAATTTACCTTCAGGGTGAAACAACCAGACAAAGTGTCAGAGCCGGTCCTCCCACACAAGGTGATGCAGGTAAATGCCACTCACCGTTTAGGGAGTCGCTCAGGTAGATCTTGTACCTGAGAGAGTTGCACAGCTGGACACCAACAAACTTACGGTACCAGGTTCTCTTCACGTACTGTTTACCATGACAGTCTGAGTACGAGTCTGTCTTAAAGGGGAACTGAGTCCAGATAGCATCTTTTCCTGCATAGAAGATTGACATATTCGTGTAAAGCATTGATCACCGGAATGTATTGATGATTACTTAGGTTATTTGATTGTACCTGAAACGTTCTCGCTCACTCGAGGATCCGCTGAAGAGAGACAGAAAAGAAAAGATAACTGATCATTTAATAAAAATAGACCAAGTAGATCCTGGAGATCAAGCCAAGAAAGCTTTGATCTGGACCTGGTCAATTAACAGACAAGCACACATGGGGCCAACTTTAAACAGAGATTTTAAACTGATTTGTGTGGTTCTGTTGAGTGTTACTATACCAGACTCTGTGTTGAAGGACACCGGTTCACTTGGAGGACCTTCACCCAGCTCATTCTTTGGCTTTACCTTGAACTCATAACTGAAATTAAACAGAAAAAGAAATTAATTATCATCACTCCAGGTCCAGAACTCAGTCTTTGTGTGGGACAGACTGGTATCAGAACTAGGTCTTTATGATGGATAGACAGTTGGTAATCCACAGTGTAAACAATACAGAGTACCTCTGCAGATGCAACCTAATTTAAGCTGTTTAACAAAAGTGGTTTGGTTTGAATGAGTCTTGATTGGGTCTCATTCATTAAACTATGTAGGATCTGGTCTTGACAACATAAGCAAGAATAAATTCTTAATCAGGCCTACCTGCTCTCAGGTTTGAGGTTTTCCACAGTGGTGTGAGTCTGGTTGGTGGTGAGGATAGAAACCTGCTCGCCATCGGGTCCTTTGGCGGTGGAGATGACTTCATACTCTGAGGAGAGGATGTCAAAGTGGAGTCACAGAATCATTACAAAGTTCACACTGCAAACCAAACACATATCTGTTATCTTTGTCCTTGTACCTGTTGTGTCGTTGTCTGTTTTTTCCCAGTCCAGGATGACGAAGGATGGACATCCCTCCACCGTTACCACAGTGAGGTTGGAGGGAGGAGTCCTGGGTGGAGCTGTGACGTTTGCCTCACCGGCTTCGTTTTGGGGGAAGTAGCTGAGGGAGGAGGTGATGGAACAGGGCTCGTCCGGTTTCTTGCCTGTTTGGTAGACGACGTGGGGCGCTGTGCAAGGAAGAGGGAAGAGCTTAGACAGCTGTACGCTGGAGAGGTTCTGTTTCCTGGCTGAAGTTTCCTCTTGGTCTAAAGTACAACTTACCCACATAACGCTTTTTGCCCAAGGCGTCAACGTCCGAGGCTGGCTGAGATTTAAACAGGTCAGAGTCCTCCCAGGTTTCCTGTCGGCTCGCTGGGAAAAAGAAAAAGAAACTTTGAAGATCAAGGAAGGACTATTTTGTTCATGTAAAGGTCTATTTTCCTTTCTATAAATAGATATTGGTATAAAATGCAAGTTATTTTTTAATTAACCTTATCATTTGCCAATATATTTTTTGAATGAACATGAATAAATAAATTAAGGAGAAATACATTTAAAAAGCTAAATAGAACATTTTTGTAATATTATTTTTGACACATTTAAGCTAGTTCCTACTGGTTGTTGTTGGTGTTACAGTTGTGGTGTGTTTTCGGTCCAGTTTGGTCGGCTTGGCAGTCGCTGGTAGGACTTTGGGCTTCAAGATTGGCAGCTTATCGGTATGCTTGAAGTTGTTTACTTTGTCTGATGTAAAACATGTAAATTAAAAACACTGTAAGGATGGGATCATGCAGGTATTTTATGTTTTCTTCAGCCATCTTCAGGGCTCACCTGTTTCTCCAGGCTTCCCCACCTGGTTGGGTTTCTTGTTAATTGGTATCGATGGGCGTGCAGGTGATCCTGCAACAAATAACAACATTATATTCACCTCCACACAACTTTTCTAATCTGCTTCATTTTATTTAATGGAAAACCACCACAAACATGAATGGATGAGCTGAAAGTATCTAAATCCAAATATCTTCAGCACTTCATGTTTCCATGTTAACCTTAAATCCAGAACAATAACATGTTACCACACAAGGTCTCGTGTGTTTTTCTGACAAAAGGCCAGGACCTGCAGCCTATTATGCCCCCCTTCCTCCTCTTGTTGAAGAAGAAGCCAAAATTCTTCACAATCAGAAACTTGACATGCTTCCAAAACTAAATGGAAGAAATGCGCAGCCAGAAACATGAAAGATGAGGGAGTCCTGAAACTCTTTAGCTTGTAACATGAAACAATAGAAACGCATTCTTCTCAATCAATTCTGTGTAAATATGTATGAAGGCAGAGCAGTGAGTGAACCATCAAAGGAATCTTATTCAGAAGGATTTTTTCTTTTCACACGTGAACACGTGAATATAAACTGCTCGACGCACGCCATGCAGACACTTTCATCAATTTGTCTGAAATTCAAAGCAATCATGATGCTCGCCGTCTAAAAATTATGTACGAAGGACCAAAATAACACAATTATTTAATATGTTATTACATTTGATTTTTTAAATACATGAATTAAAGGAATGCATATCATAAAAATGATTGTACCCTTGTGATGATTTCCCTATGTTAATTAATCAATTCATTAATTTATTTATTAATTGTTCGATTTAAAAAGAACATAAGATGTTTATGAGACAGCTGAAGTATTCTGCAGTCTACAAAGAGCCCCAACAGAGAAGAAGTCAAACCCACAACCCAAACCCAGACGATTACACACCCACAACCACACAGAGTCACATAATCAGCTGCCATGACTGAACTTATGTAACCAACTCAAATAATCAAGCTCCAACTCCAACATCCGGCTTAATTATTTGAACAAGTCTCAGCCAGAAGCTGAAAACCTGCAGAAGCTGGAAGTGAGACAACATGGACGGACGGACTGATGGACACAAAGTATTAATAAACATACTGGATGGAGACACGGACACCAACATGAGCTGCAGGAAGTGAATATGCTGAAAGCGAGTGGAGGGTTAATGATGAAACACAAACAAGGTGTTTGGTTTTTTTACCCAGTCGAGGTCTGGACCATAAGGCCGGTTTAGGAGGGGAAATGCCCCGGCGTGGCTGTCCGTTTACTGTGGGGACAAAACCAAGTGTTACGAAGGGACAGGAACCTGAACCTGACACCAGAACAATAGTCCGAGTCGTAATTATCTTCACGATACAAGTCGCAACCACCAGACTCGCCACTGATCATTCATCAAATCCGTGCAAAAGTCCAGATATTGTTCAGTGGATTGTGTTGCTGCAAATCCACCAAACTCTAAAAACAAACCAACTGAACTTGAAATGTTAAATTATATAATCCAATTGACTCCTTTGGTTGTTCGGCTGTGAGGTTGCAGTTTACAGACACAAATTACATCCCCGAACAAGAAGTGTTGAATCAATGCAGACACAATTCAACCTGTTGGAATTGCATTTGAAATTGGAGGAAAATTGCGGCAAATCATCAGATACAGTGACATCAACACCAAAGCTTCACCTGAGCGTTTACAACCAATCACAAGTGCACAAAGTGTCCTGTAAGAGCTGAAAGCACCACTCAGAAATCTGGGTATATAGGTACTTGCACGTGGGACATGGAAGTGTAAGTAATACCGCCTGTATAGCTACTTTCCGAAATTCAGCACTATACATCAGTATGAACCAAAGAAAACTTCAACATGGTGCTGATGTGGAAGAATACAAAATGTATGCTTTGTCAAGTCTGTCTACCTGACTACAAGGAAACTACTTTTAAAATGACAGTTTTCCTAATGGAGTTTTGTTCAGTAGAGCTTTTTTATGTAAGGAGGTTCTCACCACTGATAGATCTTTGTGCTTAATAAATTTAAAAGACCTGATTATCCTGAGCACAGTTTGCATTGTTTTAAATTCCATAGGAATCGATCATTAACTGACTGTGAGCATGGTTAACTTTGTTGACTTCCTCATATAACCTTTTAATTTTCTAAATGGCCCAGAAAAATTGGGTGAAAACACAATTTATACCATCTATAAATAATGATCTGCCAAGACAAGTTGGTAAATTTTAAGAGGAGGAAGTCACAAGTTCTCCCCCTGAGATTTCCAAGCTCAAATGGTTACACGGAAAAGAGCAAATGTAGAAAAGTGGAAGAAAGTAAAGAAGAGGTTGAAGGAGGATTACCCCCGAGTATCCCTGAGGTCGGGGACAAGCTATTGGGTCTAGAGGAAGAGAAGTGTGGTGGTCTGAGGCTGTTAGAGAAGGGAAAGAGGGGGTTTCTTGATGGGGGCCTCGAGGATCTGGCAACCAAGTCGGTTGACGGGTTGACGGGCTGCAAAGGCAGTCGTGGGTTTCTTTTGCTGCTTTCACCTAAAAGACCAAAAACAGTTGCAGGTCCTGAGTTACAGTCTGATGTTTTTACAAGGTGACGGTTAGCGTGCAGCAGCAGCGCTCAGCAGTGATGTTAGTGATGGAAGAACCTAAAAGTCAACGTGATAATGATGATGGGGACATGAGAGCGCTCACAATCTCTGAAACGACAGTCACTGAAGCTGCTGATGAGTTTTGACTGTGAGATTGTGCGCTGCATGCAGACGTCGGAGGCCATGTTGGATGAAATGTGTTTGTAAGAAGGTGCAGCTCCATTCCTGTGGATAAAAACTTTATCTGGAAGCCCATGGGAATGAGATGGTCAGCAGTTAACAGAAAGAGCAAGAATGCGTCTGATTGCAAGACACAGGAAGCATTTAATGAGGTCATTATTACCCCAGCTGTTAGTTTTGGCCCTCTCATTGACCAGATGAGACGATCTGTCCTGTGTTTTGTCGAAAGCTGTGTGGGAAAGAGAAGCTTTAACACAAAGATGGTCCACAACCTGTCAAATAATCAGTGATTAAGAAATATCAATTAATATCAAATATACTTGTGTAAAAAGTCTTCAAAGTGTCAGGATCGAGACTTGTATTTCTTTGAAGCCAGGATCCGAAGTTACCATAAGGTTAAACACTAAACATATTTTTTTAATTGAAAACATGTCTCAAAGGATTTGCCGATTGTATTGATGATTTAGCCAGTGCCCAAACTTTTTGGGGGGTTGTAGTTCAAGAACTAGTTCAAATATCAGCTGATTATACTCACAGGAAAAACAAAGGTAAAATAATAAGAAAGAAAGCTTTGAAAAATGTATATCTTAATGATTGTCCCAAAGTAACAAGTGATTGTAACTGCACCAACTGTAAGCAACCACGTTCTCAAACATGAAAAATACTCTGTGGACCCTGTAGAGTTCCTCAGAAGGAAGGTTTCACATTTCATTCCTTCTTAAATGTTTAACAATCGTTAAGTGAAGCAGAGTCGCCTTTAAAGTGCAACTGTTTGCAGAAGTCTCGTTTCCTTGGAGGTCACAAAGCATTTCGCATTTCCTCTTGTTTTTTACTGTCATGTGCCTCTGAAGGTGGTTTATATCCCAACAAACTGTTGAACTTCCAAAATGTGGCCATTATTTTATCAATATTAGAATAACAAAGGGAAGTTGAAGGGGGTGGAAATTACCAGCAGGGTTACGACTCTTCTCAGGTGCACGAGTGGGCGCCTTAGTAGTCTGCCCCGAAAGTGAGTCACCGTTGGACGGAAAGTTAACGAGGGGTGAGAAGGTGTTGGCGGGAGGGGCTGTGGTGGACAGGAGTTGTGGGAAAACAGGAATCTGATCCGCTGCTCGGACAGTGTTTTCGTTTTCTGGAGCGAGAGAGGACAGAGGTACCGTGATCATGGGAGTCTGATCGTCTTCAGACAGGTGATGTTTTGTTTGGGTCGGCTGAGTAAACAGATGCAGGACTTCTTCAGTTCCAAACATCTATCCACCCTCCAGATCATGTGGTTCCTCATCTACATGAAGTTAAATTCTGCCAATTCTGACTGTATTTTTTGTACTTTTTCAGTCCAAATTAAGACCCACATTCAGTTCTCTGATCAGGTTTTGTTTTTGGTCCCATAATCTTGTATCTCATAGAAATACAGAAAAGTCCAGAAGACATTGTGACTTGTGACAAACAGATAGGAAAAAAAACAGTTTGCAGAACGACTTGTGTTGTTTTTTCCTGGAAGGAAAATTCAACAACGTCTGCGTCTTATTTGACTGACATGCAGACTGAAGACAGACAGACAGAGACACAGCGAGACAAACAGACAGACAGTGTTTTCGTGGAAAAAACATGTTCACAATGCTGTAGAATTTAGAATTTTGTGGCACCAAATAAGTAGATCTCCTTAAATACATTAATTATAGCAAGCATTAATATAACTACTGTTTAATGGCGCAAGGACACTGACATTATAATTTGAATTAATTTTCTGACTGGAGACTCACTTTAAGTCAAAATAAATTGGTTAATGCATAATAAATAATAGTTATCAACAATAAAGTATAAAATTACAAAATAATAAATTATAAAATAGACAGATCTGAGATCATCTGACGAGACAAAGAGACAAACAGAAAACATTTCAGGCTGAAAGAAGAAAAGCAGCAGATGACCAAAAGTGACGAAGCATTGTTGAAGCAGCGCGCCAATCTAAAAAACAATGGCCGTGGTGGCGCTTGGGGTGGGCGGGGCTAAGGGAACTTACTCGCACTACATGACCTCCGGTGACATCACATCCACGCCTCGCATCGCATCGACTTTCTAAACCAGGCTCAAGGCATGCTAGCATGCAGCCAATCGCCACAGGCCCTGCCACGCACAGGTGCATCATGGGGGCTCAGCTGAAGCAGGTAGAGACAGGAAGAAGCTGCATAATTAACAAAATAAAAGCCCTTGTTGTTACCGAGTTTGGGAGAGAAAGGTTCCTGTTGGCTCTCTGGCGGCGCTGCAGGAAGTAACACGTTTACAGGAAGTGAATGCCAAAATAAAAAGTGGTGAAAGTATCGTTGTATAAAATAAAAGATCTGAGAAGCAGAGGTCGGGTTGGACTCATCTGAGCTACTGGAATGTCTGATTCTGACAAACAGAAAGTGAGGGAGTGCTTTTAATAGAGAAGGAAAATAAAGAAAAGTGTGTAAATAAATAAATAAATAAATTTCATGTTGCATTTTATCAGTTAATCGCTGCATTTATTTATGATTTATCTTTTTCTTCAGAAGCATCTAGTCACTGATTGGCTGATTTTTATTTTACATACTTTAATTTTAACACAAAGGCAATTTATCATGCATTAATTATCCAATAAATACATATAAGAATTAACTACACATGAGAGGCAAAAGACTCAGTCCCTCACTTTCAGTCTGTCAGGAAACAAACGTTTTGATGAGTCAGCTGAGACCCATCAGGAAGTGTCTCCAAGTTCCTGAGTGGGGAGAACAGGAAACAGTGTGTGTATGTGTGTGTGTGGAGGAAACAGGAAGTGATAATCACCAAAAGAAGTGCGAGGTGCTCCTGGGAAAGCAGAGTGTTTGAGCAGCGAAGAGAGTCGAGTCCTGTTGTGAAGAGCTGTGACAAAAAATCATCATCCGAAATTAATTAATTCATATTTTCTTTATGTTTTTATTTCTGTTAGATAAATCTTAATTTTATGATAAATCTCAATTTTATGGTATTATATTTTTAATCATAAAAAGAGAACGAGAGCTTATTACTTGTAGAGACACATCAGTGTTATTATACAAAACCAGCAGATTTATATATATGTTTATTATTATTTGAAAGTTTTGTTAAACTACAGTGTGTTTTATAAATACATCATTAATTATAAATTATTCCTATTGTCTGTATGTGTTTTGTGTATGAAGATGTTGAACCTCAAATCTGCAAATTCAACATATTCATTTCATAAATGCATTGAATAATTCTGTTTTAAATTGCAGATTACTTATATTACATTAATTATAATATAACTATGATTTCAATAATTTGTAATTCAAATGTTTTGAAAAGAAACAATAAATGGGCTTCAATTCATGCAATATGAATAATAAGCTGTGTGCTCTTGGGTTATATTCTGTATATAATTCAAAAATAAAAAAGGTTTTGTCGTACAGTGAAAAAGCAAAGCACGTCTGTGTTTCTGTGCAACACGTCCAAACATGAAACATGTTTTTATGATCACAAAACAGACGGAGGAGCAGCTATTAAACAGATTCCTCCTGAAATGTGACGCTGAAATAACGAGCAGAGGCCTTGACACGCTCACTTCACCTCTGAGCACCGAGGACACATTGTTGGATACATACAGTCGTAGCAGTGATACAGTAATTATTAGTCAGAGGTATCATCTTACCGGGGCGAGGAGGGAAGAGAGCGTTAGGACCCAGAGGTTTCTGCAAAACACAAAGATTTAAAAACATAAAACTGAGGAAAACAAGAAGAAACATCAACTACAAGTCTCAGACTGTAAGAAAAGACAATGCATTCTGTTGCTGTCGGATAAAATTGTAGATATACAATTGTCTTGATTCTACAATCAACCTGAAACTACATACCAGCGGCTTCGCGAGAGGATTACGCAGCTTGAACGGCTTCTGTGTGTTTTTATCTGAAAAATACAGATAATACAGGCAAATCAGACAAAGAGCAGAAAACTTAATAAACAAATGGCTAAATAAATCTATTATTATGACTGTTTATGTTCTTAAATTCTTCTTAAATCATCCTCATTCATTCTTCATCATCTCTGTGATCACTTCTTTATGCATTTCTTCCTCACTATTCAAATGTGGGAGCAGTCTTTCAAACTATATCAGAAAATAACATACATTGATTTTTGATGCATTGAGTGGCAAACCAATTTTGCAGTGTTGATCCTGAATAGAAAAATACGTAAGATGACACAAAGGCATCGGATGGCGTCCTTACTGCCCATGTTGGTGTTGTGGATAATCGGTTTGCTCCACATCCCGCTGCGGTCGTCTTTGTTGGACCGGACGCCGAACTCGTACGGCGTGTTTGGCTTCAGGTTGTCGATCACAGTGTCGCTGGTCGGGCAGGTCTGATAGATCCACTTCCTGTTCCTCTCCCTGTAGCGGATGGTGTAGAACCTGAAAGGAAACGTCTCAATGATTTAGTCTTCAGACCAACTGAACAGATCACAAGTGGTCTTGTTTTGGTCCGCACCAGGGTACGATTAGAGCATTCAGAAGCGGAGGATTTAAATGCACTAAAGTTCGATTAAAATTGACTACATATTGGGTTGTGAACGTGCCCTAAAATTCTTCATGAGGGAAACCATAAAGCACATTTAATGAGAATCCCTGTGACAGCTGATGTCATGTTTCAGTGCGGCCAAAGTTTGCATTAACAGTCATACAGCTGGTATGCGAAGAAATATTGGTTTTTAAGGTTTTAGGGTTTGTCCCAAGTCAGAGACAGTTCAGTTCACCAGTACTGAGCTGCTAAATAAAGACAAATGAAGACTGCACCTGGAACTCAATCAGAAAACAGTTCATCAGAGTTTCCTCAACCAGAAAACCACAGTTTTATGGTTCGTTGACTTTTGCCCATACTGGAGTTGGACGCCTCGCAAAGCGCTTGCTCAACAGCTTCCCCAGTCGGCGTGACTCGTAGCCAGCAGATCTCATGTTGTGTTTTCAGAGCAGAGATCCAAAGAATCTGACGCGGCAGCCAAACAGTCCACACAAGGAACTGACATTAGCTCTTAATAAGACGTGTAATAAGGGCGGCGAGCACGCCAGGGTCAAGCTTTCCGATGGCTTTTCCAACTTGTTGGAATCACTTGTTGGATCACTGGAGAAGAGCTGATGGAAAAGAGCGGCGGTTAAATGTCACTCAGCACCGCAGCAGCTTCAGCACTTTGAAAAGAGGCGTTTGTCACGCGGGTCGGTCGAAGTCTCGGCTGGTCAGCGAGATTTCAAACGAGTCGAACTGTAGGATAAAGACTTCCTCAGTGCTCGTAAATACACATGAAAAGAGTTTCATGCTGAAGAGTTTGATCTGTACCACGTGTGATCTGATGTCCTTCAGATGTTCATGTTTCCCCACACAGCAGGTCCAACGGGCCTCTTCATCACACACACATGTAATTTTTTTCTTTTATTTTCTTTCTGTACAAAAAGGAAGTCATCAAAATGTCGACACGAATGATCACGTGCAAATATGCATTTTATCAGGCATGACTACGATCAAACAATTTGGTTATGTAATAATAAGATATTTTCTAAAATTTGTGCCATTGAATATGATTATGAGAGTCTTTTTGTGTGAAGGCAACAATCAGATTTTGTAACTATTGGATATTTCATGCAAAAGCAA
>JAOWBC010001975.1:1943-14142 GCA_028566105.1 Hypoplectrus providencianus
AAGATTTTACTGTAAGCACTTTGTAGCTCCTTTAAATCTAGGTTTATGAATAAAAGCATGATCACTATAAACTGATAATTTCAAAGCGATGTTGCGGTGAACTACAATGCATGTAGGTAATACACTTAAAAAGTACCACATACAACCCTAATACAACAAATTCAAACTTTGCTGTTAGGTCTCCAACAACTCCTGAAGGGAATATTCCTCTCTGCGGTATCATGGCCGGCTCTAATTATGTCAAACAATTGGATGTTATTAACACATAAAGGATGGGCTGCTGTTATTTCCCTGGTTCCTCTAAAGAAACAGTCTCTATTCTCATTTTATGCACGTTAGCGCGCTGGTTGCACCAGTAATTGGAAAACAGCACAGACTGAGTAAGTGAGTGGGTGATGAAGGACTGATAACCTGGCATAGTGATGACCTACTTTAGCTCAAAATCACTATCCTGCTGTTGTGAGACTGACCAACAGTGATCATAAAAACAGCCCAGACAGACTGCAACAAGTTCAAGGTAATTACTGGGGAAAAAAACGATTAATCTGCATTATTGTCTACGTGTTGGTATAAAGTTGGACATTGATCATTACTAATTATAAAACCTTTTTCTGTTTTTAATATTGTTATTATTGCTACTATTAATTAATTCCAATAGATTTGTCTTTTTCTATATTATTATTGTTGGTAAAACCTTTGCTATTATTGTTTTATTTTTTTTTGCATTTTTTAAATTTTTTTTTTGTCTTGTGTATGCTTGTATATTGGTAAAGTTATGTATTGTTTACTTCTCTTAGAAAGTGGTCAGCTTTAAAAATTCAGCTTTAAATTTAATGTATAATCTGCTCATTAATTAAAATATTACTTCATTAACAGTTATAATACATTATTGTCATTATTGTTACATTGTTATTTAAAATATATTATTTTGCATATCAATGTGTATGTGTATTGTTTATTTTTCTTAAAAACTCTAATAAAGAAACTGATCTTTCTAATTAGGATTTCAGTCTAAGATTTTATAGCAATAGATTTTACGTCTGGCATTATTCCTGTAATATCTAATTTGTATCTTCTACATAACAATTGTGTCACAGGAAACATTAAAAATACTTACTTTTTATAAAGTTAATTTTAACCATGATCATATTTCAATGGTGGTTTAAATAATGTTTATACTCACTCCGCTGCTTTTTTCTGGCACTATTCTGGCGTCCATTTCCCACAGCGATCTTCCATCTGAGAAGACAAAACGTGTTCATTCATATGTAATATTTAGGCAGCAGGAAATTTAATAAATAAATAAATGAGTGTCAACTGTTCGCACCAGGCCCTTTCTCCATGAAAACGACCCTGGACTGTGTGGAGATGTTGGAGCCGGTGATGAGCAGCTCCTCCCCTCCGTTCACAGAGCAGCAGGCTGGACTGAAGCTCTCCACCTGAGGAAGCTCCTGACCCGAGCGCTGGGCTGAAACACACCATGGTTTGGTTTTGGTATCTGTTGGTTCTCCATGTGACAGGTAAGCCCATAGCATGAACACACTAATCTTGAGACAGGAAATAGTCAGCGATAAGAAAAAAAAAAAAAAAAAACCTCACTGATTATGATCTGTGTTTGTCAAAAGTTTGCACAAGCATGACAGCAATATTTCACATCCCCTCAATTTCCTCATTTGACTGTTTCACTATAGTCTGGTTTTAAGATAAAGGACAAACCTTTTTGTTTTTCACTCACAGTTGAATGTACATGGATGCATGTGATGTTTTATGATTACTCACAGCACTCCACAGGATTAGATGTTGTCTGCAGCCACAGCGAGCGGCCGTCTGGCTGAGGAACAGCGACTCTGAAAACAACACGAACCCTTGTGTTCTTCCTCCCGATATCCATCTCTCCTTTTTTCAGCTCAATGTCCGCGTTACGCAGCTTCAAGATGCCGGCACAGTCAATACTGCAGAAAAGAAAAACAAAAGATGTACTGTTTGTCAAGATATGCAGAG
Organism: Hypoplectrus providencianus; assembly: GCA_028566105.1. NCBI lineage: Eukaryota > Metazoa > Chordata > Actinopteri > Perciformes > Serranidae > Hypoplectrus > Hypoplectrus providencianus. The sequence continues at coordinate 3,945 of JAOWBC010001975.1, forward strand.
GAACTGGAGAGAGTAAGCAGACCAGCTACAGATGGTAGTCAATCCTTACTGACTGCAAGGTTAAAATCCCCCAATGTCATAGCAGGAATTAAAATGTTTGGAACCTGGTGCAAAGACAGAGAGCACTAGGTATTTATATCATGTGTAACTTTATATTTATATTCTACTTCTATTTGAGGCAAATATTGTACTTTTAACTCCACTACATTTAGCAGACTGTTACTTTTGATACTTAAAGTACATTTTGATGCTAATACTTTTACTTCAGTAAGTTTTGAAAACAGGACCTATATTTTGTAGTGGAGTAATTTCACAGTGTCAATACCTCATCCCTGTATATTTCCCCCTTCTTGATGGATGAGCCACAGGACACGGCCATAATGTGTTAGGGTTATTAAAAACTCTATGGACAACTGTGGACATTTTCCTGAACTGACACTGGTGTATATGTGGTCATACAAACTGTGGTTCAAAGAAAAAAAAAAAGAATTGCAAAAAACAACAATCCTGATACTAAATCCAACTCTGCAGCTGTTCCCCTGTTACCTGGCTGCCATGTTGTTTTCTGGAAGAAGAGGGACCTCTAGGACTTTGGTGCCACCCATAACTTTCTCCTGGCAGCTGGTGGTAACTGTCTTCCCTGTCACTCGGTGGACCTGGTAGAAGGAATGAGGCCGAAGGTGGCGGTCGTCTGCGGTGCCGATGAACAGCAGCAGACTGAGCGGCTGCTTGTCGTAACCAACCAACTGGAGACACAAAGTCATTGTTAATATGTGATGAAGAGCTGCCAACAGCTCAGCAGCCGAGTCACTTTGACTTGTTCAGACTTGAAGGGATGATGCATATTCACACTCCATCACACAGAACTTTAAGACTAGACACTACAGAAATGAATCCTTAACCCTAGATGCAAATTAGCAGATTAGCACCCTGAGGTGTCTCCTCTCAATCTCATTGAGGATTTTACATGGGTTGATTGTTATAAGGTCTGTGGTTTTAACAAGCTAAAGACATGTTCACATTTGACACTGGTTGTCAAGAGAATAAGCAACATCATGCCGAACCAGATATTCAGCCCTAAAGCCTTTAGTTGTGTTTTTCAGAGCTCTTGCAAACTCTCAGATAATGTTAATAAATGTAATTATTCCAACTTTTTATACTACAGATTCACTAGTTTGTCCAAATCGCTAGTCGTAGTTAGCTTAAAGCTAACGATAGTGACAATTAAGTCTAGCAACTGTGGTGTAGTTCACAAACATTATGTAAGTTTTGTAACTTTTGTCAGCTGCATTAATGTTTCAAACATTATCAAAGTGGAGCTCATTCGAGTATACTGTCCTGCTGAACACAGAGCGTCAGCATTAGACCCCATGATGATGCCACTTCTAGGGTTGCTTAAAAAATATCTCCTTTTTTTATCTCTATGCTGATACTTTGTTTCGTGTTTTTTGTGTGTTTACTATATTAAAAGCTCCCTGACCAAAGAGACCCATTAATACTGTTGCACAGTGGCAATTATTCATGGAGAAAGAAGAGGGAAATATAAATCCATTTAAGATTTATTCACTAATAACAAAACACACAGAAGTAAATAAATAAATCTAAACAAAATTGAACGAGAGTCCTTTTCAAGAAAAACATGACGTCAGGTTTGATCCCCTCTGTGTATTGGTGTCTTTTTTTAGATTTTTCACACAGGAATCATCAACTATCTGCCAGTAGCATGATTTCCTGTAGCCCAGCAGCTCGAACTGTGAGTTTTTACACATGTTGCAACAGGAAGCTCATCTGGCTTCAGCAGCAGCCTGAAAATGTGACACCCAAAATAGCCCCGCCGGTGTCCGTTACATACAAGGCCTTGATGGAGCTTTACTTGCCTCAGCCCGCCCTGGTTCTTTGATCCAGAAGGATCCATGAGACAGTGCACCCCGACATCAGCAAAACACAACCTAAGTCTCTCTTTGACACATCCCAGGTGGATCAACCTATAGTGACCTATAATATGTTTGAAAATATTTGGAACTGCCATTCATAGTAATCCAGAGCCCAGAATGCAATAAAATACTTGTTTATTCTAACCAACAGTCAAGCAGAAAATCCTCACATTTTAGAAGCTGTCATCAAAGATATCTTCATAAATAGGCTAAAAGTCTTGATTGGTTTTTCCAATTTATGTCTGTTAATTGGTTGGCCGCATAGTTTTGTTTAAACTTTGCTACCTTCAAAAGTCAGCACCAAAAAGACTAATCAATAAAAGTCAACTATGTTCTTAATGTACACATTGACAATTTGCAATGAAATGTCAGTTAGAAGAGATGATTTACCTTAATGACAGGATGTCCTGTTGTAGCTGCCTTTATGGACCCTCTACTGCCCTCTGTCTCATAGTGCGCCCTGTGGTAGGATTTGGGCTGGACCTCCACCTTTAGCTCACACTGGTCGAACTGGTTGGAAAGAGGCCAGTCAAGAGGAGGGGGCGAAGAGCTCCTGCAGGGAGAGACCAAGTTATTAAACACTGAAATAAATCAGCTTTACTATTCCTTAAAATACAGCACCAGTGAAGAGATGTCAAAGGTTCCACTTTTTTAAATGTAACTACAGTCACAGAATGAATCTTTGATCTAACCTATGCTAAGCTATCGAGCTGCTAGCTGTAGCCTGACATTTAATATATAAGATTTTTGTCAGTTCACCTACTCAACTGATCACAAAAAGACAAAAGGCTTATATATTTCTTAAGGACACTACGTTCTGTAAAAATGACTAATCATCTCAGCAATTCATTTATTAACTACATGATAAAAGTGCACAAGAAAAACTGCCTTATGTTCAAGAAACTGGCACATTTAAAATTAATGTATTACTTTAATGCACACCTGAACAGAGGAGGGTTCCCAGGTTTTGGTTTGTTCCAGCTGAAGTGAGAGGGCACCTGAAGAAAGAGATCAGCTAGGCCGTCCTGTTCACGGCCCTCCTCGCCGGGAGAGTCCAGGAAGGACTCCAGCCCTCCGGGGTCTCCTTGCCCAGCCAAAAGGCCCAGCTGAGTCCCTGACGTCCTCCTGGTCTTGGAGGGGACGTCCAGCTCCTGGCAGCCAGACATCAGCAGGGACCCCAGGGCACCGGCGGGGCTCCCCACCCAGGTGTCATCTGTTATGCTTCCCCGCGGAGAGGCGCCAGGTGTGGGGCTAGGGGAGTGGTGAGGGGAGGGTGAGCGGGCGTGGGGGTCCGCACTGGAATGGCGTCTTTTCCCACATGGCGAAGTCGGTCTGGATGACGGTCTGAGGAAGAGGGCAGTGGGGATTAAGAGGTGTTACTAGTTTTAGTGTTGAATCAAGATATTCACTATTTCGCCCCAAATATATAAAAATCCAGCTGTCTGTCTAAAACATTCATATATTATATTCATCTCTGTAAATTAAAAAGCTGGATGAGTTCTCTTTACTTCATGTCTTGATTTAAAGCCTGTGATTCACTGTCTGTCTCTGTATGTGTTGTTTTTGTCTGCCAAAACAGTTTGAAGTCTCTCTGCAGCCTGAGAAGTGAGACCCATGGGTAAAAAGGTCTGTAGGGTCTTGAAAAACAAATCTTTATACCGATGAGACTACCTAGTTAAATAAATAAAGTCACTAATTAGACATCTGCAAACCATGGTGACACGTACCTGGAGGTGGGCCGGCGGTTCAGCCAGCTCTCCTCGGTGACACTGGTGCGAGGGGAGTGGCAGGGCGACTGGCGGGGCGACTGATGTGGCGACAGCGTGGGACTGAAAGCCAAAGGATGCTGGTATTTTTGCTGCCACAGCTCTACCCCAAAGGCCCCGCCCCCACACCCAGGGGACCCCAGAGGAGACCCAAAAGGGGACCCCAGGGCAAGTCGTGCAGCATCACGCAGCTCCCCCTCCACGTCATCGTAGACGTGGGAAAAGGACTCACAGGAGGAGAGGTCGGACATCCAGCTCCTGGAGGACAGGCTGCTGCAGGGGCTCGGGCAGAGCGCAGAGTCCCGGTAGCAGGGGTCCAGGGGCAAGTAGAGCTGGCCTCTGGACCAGGACGCCTCAGGGTAACCCCCCTCTGCCCCACCCACCGCTAAAGCTTCATGGCTGCTTTCCGGCTCCACATGGTTGTTAGGAGCGATGGATGTGATCTGGATACTCGGGCAGTCAAAGGTTCTGGGGTTCCCCTGGGCGATGTACTGGAGCCCCTGAGACTGGTAGCCAACATGCTGGTAGTCATCTACATTGGGGAAAAATGGTGGCTGACTTTGCAGCTCTTGGTTGACGAGCTGCTCAGCCAGGGCCTGAGTGGAAGAGGGTGGCGTCCTCACATTGAGATCTGGACCAGGCAGGTGTAGGAGATGAACCACCATGTAAATCAGATAAGACATAATTTGCATTGCAAACATGGTAGTTTTTTCATTGCCAACATAGAAGCAGCCTCAGTTCTGTCAATAAGCTTCTATCATCTGGATGGCGTTTCATAGTGGCTTCTTTTAAGTTTGACATCTATTTCAAACTTACTCTATTTAACATTTACCCTGCTCCGTCCTTTATGTAAAATCTTTAAAAAAAAAATCTCATATTGGCAAGCTCTATTTTCAATGTATTAAACAAGAGAATTTACAGAAGTTTGGATGCATTTTTCCGCACAGTGGTTCTCTGTACTCCACCTGTTCATGCCATATTTACGCTACACTACAACTACATAACTCTGCATGTGTGACCTAATTCAAACCTGTAGTGGCCTGCATGATTTAAAACTGTCTGCAGCAGCAGTATGGTGACAGAGAGAAAGCCTGTGCATTGGACTACTTGTGTACAACAGTGAAAAAAATGCATTCACACAGCTGCACGCACTCCTCACGACGACATTTCTATTAATACCCTTCTTTCTCGCTCTAACACACACGTTGCAGGCTACATGCAAAAGAGGTATCAAAGCAGCAACTGTGATCCACCTCAACAGCTTCACTCAAACACAAACAACCCCCAACATGATGGAGAGAGATAAATGAGATGTGATGCAACAAGAGGAGCACAAAGAGGAGGCTGCAATGCCCGTCGCCAGCTGGGTGCCTCAGAGCAGTTAGAAAACCAGGAAGTAAAAACCTGCCGCCAGACAGGCGGCTTGGCAATCTGCCCGTCTGTACTGAAACACAACCACATATCCATCCATCTAACAACCCATCTATCCAGTCACGGGCTGTTTTGTCATTTTACTAAGCACAGACTCTGTCATGACTTCCACAGTTGCAGCACTCCATCTTTGTCATTTCCTGGTAGATTTTGTTTCATTAGAGAGGGATTTGAACTTTGGATGACAACTTCCACTGAACAGCCAAAATACTCACATTACCTCTGCTTCATGTGAAAAAAAATGATACAAATACATTTCAGATAAAAGTATGAAATTAATATTTTGAGCCTGCATAATTCATTCAAAGCCATTAAAACAAATATTTTTTATCACTGATTAAACAGACATATTATAACAATAAACTAAATATTTCGTCAGCAAATCAAATCCCTGAAAATACCTAAACAATAGCAAACACTTGCGATGTATAAGGAGACAAATTATAGTGTGTTTGGGACCAGTGTAGCGCTTTAACGCTTGGTTGATTAAGTGGAAAGTTCGTCTGCAAAAACAACTGCGGCAACTAATCATGTTAGCTTTTTTATCTTATTTGATTGACATAAATGCCAATAGACAAAAAAGGTGACAAAACAATGACTTATGTCATTGTGCATTGTCAGTCTTTCTGTTAACCTCTATAAATCTGCCATTTCTGGTTTATCACTTGAAGAAAACAAAGTTGAATGTACTAACTTTGGTAAAAGTGGCTGTGGTATAGTGTGACAGAGTTATCTTAATATTCTGACAATTAATTGAATAAATAATAATTCTCCTGTTCTTAAAGGAGAAGATAATCCAACATTTTCTCTCTTTGAATAGTTTCAATTATATTTAGCAGAAGACTAAATATACTCTAAACTCTTTGTCACAATAACTTAGGGTATACTCAAAGTGAATATCATTAATCATCATGTAAACAGCTTTGTACTTTGGTGAATATTTATACTATGTAGCCTATTGTTTGTGTGTATATATTCATGTTTATAATTCAGTGCTTTTTATATGTTTATCGTTTCCTTCATAATTAAAAGTACCAATAAACAGATGTAAATATATGATCCGCCATTAAAAAATACATGCTAAGTACAAGGTGATAACTATTTTCCTTTTATCATTATAAGAACTGCCTGTGATTAAAAAGTTTAACATATGACTAGCATTAGCTAATCCTAAGTATTTACAGCAACTTCTTCAACACACTACAGATCAATACAAGATAACTACATCAGACTGATCATAAATACGGGTCAATACACTGTAAAGAGTCTCTGTAGCTTTCAGTGGTTTAAGATCAGGCTGATTTAATCGCTTCTTCACCTCCTGAACCACATTAAAAAATTCACCTAAATTTAACAGCAGACAGCTGGATGTGTCACATCGATACAGTCAGACAACATAACTTCCTGTTACAACTTTCAAAGTAAAATTTTATACCGAACCAATTCAGCGATTTTAAGTAAAGATGTATTTACCTACGTATTCTACTGAAGTACAATTCCAAAATATTTTTAATTTACTTTAGTGTTTACATTTTATTATTATTATTATAATTCACATCTCACAATGTTAAGTCATTACTATGTAATACATTAGTCATGTGATATACTCAAAATTATACTCTAAACAGCATTTTTTTAATGTCATTTTTACTTGTTTTTTTAACTATTATATTTTGTTTTTGAATGTATTAATTCTATAATTTCTTATAGTAAGGTAAATCATTTTAAGAAATATTTCCATCATTTGTTTGACAACGTATCAACAGAGTTGTCTCAAGCAAAATAAGTACACATACATATTTATATGATTACATGCATATCTTAATGAAATGCATTGAATACATTGTTTAGGTGATTTTAAACTTTCTAATATGAATGTGATTTTTTCCCCTGGTTCTCTCATGTCGAGCTTGCGCTTTTGAAAACCACTCCGCCTAACTTCCGGTGTAACTGCCGCTAGTTGTCGCTAGCTTAATTCAATTGACAAATTGCTAACTAACGTCGCAAAAAATAACACGTACCTGCCGTCTGTCTGCCGTCCTCCTCAAAGATCAGTCTGAAGTCCAGCTCCTCAGCGCAGTTTACAGTGGACATTGAACTGGAGAGACGATAAATCTCCTCAGAGCCGAGTCGTTAACCCGACCTGTCTGTCTTTTAAAACTGACCTGTCTCGCTCACTTCCATCCGACTGAAAGCAGAACTCAGTTTCAACTAAAGCGCCAACAAACACGTCGACTTATTCCGCGACTAAAAGTTGTTAATCGACATCGACACGATCACTAAACAGGCCCCCGGACTCTGTAGTTAAACCGGGAAAGTCCCATAATTGTGTAAACTTGTTGTGAACGGTGTTTCTGTTCGGTTGCTGCGAGTTTTACTCTCCTCCAGGTTGATCCCTGTGCTGCGTTCATCTCCATCTCGTAAACTGTAATATCAGAGCGGTGCTAAAACCCAACCCTGGAGTGCAGCATAAAATAACTACAGTAATTTTGAATGATAAAATAGTCATTTGTGTTCATGACATATATTGTAAAATTTGAAAGATTATTCAACTGATTCCTAAGATATTCGACAATTAATATGCAAAAAGTGTTTGTTAATTATTTAAAAACATTTTGTAATACAGACCGTTGAATGGATGGAATTTCCCCTTTTTGTTTTAATTTTTGAATAACTTTATAACCTATGTTGGTGTTTAGGAATGTGGCCTAATAGATTTTCTCAAGTATTTAAGTAAATTATTTGTGTTTTCTGCTACTATATACTTCAACAAGGATACATCACTGACGATATATATATGTATATGTGTGTGTATATATAAATTGTTCTACTTTATCATGTAGTCTATACACACACACACATATATATATATATATATATAGACATATAAATTGTTGTTGATATAAAAGGTTGTGCACTTGTAGATGTTTGTACTGCATTAAAAGGTTACTTCTCACATCTTTCCTGCGACTCCTTTTTGTACTTCCATTTACTTTGTTGTGTTTATTTTTACAGTCTATGGTTGTGACACTAATTTCCTGCATGGGACAGCAAAGCTGTACTGTATTCGTTCCTGCGCCCTCAAATTAAATTTGATTCTCAACTTTCCCAGTAACCCTGAAGGCACCATTAGCCAGCCCGGTGATGACGTCAGTCGCTGGGTGTCTCTATCTCTCAGGTTCAATTCAGGACTTAAAGGCTTTTTAATTATCAGACCAGAGGTGGAGCAAGCTTTCAGATCCTTCACTCAGTAAAAATCCTCACGCTTCACTGGAAAAAGATTCACTTTCAACTAAAATTTGGCAGTAAAAGTATTTAGAATTAATGAGAAAATTATAGTTTTTAAGTGTGCAAAGTAGTATGTCTGCTAAATATTCTCTCCTTTAATTATTTGTTGTTTTTTTGTAAAGTTAAAATAGTAAGATGGTTTCAACAAATTCCAACAGATTGGAATCCTCAGTGTTTTTTAATAGTTTTAGAGATTTTAACTGCACTGCAGCTAACCTTTCAGAATTTTTTTCTTTTTTTTTGTTCCTTTAACAGGAAACATAAAATGAAAGAGTTTAGACGTTGAAAAATGCTACAAATAAGATCGAGAGGTGGAGAAAAGAAGCACAAAAACATCTGGCACCATGCATTTACTTTCGTGAACGGTGATGACCATAGTTTTGGTTAAACTTAATCCAACATCAGTCGGATGAACGGATGAAATCAAAAGACAAATGTTGAGTTTCAGCTCAGTAAAAAAAAATCAGGGTTAAAAGAAATATTCTGTAAGGCACCAAGGTTAAAATTAATACATGTATTTCTGAAATAATGAAACTGAAACGTTAAGGTTCAGCACCGCCCCCTACTGGCTGCAAGTTGACACTTTCATATAAATAAAAACAAAAAACAACAGATTTTATTGAAATAAAAACATGACTATGATTTTGGATAATCAGGTGGGTGAACACTGAAGTTACTCTCCCAATTGACCCAGTGGAAGACTGTTTGCACTGAGTAGATCCCAGTTTGAACATTTTGATTAACATAAAATAAAGTTGAGTCGAGCAGCTACGATTGGTGTTTGAGGTAATCTTCAAATGTCTTTTAAGTGTGCAGAAAAGAAGGAGGCACAAAAAATAACTGAGGAGCTTTTTGGTGCAGAGAAACAACAAAAAAAAAAGTTAAATGCTGCTCTTGACATGTTCTTCTGGTTCACACAAACATGCTCCAGTTTCGACTAAAAGTTTTACCATTATTCTGGAGGCGTGTCTGGTTTCCAATGGTCGCCGTTGGACACAGCAGCAGTCTTTGAGTCCTCTGTTTCCTGTTGGATATCGGCCACATGGCGTTTTCTGCTCCCCTCTTCCTCTGTGGTGCCGTTAGTTTTCCGTTCCCTCTTCCTCTTGCAGACGAGTCCGGAGTCTTCCTCCCCAATGCGGCCCTCTGGGATTCCCAAAACTCGCAGACAGACAATGGCAGCTGCTTGTTCTGCAAATTTCTTCGACTTCTCCCTGAAAATAAAAGATAATTCAACATGACAGCCCTCTGTGCCAGTATAAGAAAGAGTGTGAGTGTGTGAGTGTGTGTGTGTGTGTGTGTGTGTGTGCGCAGACCACAAGGAAGATCTGTATTTCTTCTGTGCTACAGTCACAGTTGACTGAAAGGCTCGATCCTTGGAGCGCTGCACCTGAAAACAAAACACACGCTGAGCAAAATTTGACAAAAAAAAATTACATGCAATATGTAAATTATTAAGACTTCTTGTTAACTTTCATTCACCTTGTTTCTCCCTCATGTGACTTTAATAACAAGTCACTGAACATAATTTTCACCTTGTTTTGAATTTTTACATGAATTTGACCCAGTCGGTAACCATTTTTCTGATTGTTCCAACTAGACTTCCAGAGTATTTAGAAATCCTGTGTTCCTATTATGTGTCGTGCAAAGCAGCAGCCACCAGAGGGCAGTCTGCAAGCAGCTCGGCTCAGAAACATGCCGATCTGCTGGACTTAAAACTAAAGTGACTTTGTCCATGTTTGGGTTTTATCCTGATCATAGAAGTGGGCCAAACAACACAGA
>JAOWBC010002003.1:0-21867 GCA_028566105.1 Hypoplectrus providencianus
TGTGTGTGTGTGTGTCTTTGTGTGTCTTTGTGTGTCTGTGTGTGTGTGTGTGTGTGTGTGTGTGTGTGTGTGTGTGTTACCCACCTGGGTTAAATACTCTCCAGCTGTTTCTTACTTCCATTTAGTTAGCCTGCTTCTCTAAGAATTAATTCAGTCATGAAAATAAAAAACATGCATGTCAATCCCACAGGCAGATGAAGGGTTAAATTGTGCCTTTCTTTATTGGTTTTATTGATAACTTACCTTGTTTTTTGTTTCTGTGTGTCACAGTCCGGGAGCGGATCTGTTCATGTCAGATGAAGTTTCTGATACAACCAGCGATCTGATGCTCGCCCAGATGCTGCAGATGCAGTTCGACCGCGAGTTTGACGATCAGCTCCGCCGAGAGGAGAAGAAGTTCAACGGTGACAGTAAAGGTAGCACCACAATAGTTTGAACAGTTGAAGTTTACCATACATGTGTTAAAATATAGCTGGAACAGTGACTGACTGGATTTGATTTGATGAAAACTTTGTGTTGTGATGTTTGTTTCCAGTGTCCGTCTCCTTTGAGAACTACCGCATGGTCCATCCGTATGAAGACAGCGACAGCTCAGAGGACGAGGTGGACTGGCAGGACACAATAGACGACCCCTACAGAGCGGGTAATACATGTGCATCAAATGATAGACGAAAAAATTATTTTAGTTAGGGGTCTTGCTCTACATCATTTGTGTTACTTTCATCAGGGTGCAGTTTAATTCCATGTGGCAAAATGGAGAACATTCCTGAAAATCTATTTTCTATTGATTTAGTTTTTTTAAAAAAAAGCTATCAGGATTTTGATGACACTTGGAAATTATTTCTATAAACTATATTGAATCAATTCTTTTTGTTTTTCTGCCCCAAAAAATGTTTGAGTTGCTCCCACATATGGTCCCACACACCTATGTTCATGAACTCTGGGTCATGACCGAAAGGACGAGGTCGCGGATAAAAGCGGCCGAAATTAGCTTCCTTCGCAGGGTGGCGGGGCTCTCCCTTAGAGACAGGGTGAGGAGCTCTGTCATCTGGGAGGAGCTCGGAGTAGAGTTGCTGTTCCTCTGCGTCGAGAGGAACCAGTTGAGGTGGCTTGGGCATCTGTACCGGATGCCTCCCGGACGCCTCCCGCTAGAGGTTTTCCGGGCATGCCCCACCGGGAGGAGGCCCCGGGGAAGACCCAGGACACGCTGGGGTGACTATGTCGCTCGGCTGGCCTGGGAATGCCTTGGGGTCCCCCCGGAAGAGCTGGAGGAGGTGTCCGGGGAGAGGGAGGTCTGGGCGTCCCTGCTTCGACTGCTGCCCCCGCGACCCGGTCGGAGATAAGCGGTGGACAATGGATGGATGGATTGATTGTTCCCACATTTAGCCATGATTGTGCTGATTCAATAGAGCTGTAGGACGTATTGCTGTAGGACGTATTGATTTATGTAATATTTATCATTTATTTTGTATTAATTCCAGTGAAACACAAGGACGCAGACAGGAAAATGTAAAAAGAGCAAAAACGCCCTGACTTGCTGGGGTTTAAAAGGTTAAAGTCTTAATTATCTCATAAGCTCAAAGTTGTGTGTTTTTGTGTTTGATCCATCAGAAAAGCCCCAGCCTACATCCAGGAGAGGTTTCATCGGGAGAGGCAAGAGCATCACCACCAAACATGACATAGATATCTGTGGTCGCAAGAACACTGCGCGCATGGACAATGTAAGACGCAACTCTTATAGATGTATAGATGGATTGATTGATAGATTGCTGTGGTCAGTGTCCCCTGTCAGACAAAGCTGAAGTGTGGTGCAGTTTATATTTATTTAGACATGTTCACTGACATTCCAACAGATCGCTAAAAATTCGCATGTCGTTTTATCTCTTGCAGTTTGCTCCAGAGGTCCATGTGGGTGATGGGCTGGGGATGGACCTGAAGCTGTCCAACCAGGTCTTCAACTCCCTGAAGCAGCACTGCTACAGTGAGCAGAGGCGCAGCGCCAGACTGCACGAGAAGAAGGAGCACTCCACCGCTGTATGTAGAAATAAAATATAAAAATATAAATTATGTAAACACTGATTATTGACTCCAGCTCTCTCTCTTCTTAGGAACAAGCCGTGGACCCTCGCACTCGTCTGCTGATGTACAAAATGGTGAACGCCGGCGTGCTGGAGAACATTAACGGCTGCATCAGCACCGGAAAGGAGGCTGTTGTCTTCCATGCTGATGGAGGGAGGTGAGTTGAGGTCGCAGGCCTAGTTAGTTCATGTAACAAGAAATAGCTATTATTTTTCTGTTTTAACTGATACCGCCAAACTCATGAAAGCTCACTCTGCATGCTCGGAAATGATCCTCTGTGGTATTCGACATGTTGTTCATGAAGACTTTATCGTCACCTACTGGTCCTGTATTCGTGTTTGAGTGTTTCGAAGGATTATTATGTAAATATGAAGGTGTAGTGGACTGAATGTTTTTTTCAATGCACAGTAAAATATCAGTTTTCTAAAATATTTAATCAGCAGAAAACAAATAAAAAAGGGATACCAACATAGCTTTCCAAAGAAGTGCTTATCTTTTTCGATGTTAGGTCACTAGGTTTCTCCTACCTGATGGGGTTGGATGATTTCTATGATTTCATTTTAGACATTACTCTGGTATTTAAACGTTTCTACCTTTGACCAACACTGCAGAACACATTCTAGACTGTAAGAGAGGAGAAACTGAAAAGTAAGAAACATTTTATCTGTTTGTGTGTCAGCCTGGAGGAGCAGCCTGTTCCGGATGAAGTTGTGCTGAAGGTTTTCAAGACGACGCTGACCGAGTTCAGGAACAGAGACCGCTACATCAAAGATGACTACCGCTTCATCGATCGCTTCAGCAAACTGAACCCACGAAAAATCATCAGGCTGTGGGCCGAGAAGGAGATGCACAACCTGACCAGGTACACACTCTCCTGCGAGTCCCGCTGGTTCTGCTTTTATTTCTCTTTTCTCTTTAAAGGATAATTTCAGTTTAATAAAACCAGGGTACCAATAACACAACATATAAATTGATATTTAAGTTAAGTCTTTAAGTTAAGTCTTAGGTGGCCAAAATATGTGAAAATTTGCAGGCACCAAATACTTGGTCTGCTTACTGCATATAACATTGTGGACATTTTTAAACAATCTGGATTTTTTAACACCTGAAACCCAAGAAGCTTTTTTTTTTTTTTTTTTTTTTTAACATTTAACTCACCTTGTCTTTAATTTTACGGAAACATATAAACTCTTTGAGTCCTGCAGCTCTATGGAAACAGCATGATCATGGCTAGAAGTGAGGAAAAAAAACTCAAACATGTTTTTGCGCAGAATAACACAGTTAGAATGACAGAAATCAGGAAAAAAAGAAGAAACAAGAAAAAAATATCGATTTTTAAAAAATTGGCTTAAATGGAATGAATTTAAACACTTTTCCAAGAGCCCAAAAGTGTCAGGAATGCTGGGGAAAAAATGTTGACCACATAATGTCTATATTGTCATGTTGGCAGCCTCTCCTGATCTCTATGAATTTTAATGATTATTTGTCATGTGAAGGTTCGTCTCAGCAGAATCAGTCATGGCTTCACACTGTCTCTGAGGAACAGAATTTAATGTTTTTTGACAGGTTGTGGTTATTCTGAGTGGTTTATTTTATTAGCATTTTAAATTATTTTAAATTTTAAATTATTGTTAATCATCGTTCTGCTTCAGTTTACCCAACATCTGTTCAAGGACTCTGTGAAAGTTCAAACTGACATTAAAACAGTAGTTTTGAATGTCTGAATTAAAGATGCAATCACTACATTTGATGTGTGTTCAGGATGATGAAGGCGGAGATTCCCTGTCCGAAAGTGGTGCTGCAGAAGAAACACATCCTGGTGATGTCGTTCATCGGGAAAGACCACGCTCCTGCTCCCAAACTCAAAGATGCCGTGTTGAGTTCAGAGGAGATGAAGAATGCCTTCTACCAGGTCCTACACGTAAGTACACTGTCCTGCAAGTACGACTCTTTGTTCCACATGTACACAATGTGTAATGATTGTTTGTTTCCAAAATGTTGTAAAAATTCTGATGTGACTGATGGCTCTGTCAGTATTCATTTGGTTTCAGCAGTGAACACAGTGTCAGAGAATTCTGTACCAATTCATTTTAATGTAATTATCATGCATTTGAATGAGAATGTTTTCTAATTTCAACATTCTCTCAATACTCTCTGACTGTACATCTCACTGTGTATTTGTTTCTAAACAGAAAGTTAGTTGCTTTTTGTTCTACATGCGAAGTGGTTGGATGTTGTTGGTTTTGGATACTAATAAACATGTCCTAAATTTCTGATGTTTCTGTGTGCAGGTGATGCAGCAGCTGTATAAGGAATGTAATCTGGTTCACGCTGATCTCAGTGAATACAACATGCTGTGGCACGAAGGAAAGGTACTAAGCCTGTCTCTCCTTTTTATCTTTTTATTCAGTTCAAATATTATAAATAAAATGATAAAAATAATACTGATTTGTTAGAAATAAAAAGTTTTCAAAGACTATATCCACTACAAATCCGTGTCTCTCACTGAGATAAATTCCCCTCTTCTTTTTTAACTCCTCCTGGAGACTTCATACATTACCAAAAGTGACAGAGTGACTCATAGCTGTGTGTGTGTGTGTGTTTTAGGTGTGGCTGATTGATGTCAGTCAGTCGGTGGAGCCCACCCACCCTCACGCCTTGGAGTTCCTCTTCAGGGACTGCAGGAATGTTTCCACGGTGAGTTCCAGGCTCCTCTCACACATATGTGACTGTTAGTCCTGTAGAGTTAAAGTGGCAGTAAAACCTGCTGTAGTCAGTGAAAAAAAAATGTTTTTTTAAATATGTGTATTACATATATGGGTGTGTGTATGCTTGCTGCAGTTCTTCCGGAAAAGAGGAGTGACCGAGGCATTGAGTGTGTATGAGCTTTTCAACACTGTGAGCGGACTGAACATCCCTGTTGGTGAAGAGGACGAGGCCGAGTTCATGTCTGAGGTAAAAAGGCTTTTGTGTGCCTCTGCTTAAAAAACTTGGGAAAAAAAGTCCTTAAAAAATGCTTGTATTTGATGACTGAAAAGGTGTATGAACTATGACAGCCTGCAAAAAAAAAACTTTGAAACTGAGAATGTTTGTTTAGAGTCGCAGAATTTCAAAGCTCTCTCTATCTGCTCCATGGCAGATTGTGGCGTTGGAGAAGAGAAATGAGGATCATGTGCAGCGGCGAGGAAAGAAAACCTTCCCAGTGGCCTCTGAAGATGGCGGCCCTCCTTTAAAACCCGACGCCGATGACTAACGCCCCGGCACGCTCTCTCTTCACGATCCCACCGTGTTGAAAACGCCATAACAGGAGACGACCGGACGAGGCGTCGCTACCTCCTCCAACCCTCCAACCATGACAACCACCCACCTACTGCTTCCTTTGAACAGGCAGGACGGAGCGCCACCTGCTGGCTGCAGGAGCCACTTTCACTGTGCTGGATGATGAAGTCAGAGCGTCCTGAGAGGCAATGACAGGGTTTCCTGAAGCTGAGACCACATCTCATGTCCTCCTGCTGGAGTCCACCCACGCTGATGTCCATTCCAGTGTGTGTTTTTAAAGAATGGCAGCAAAAAAAAAAGTTAAAAAGACTTATTCTGTCAGCTGTAGTTATCTCTACATGGCTGATTTTTAAGTTCTAAGTTTGTGAAGATGCAAAGGAATGAAGCTGAAATGATGCAGAAGACAACATAGATGTTTCCTTTTTCCCCTCTCTTCTTTTTAAATGTGATGGTGTTTCAATATTTTAACATGTAGCTTCAGTAAAGAACAAAAGAAAAACAGCACATAATATTTACTTAAGACACATTCGATCAGGAAATGGTTAATAATCAAAGACTGCATCTGACCAGTCCACTGATGCCTCATGTTGAATACATACTTAATGGTTTATAATATTTGATTTGTCACATACTGGCAATGGCATATGGAACATGCGAAATAACTAAAAGAAACAGCAATTTTACGAAACAAACTTCTTCTTAAGTAACTTCTTATAGTTAAACTTCTGTCTCTAACGTTGATTTTATGAAATCTCTTTTCCTACACTTTACTACAGTCTATCAGAGGGAATTATACAGATATAGAGATTTACAGCATAAAAGAAAAATAATGCACCAAAGGTTAACACCAGAAGAAAAAAGATTTAGCTTTTGTTGTCCTTCTGTTTTATCGTACTGTTTTATTTTTGGGGCTCAAACATGATGGTGGAGGTTTTTAAGTTTTTGTGTGGAAGCTGAAGCTAACGGGTACCATAAATGATTTGGCAATGCTTGAAATTAAAGCGCAAATTAAATGTATTGTGCGATTAAATGTCGTAGATGGAAACAGTTTTGAATTCTTTGCAGTGATACACATGAAAATGAAAGTTACTCTTAGATTGTGTATTTGTTGTCAAAAAATCAGTTGAACTTTTGAAAAAGTGAAGATTACTGTGTGCAGACTCCTCGCATGAAGTTTTGGTACATTTAATCGTATAAATTGTCAAACTGCACTGTTGACATTAAAAAATGAAGATACATATTTTGTCTTTATATTTATTATTCATCAAATATTATTGGTTTAAAATTGTATTATATATCATTATCGGTTACTAAATTCAGCTCAAAATTAGTTAAACCGTATTGAACATGTGATCCTGGGACAGTCACATGAGTGAGCAATATAAACAGGATCATTTCCGACCTGACTCCTTCAGAATAAGAGGGGATTCCCCATATACATGACCTGGTTTTGTTACAGATGTGGAAATTAAATAGCAATATTTCAACGCAATTATAATTTGTCTTATTTAAATCACAAATATTAAATTCTGCACGTTTACTACACAGTATATACTGTTGCAATCATAGAAAATATAGTTTAAGTTGTCAAATGTCTACTTTATGGCTCAAAGTGGTTGGTTTCCAGTTTATTATGTAAATGAATAAACATTGTATTAAAAGACCCATATTTACGTGTTTTCAATTAGTTTTGCATTAGAATATGTAATTTAAATTAAATAGGGTATGAACCATAGGTATGAACAAGTATGAACATAGATACGAACTTTTTAGCCTGTGCTTTTATTCCGAAGGAAAGCGGAAGTGGAATGCTCAGTGAGAACTCTTCCTGTTTTCTGCCGCTTGTAAAGACTCTAAACTGATTGCAAAACAGATATATTCCCCAAAAAAGACAGCAACAAAGAGTGAGGATGAGCGAGGAGCATTACCTGGAGCTCTGTGAGAACCCGGTGCAGTTTGAACATGCCTCCAGTGTTAACAACGTCTTCTTTGACGAGGCGAACAAGCAGGTGAGCTAAGCTAGTTAGTATCGATGTAGCTAGCACAGCCTACTGACAGTTTGTCAGTTTGAATAACATTTAACAACAACAATTTGCTGGTTGAGATGGTTGAAATGGTTAATTTGTAGCTAACGCCAGCATAAAATTAAACAAGAACTTCAACTCAACATTAGAACTCCCTGAACCCAGACAAGCTGGTTCAGGGAATTGTTGTGCTCTTTTTACACATTAAATCCATATAAAGTCCCTAGTCCTACAGTTATATTTAATTAACACAATCATTGCTAGTTAAGTGGGAATAACTGAAACATGTCTTTGCACAGAATCTCACAGTTGGAATGGCATAAGTTGAATGTTTTATGATAAATAGCACTTCCGAGTGCCTTCAACTGCCAGGAGTGTTGTTAAACATTAAAAAAAAAACATACTATCAATATCGTCTTCATCTTTGCAGCCTTTCCTGTCAGCTCCTCTCTGCTCTGTGTAAACACATTTTCAGTGAATATTTGTCACTCACGTTGATTTACACTGTGACACTATTTTAAACTTAATCTTGGTCACTTTCATGACCTATGGTCAGTTCAAGGGCTTCTCAAAAGTTCGGTTGATAATAAACAGTGATAATCTATGTGTTTTTAGCGGCTTTTTAATGATGAAGTAGTCAGACTGCAGTAAAAGCAGTTATACAGCACTCTCAAATAAATACAAATATATTATACACGTATCGACAGTGCAGTTAAATTTTCACTGTCAGTGTTTTATGATTATATGTAATGTTTTTTTTTAGTTAATATTGTATTATTATATAAGTATGTAAAGGTAGCTGTGGTACTGTAGTACTATTAGTAGTGTGATATTTAAGTACAAGTCGCGTGGGAAGTTGGAGAAGTAGTAAGGAAATGTGTGTTTGTATTTTTATTGTCAGAAGTACGAATTGTTAGTTAGTATTATGAATAGAGAAATTTATATTATTATTTATTATTTTGTGAATACAATTTTTACTGAACAACAAGATGGTGCTATGCCTGTAAACACAGAAAAGAATAATATGATGAATTGGAGGACTAGAGAGTTAACCATGGCGTCCTCTGTAAAATTTTATTTCAGTTTTAGAGGAAAACAACACAATTTAACTTCCCAAAAAGAGGCAAAACACTATTTTTAAAACCCTTGAAAGATCATCATTGTGATGATGATGAGTTTTAAGTAAGATGACCAATCATCTCTTATTCTATTGATACATTTAATTCTTTTGTTTTGTGTTTTTGTCTTTTGTTTGTGTGTGTATTTGAAATCATATGTTATCTGAAGAAAAAGTAGGGTACTCATACTGCAGAACAATGCCTTTTCAGGGTTCTACTTTATTATTTTACCCTGTTATACAATTATCTGATAAGATAAAGCTGTGTAAAATCACTTATTAGTGCTTCAAACTTGAAACCTTAAACACAGTTTTCTGGGGTTTTTAACTTCTGCTTTTTCACATCCTGTTTTCTCACTACAGGTGTTTGCGGTACGTTCAGGCGGTGCCACAGGGGTGGTGGTCAAAGGCCCAGATGACAAGAGCAGTGTTGCCTTCAGGTACATTACCCTGTGAAGGGATTTTAGCTACAGGATGAGCATATCGTTTAGACAGGCTACAACAAAAGACAAGAGTTAAGACTGTCAGGAGATTTTAATTCTGTTTTCAGGGTCTTTCTACAATAAATGGGCTATTTTGGGGGGATTACTTTTCAAGCCTGCCAGATCAACATTGATGTTTTGCTTAATTGAAATGAGATGCGTTGAAGGTAAGAACAATAAGTATATATAACCTGTAATAATGTTTACCAACACAGAATGGACGATAAAGGAGAAGTAAAGTGTATCAAGTTCTCAATTGGAAATAAGATCTTGGCGGTTCAGAGGACTACAAAGTCTGTGGTGAGTTTAGCTGAGAAGGACTTGTATGAATCTGAAATGCAGTCTTTGTAGTTTCTTGATCACATGTACAGCTTTGGTTTTGTATTAACTACTGATTTTATATTCTCTGCAGGATTTCATCAACTTCATCCCTGACTATCCGCACACAGAGTTCACCCAGGAATGTAGGGTATGTTACATTCACTGTGTCCGCTGTACTTGTACTGTGTCATCTGTCCTTTTTGTTTATAACCATAATACTAAAAAAAGAGGAAATTTGAGAGTATAAGAGGAACAGCTCTCTGTGAATAAGCTCTTTTTTGTTTATTTGTTTGTTTGTATCCCGTAGACAAAGAACGCAAGTGTTTTGGGTTTCTGTTGGACGAACTGGAATGAGATTGTCTTCATCACAGACCAGGGAATAGAGTTCTACCAGGTAAGTCAGGGACCGCACCTCAGTTTCACACAGGAAAACTCAGAATGGCAACCACAGCAGCATGGAAATATCTTCTTAAAAATGTCTAAAACTACAAAAATGATTATTTAAAGTAGGAACTCTCTATTACGTTAAATAAAGAAGAAGAAAATATCAATGTCGACTCTGGTCCACTTTGACAGAAATGAATAATTGCTGCATATTTTTGTCAAAATAAAATATTTGGAGTTTTGTTATATACTACAGGAGAGGCTGAGATGTCATCAATGATGAAGAGGAGGAACTCTTAAAATATGAGCTCTTTGAACCCCAATTAACAGTCAGGTTGTTATTTTGCTTCTGTCTTCAGTGATAGGTGATCCATTCAAGGACAGGTGGAAAGATCAAACTCTGATGAAACAGTTTCTCTCTATAATGATCGCTGGATTTTATTTTTCTGTAGTTAGAAGATAGAGTGAAAATTTTCAGTTTTCACAGTTTCCAGCTGCAATAAATGTTTTTTAAAATGAAACCTCGCTTCCTTGTCGGGTTCTGCGTTTCGTAGTGTCACAGATCTGAACTCATTTATTGACCGTTATAGGTGTGTTTGTTGTTTGTCCTCTCAGGTGTTTCCAGACAAACGCAGTCTGAAGCTGCTGAAGAGTCAAAGCATCAATGTGAACTGGTACCAGTACTGCCCAGAGACCGCCGTCATCCTGCTGTCCACCACCGTGCAGGGAAACATCCTGCAGCCCTTTGCCTTCAGAGTGAGCCCGCAATCCTCAATCAATGTTTCTTAGTGAACATGTCTGATGTCATGAGATTTGGATTTAAATTTATAATCTTTTAATCTATATTCAGAAAGACATAAATCTCATCAGGAAGATCCTGAGTTTTTGTCCGAGAATAATATCAGCGCAGCTCTTTCAAGAAATAGTTATTTTTAATGTTATGTCATTTTTATTTGGTAGTTAAGCCTAATCTCTGCATATTGTTGGTATATGAGCACTTATATTTAAAGCTGTGTCTCTTTTTTTTTTCATTTAAGAAATAAAAAAATCACAAAATAAGCACAGAAGATGCAAAAATGACACAAATAGCAATCACCAAATTAATAAACACATACATATTAATTAAAACAAATGTAAGTTTAGTTTTGTATTTATGCCTGCTTTTATTCATTTAATTATCTGCTCCTTCATTTACTTACTTATACATTTATTCCTGTATTTATTTCTCAATTTAATTACCGGTATGTATTTGTTTATTTACTTGCTCTTGAATCAATTTACTTATGGATGTATTCATATGTTTATTTATTTGCTCCTGTTTTAACCTATTTTTTATGCATTTATACATTTATCCACTCCCGTATTTAATTTTTTTTGTGTGTGTGTTAAACAGACTGTTATTATTGAGTGTTCTGTTTGTTCTTCAGAATGGGACCATGTCCAAGATGTCAAAGTTTGAGATCGAGCTGCCAGTCGTCCCAAAACCCGCCAAACTTAGCCTGTCAGAGAGGGACATCGCCATGGCCACCATGTGAGTATTTTTTTTAAATGTTTTTTATATATATATATATATATAATTTGTTGCTTCTCTAAGGTTTAGTTTTTCTATTTCTATGTATTTCTACATTTCCTACATTTTTTTTCTATTTAAATGTTTTTAATCCTAGGTTTGAAATTTTTGCTCCTATTTCTTTCTGCTCTTCTTTTTCTTTTTAAAGTGTTGCTCTGTTGATCCTATTTCATTGTCTTCTTCTATGTTTATCCTCACCAAACAATGTGAAAATGTAACTTATTCATTCATTAATGTCTTTCTCTCTCTGGTCAGTTATGGTCAGCTGTTTGTGATGTATCTCAAACACCACTCGAGAACTGCCAACAGCCCCAGTGCAGAAGTGGTGCTGTATCACTTACCCAGGTACACACACACATACACAGTCTTGACTTCATGGCTTCATAACAGCTGTTTTTTGGCTTTTTTGATGGAAGACCAATAGTAAATGCTGCAGAGAAGTTCTGAAAAATATGACAGAAACTGTACCAAATTTGCCGGGGATTGATCTGAAGACATAACAGAAAGAAAAGCAGCAGTGTTCGTCCAAAGACACAGAAAATGAGTCATGGGAGGGTAGAAATATTGACCAACGTGTAAAGGTTCTATGTGCGAAGAACATTATGAGCCTTGTGGCTTAAACACATGTTGCACTTGCTGGAAATTTCTATCAGTGTCTTTAAAATATTGGAAGGCGACTATTTCATACATTTGTTTTGGATTTTTTTTTTATCACACCCCCACGATTTAGCTGCAAATTTTGTTATATATTAGTACTTGTACAATTTTTTTGACAGATGCTAATATGAAAGCTTCAACACTATGCTGAAAGTGTAAATAAAATGCCATTTGCCATAAAGTGCATTATGATACTCACGTAATCTTTGGTGTGAAGGGACAGAAGGAGTTTTTAACCGCCACTTTCCACACAAAAATCCGGTTACATTTTGGAGGAGGTCAAATATAATAAGAACAGAATTAGAAAGTAAAATTAAATGTAAAATAATTATTGTAGAAAGAATAACATAAAAAGCAATTCTGTTATCTTTATCAAGCTGATTGTTATTTGAAATGTTTGAGACATGGTTTGGATTGTGTCGTAGTTTTTAAATGTTGTGTGTTTAAATGTGTTTAGGGAGGGTGCGTGTAAGAAGACTCACGTGTTGAAGCTTAACACAACGGGGAAGTTTGCTCTGAACATCGTTGACAACCTGGTGGTGGTTCATCACCAGAGCTCACAGGTTTGATCCTTCATTTGTTGTTTTTCTGATTTAATTTTAACAGTAAAACAAGAATCAGACATACCAACAGGAAAGAAAAGAAGAGCGTCGTATAGAGGATATTAAAAAACAACAACCCTAAAGGAGAAATAATTACAGCAAATACAAAACAGTTGTGTAATCCACTAAATTAAATAAATGAAAAATAATCACAAGGTAGGCAACATTAGTAACTCAAATTTGTGAAATAAAATAATAACTTGTTTTATTCCTATTAGCTCAACAGTAATGAGAACATTATATACATTTATATTTATTTCAGACCTCTCTGATCTTCGACATCAAGCTGAAGGAGCCCGACTGTGCTGTCAACACACACCAGCCAGTCCTCCCCGGCCGCTCCATACACCCCTACAGGATACCGCTGGCAGGTACACACACACACACAAACACACACACAGTCGAGCTGTCTGTAGTGTGTATGTTATGTGTATGTATGTTTCCTTCTCTCTGCAGGTCCAGCAGTTGTTCCCTCCCAGCCTCCAGTACCATGTCAGCTCTGTATCCTTCAAAGTTGAAATATCAGGAACTTTCCTTTTCATGCATTTTATTCTTTGATTTGACTACATTTGTCTTGAACGTTTTGCTACTTTACAATTTAACATTTTTAAAGGGTAATAATATAAACCTAACTGATTATACAGTAGACCTGAAATTACTTTAATGCTTTTAATTCTTTTTAAGTTGTCAATTCGGGCTCAATTTCTCACTATTTTTACAAACCGATCAACTAGCTACTTTATTATAGAGAAAATAAGCATAATAATAATAATAATAATAAAAATTATTTTAGAAATCCCTTCTACCTTGTGAGAGACTTAGATGCTGCTTTTTACTGTCATTTTTCCAGGAAATAAACATATTCAGTGAAATATGACATAAACACAAGCCTCAAATCTCCATTTTTTCTTTGAAGCATTTTTCTAACTTTTTTCCATATAAAATCCAAACCTGATGCCTAAGGCTGGAATTTTCTTATTCTGTTTTAGTCAGTCACAGGCTGAAGGGACATTTTTATAATTTAAAGTATTTGACTTTATTTTCCTACAGATGCTTCTACTTTAGTAAAGATTTTTTTTCTTGAACTGTGTCTCTTAACCTTTCTTTTTTGCTGATCTTTAACTGTAACTCCAGACTCATCGTCTTGGAGTGTCTTCCAACCCGACATAATCATCAGTGCCAGTGAAGGTGTGGAACACACACAAACACATACACACACACACAACAAGAAAAGTACAATAAAATGATCACAAATCATTTTTTATAATAAACAATGTTTCTTTTCTTAAGTCTTCATTTTTTTTTTAACAGTCATGTAATAATTGTGGCTTGAGAGATTTTTTGCCTTAATGCATCTCCAGTAACTGGGTATTGGGCAACACTGGGTGTTGCATTTGTCCAAATTGTTAATATATTTTTTCTCCACTATAAGTATAAGTAATATACCAGTTCATTTGAAAATAAAACTTTAATCATATGGACCAACAGTGAAAACACACCAAGTGTTTTATCAGGAGAGGGCAGCGATCGACTTGGGGTTATTGTATCACTTTAAGCTACAAAATAATACCTGCCACGAATCAGTGAACAGCTCTGTCAACACCTGACTTATGTCACAGAAAAATGTTCAGAAGAAAAGACATTTAAAAAAAACTTTGCACCTTTGTTTAAAAATGTTGTTTGTGTGTTTGTCAGGTTACCTGTGGTACCTGCAGGTGAAGCTGCCCCCCACTGTGAACCTGCTGCAGGACAAAGGCAAACTGATGGACTTCTTGTTACGACGCAGAGACTGCAAGATGGTCATCCTGTCCGTCTGCTCACAGAGTGCGTCTGTCTGTCATCTTATCCTAATTTCATAGAACACGTCTTGGGTTTTTTTTAAGTACAAAAGCTCAAAGAAATTATGCCAATAGTTCTTTTTTTTTTCTTGGATAGCAGGATGGAGAGCCAGAAAATTAATTAGTTTGAGGAGTACTTCATCACAGCATTGCATCTTGTACTTAGCAGAGGATTGTGGATTTCACAGTTGCTGTGGTGTTTTTTGTTTTTTTAATATATATATATTATTAACGCCTCACAGAGCCTCATCTGGTTTCGTGACATAATAAGGACATATGTTGATGTGCATTTCAAAACACAGTACATAATGTTGCATGTAACCTGAGCCTGTGTGTCTTTGTTTCAGTTCTGGAGGGCGGGGAGAAGGGCAGCCTTCCTGTTGTGGCGACTGTATTTGACAAACTCAACCAGGTGTATAAGGAATACCTGGAGGCCGAGCAGTCCTACACCGTGGTGAGTGGGGGTTATCACAGAGCAGCTCAAACATTGGAGCCAGGGCTCTGTTTAATTGAAATGTTTCTGCGCTTGTAGGCGATGGAGTCCGGGCCGAGTAGAGGCAGCGCGGCCCAGAAGCGTCCAGTCAGAACCCAGGCAGTCATCGACCAGTCAGACATGTACACACACGTCCTGTCTTCATTCACAGAGAAGAAGGTAGAAAAAACACACACTGACTGATGAGGAAGTTTTAGCTATCCCTCAACACGTTTTCTAGGCACAACTGTTGCTTATTTTGGGAAACAAGTATGTGTTCTCCACATATTGTCCATATTTTCAGTATTGTCCTGTTTGCAGCCCCTCCTGTCCTCTCCTCTCGGCTCTGTGTAAACAGATTTTCAGTGAATATTTGTCACATGACCATTCATCTCAGCAGAATCAATCAAAGTTTGACAATACCATGACAAATTAAAAAGAAAAACTCAAGTACGATTTCTTTGATAATGTATTTTACAAAAAATATTAAAAAAAAGAGTATTGCCCTGTCTGGGTGTGCTCTGTAGTTTTAATGCAGATGCATATAATTTAACATATTCAGTCAAATATCACACAAAAAAGTTGTTCTCTTACAACTGGAAACAATATAATATGTAACAATATAAATAATAATTAGTATAGGATGTATTTATGCAGATGGAAATAAGTTACAGTTGGCACTTTTAAAGGAATGTGTATTTTTAGATTTTCATTTCCTTATTTTTCCTGTTGTCTGCAGGGTGTCAACCATAAATTCATCATAGCAGTGCTGATGGAGTACATCCGCTCTCTGAACCAGTTCCAGATCACAGTGCAGGTGAACTTGAGGGACACGGGGGCATAGTTTTAATTTTATTTTACTTTTAATGAGTGTTCCTCTGCTGCAGCCCTCCGGACTTTAAAACTTCTGGTTTTTCTGTTTGTTTTTCCCCAGCATTACCTGTACGAGCTGGTGATAAAGACGCTGGTGCAACACAACCTCTTCTACATGCTGCACCAGTTCCTGCAGTACCACGTCCTCAGTGACTCCAAACCACTGGTGAGTTCACTCCTCCAACAAGCTCAGGTTCAACCAGCTCTGTGCACGAAAGCAGTTAACAAAGACCTGAGGTAATGTCAAAGTGAATGCTTTAACATCTGGCCTCAACAATTAATGCCACAATGACCTGGAGATTCATTCAAATGCAGCTCAGCACTTATAGTCAACTTGTTCTGGTCTAAAAAAAAATATTTAATTGATAAGTAAACATTATGAAAAATAAATGATTATACATTATTTTAAAATAATATATTTTATTGATTTAGAGCACATTTTTTGCATACATTTTTTTACTTTTTGTGAAAGAAATACAATAAAATTATTTATTTATTTACTCTGAACTGTAGTCAAACGCTTTCCTTCAGTCTGTATAATTTAATAAGAATAAATCTATTTAATCCAATCTATGAATCTTTTCTATCGCCCTTTAAAACAAGCCATAATAATTATATAAATAAATAAAATATTAGAAATGTAAATAACATGAATATTTTCAGCTGGTGTGTAAAACTTTTGCTTTCTTCACCATCCAAAGTGATTATTATCATTATTGTTGAAAAAAAGATGAGAAAAATTAGGAAAAATCTAGGAGTAAAAACAGTTAACCGATAAATTAAATTAAATTAATTAATTAAAATAGGGAAAACAACAATTATACTCATTCATTTTTAGTTAGAAAAAAACATTTGACTATATTTTTATGATATTTTAAAATTATCTTTATTATTTAAATTATAATTATTTTCAATTTCTATGAAAAATACATTAAAATTATCTTTGTTATTTAGATTTTTTTTTTCCATTCAAAAGTGGATAAAATATGGTCAAAAAACCCTCATAAATATTTTAATCAATACACCAACACCTTTGGAACAATACAGGTATACAACAAAAAGTAATTTAAAAAAAAGTTTAAAAAAAAAAAAAAAAAAAAGAACAAAAGTCAATTTGGATATTTCCAAAGCGAACAAACCTGCTCTCTGAACTGCTGAGAAACAACCTTATTTTAAGGATTTCTGTTTGGAAAGATTTTGTGGTGTTAGTCATAATAACAATTATTATAATAATAAGGAGACCAGTTCTGTTTTGTCTGTTTATCCTTTCAGTACATTTCCATTTTTAATAATGAAACGTTTCATTTTCTTTGTGTCCAGGCGTGTCTACTTCTGTCTCTGGAGAGTACATACCCTCCTGCACACCAACTGTCCCTGGACATGCTGAAGGTACCACAAACACACACACGCACACACACTTTGACTACTGAACATTGTGTGTAATGTTGTGTATTTTACTGTGTGTGTCCAGCGCCTCTCCACTGCCAACGATGAGATCGTGGAGGTTCTGCTATCGAAGCAGCAGGTCCTGGGCGCGCTCAGATTCATCCGCAGTGTCGGTATGTCAATGTTTTATTTTAACAAGCAGCCAGAAGCTGCTTCTCTTTCTGCCGGACTTTTATTCAGAAAAGAATGAATAAATACATGACCTGACAGTAAATTAAAATGGAAAAATAATGCAAATATTAAGAAAATAATCGAGTTTGTGGAAACATATTATTTTGCACAGACATGTTTGAGTTGTTCCCACTTTTAGCCAAAATTGTTCTGATTCCACAGAGCTGCAGGATTTACAGATTTATACAGATATTGCAGTGAATTACAAGGACACAGTGAGGAAATAGATAAGAGACAAAGAGCAAACACCCTGGAACTGGTTTCCCTTGTTACAGGCGGACATGACAATGTGTCCTCCAGGAAGTTTCTGGATGCGGCGCGGCAGACCGGAGACCAGATGTTGTTCTACACTGTGTTCAGGTCGTTCCAGCAGAGAAACCAGCGGCTGAGAGGAAGTCCCAGCTTCAACCCTGGTGAGAGGAGACACAAACACATGGAGCCCATAAGCACCTCTTGATGAAATCCAGGAGTGTGCTGTGATAAACTCTTTTCCAGCCTTTATCCTGCCTGCTGTGTGTGTCTGTATTAACATGAAGCTGCTGCCTTCATTCTGGAATTCCATCATTAGTTACAACCAGTGCCACTCAACCTGAAATGTTTGTAACCAACTTTTATCCCCTCTCTCTCCACCTCCCCCCTCTGTCTCCTGCTCCCTGCCTCTTATTCTCTTCCCATTGTCCCCCCATCCTTCTCCTCTCCCGCATGCCCCCCTCCCACTCTGCATCTATTTCCTTCCATCGCGTCTTTTTCTCCTCTCCCTTATCCTCCCTCCTGTCTTTTTCCATTCTTCTTTCCTGTTGTGCCTCCCCCTCACTCCATCCCTCTTCCTGCCTCCATCATTTCTCCCCTCCCCTTTTCTATCCCTTCCCCTTGCTTCCTTTCTGTCTCTATGCCTCTTGCCCACCCCTCTGCCCTCTTCCTCTCTCCCCTCTTTGCCCCTTGCTTCTCATCTCTTTTTGTTCATCTCCTCAATCCCCTCTCACTCTGCCTCTCCTCCCTCTCTCCAGGGGAGCACTGTGAGGAGCATGTGGTTCACTTTAAGCAGCTGTTTGGGGATCAGGCTTTGATGAAACCTTCCACTGTGTGATCTGAGCGGGACACCTGAGGACTCTGCCCTCAGTTTGGACTCACAGAAGGTGCTCAGTTTATCCATGCACTCTAAAAAAATGTTTCTGACTTATGGCAAATATTTTTTAATTATTATTTTAATACAGGTTAAGAAAAAAATTATTTGAAGTATTGGCAAACATCAACAAAGAGAGTATTCAAAGGAATTGTTCCACAGCATAAACTTTTGAAAATCTAATGGGGAAAAAGCAGAACAAAATAACAAAATATAATTAATAATGTTTTTTGTCTTTAGGAAAACACTGGCATTTTGCATTGGAACAATATGGGTTATAATAACAAAGAGTCAAAAAACTGCAAGTTTACAGTTTTATTCCCTTAATATTAGGTGTTTATTCTAAAATATTTACTGTAGTATTGGGGATTTTATTTTGAAAGTAAATTGAAAGAAAAGAAAAAGAGTCTCTTAAAATTATGAAAAATGTGATTTGTGACTGCATTGTTGATCCAAAGTCTGGAGAATGATAGGACCTTGGAAACAGGGAAATCAAACCGGTTACTGTAGGAAAACCTCTAATGAAACTTAGGTGGCGGTGTGTACAATAGCAGCAAATGTTACCCCTGTTTGAATAATGTAAATATAAGAATTGTCTTTATTTTATTTGAAATGTGTTTTTTTTTGTATAAGAAAGAATACAATATTGTATTACTAACAGCTGCTATGTGTATGTTCAGCTAATAAAAGATTAACATACTTCTATTTGAACTACCTTTCCTGGTGTTTTTATTAATATATTTTTCTTATAATGTGGCAATGTGGTGTTTTTTTGTCTTTTCTGGCTAAATGCTTTAATAATATAAATCAAGAAACAATATGTGACTATCGAGGCGTTTAAAAAAAAAAAAGACCTTTTGACTGACATTGACAAAATTTAGTATCCCTTATATTAAAATTTTAATATAAAGTGTTTTTATGTTTTTTTATTATTTTGGATAAATTTGGATAAACTATAATTTTTAACATGGGCATTAAAAAATATGGTTGGAAATAATCAACACTTTCTTACCTTTTGACATCCCATAACATGGTGACTTCCTGTTATATTGGACAAACTATCCTCTTACATTAATCAGCAGTCAGCTTTCAAAACTGATATGGCTCTCTTAATTTTTTTTTTATTTTGACAGTGGAAGTGGTGCAGTGTGAAAGGGGGACACACAGGGAGGGGGCCATGAGTCAGACTTTAATCTGGGCGACCAAATTACGAGGGCTCGGCCTCTGTGGTATAAGATCTACCAGGTGTGCCACCAGGACTCACCCTTAGAAATCCCATTTTCAATAAGCAGAGAGAGAGAAAGGCCTCACTGTCTTTAAAAACCAGATGCTGGCCTTCACTCAGTGCACTTTAGTTTTGTTTTTTGGCTCTTTGCACAGATAAAAAATCTAAATCAGTCAAACAAGAAAGATACCAGCACACACTGCTACTTTAACTTTCACAAATGTCACTACAGAAGGGATATTACCAGTAGCTTCAAATATAATTATAATAAATTCATGCTAATTATTTATTCCCATCTTAGATTTTTTTTTACTTAAATGTTTTAAACTCCATGTTTAAAACAGCATGAAATAATAAAAGTTTATAGAATAATTTATCCAGCCTTGATAACTGAAATATTTTAAAATTACAGAATTTTGCACGCTTCCCTATACAACTAGGTCACAGACCTGGAGAGCAAACTTTTTACAACCAGTGACGGAATGTATATATGTCTAGAATAAACCTGAACTAGTAAACAAAGAAGTCATTTAATTAGCGGGATCAAACGCCGCACGACCACACAGTCAGTCTATCTCTCCTTATAGAGACAGACCATCCCCTTGCCTGTTTCACTGTGACGAGCACAACATCCAAAGGCGCTGCATGCGCGCTCCACTCTGCCCACACAACGGGACAGTCGGCCTGTATCCTCGGGGGGGGTCAGGGGTATGTAAATAAATGTCACATAACATCAAAAACGAACATCGCTCAGCATAATAAACGCCTGGTTTAAAGACTGAAGATATTGTTTAAACTCTTACTAGGACCAATAAAGTTTGAAGATTTATTCACTCAGGGAATAAGACAAATTTAAACTGAAAAAAAAAAAGATTTTTTTGGACCTGTATATATTACAATTATTAAATGTTTATATTCTACTTGAAAATATCATTTCAGCGCTTTTACTTAAAAAAAATATTACCTTTCATTTATTATGTTACTTGGTGTTGCTTTGTAATTTTGTATGCCATTTTTATATGTAAATTTTTACATATTTACTCTCACAGTGAATGTATAATCTGTCAAATTTAAATGAAATGATCATTTTAGCGGGGGACACGGGACATGTCCCCTGCACTTTTTTAAGGGGCCGTATTTGTCCATTTGTTCTGCATGAGAAGAAAAACACTTCTGTTGACAAATTATTTGTTTTTATTTCTACCACATGAAACACACTGTTATTATCATATGGCAAACAAAACCTAACTGATATTGAGTGAAATATAATTTAAAATATGTAAATAAATTTAGTATAATCTGTGTAGACATTCAGATTAAATCAAAACCTTTACACTGGTGAGATTTGAAGCCAAAAATCCTTAATGCATGAAAATATAAGAAGTTTAAAAAAATCACACATCGTGCCTCTTTCAAAATCAACACAGTTAACATATGAATACTCAGTAAATTATATTCTATTGCATCTAGTATTTATGAAATCAAACTTACAAAAACGCTCTCCAGCTAGAATGACGAAAACATGGCGTGAAGTTTTTATTCAATACATGACTGGGATGCATTCCACACAGCAAGACAACGAACCTCAAAAACACAACTTACTGGACACATACAGAGAAAAGAGTAAAATATATCTTTCCAAAACATAAACAGGAGCCCGTGTATCAAAATAGTCTGCAACATACAGAAATCTCAAGGCCTGACGTACTCACACAGTCTGTTCAGATTCAGTTCAGCTGTTAACTGTGTGTTAAATCATCTGGACAGCACATGGAAACTTTGAGAGAGTTTAAAAAATAAAACAGAAAGACACAGTGTGTTAATTAAGTCCTCTACAAACACAGAGATTAGTGTTTAAAACTGAAGCTGTGCCCTGTGATCGCTCTGATTATATCAGTCAAAAACAAACAAACTCAAAGACTAAACTACACTCATCTGAAAGTGAATTAAAACTCAGGATAAATAAATGATGAGAGATCTCTACTCGTTTGTTATTGTCCTTAACTCTTCCTCTCCCCCCTCTTCCTTTGGTTGCATCATTGCCAAGAAAAGTCAGAATTTTATTGGTTATCTTGATTATTTCCCTCTGTCCTCTGGTCAAATCTGAAAGTAGTAGTGTAATGTCAGTGTTTACAGAAGCAGGCTGGAGAAGGTGTGCAGGAGCTAAACAATGAGCAGCTGTGAACAAGAGCAGCACATAAACA
>JAOWBC010002009.1:0-12911 GCA_028566105.1 Hypoplectrus providencianus
CCCAAGTTGATCAGGAGCAAAGAGAAGCTCCAGCAAAGAAGGGCATGCTTCAAATTCAGAATGGGCCATCCTAACATGGTTCTGTCTCTTGGTGACCCCACCTCCTCCCTTTTTTCCTCCCTGACTTCAGAGGAAATCTCTACTCTGCTCCAAGAATCATGACCATATACAGCAGCCCGTTGGATCACCAAACTAACAGACTATACCGCGGTCACGTGTCTCAGCTGGCTTTGATTCCACCTCAACAGTCCGGTGCAGGAATGTCACGTCTCTGCTGCGACCCCCTCTAGGGAGCAACCGTTAGGCATCAGCTGGTCTGGTTGGTTTCCCCCAGCGTTAATGCAGTGCCATGACTGTTTGTCTGTGGGTCAGAAACAAGGCCACCTTTTAAGGAGACAAAAACAAAGGTGGTATTTCACGCCTGGTACAGGACTGGGATGAAGTCAGGAAAAAAAGACGGTGATGGGGTGATTTTTATTTTCTCCTCAGACTGGAATGTGAGCAGACGCTGTTTGGGGGCCCCCCGGCAGCAGCTGACTGCACCAATGTGGGTGGGTGACTACAGCCTTCCATTATGAGTCTGCTGTTCAGGGCAGTGTGTCACATACTGAGGGAAGCACACTTTCCACGCTCTCCATCACAGCCCTGGCAGAGGGTGCTGCAGCAAAGAACACTCATACTTAATCATCCAGGTTATGCATCAACGACTGAGCAGTATGAAAATATTAAGTAGGGGGAGTAAGTCACTGATGAGTCATTGTCTTTAGGACACTGACAGGCAGCCACCATAGGTAATTTCAGATCCAAACCATTCTGGGACCCACTGAGAGGAACTGCCCACTGGGGAGCTTCACAGAGAGCTACATACTTTCAACGGCTATTTTCTGTTGGCATTCAGAGCGCCAGAACATTTAAGTGACGGCTGGCAGTTGATGATTAAAATCGCCTTGTATTTCAGGCGTTCCAGCACAGAAGCTAAGCAATGTACTGTTGTGGGCTGTGGCAGTTTCAGCAGCAGGTATTTTGGCCACCAAAAAAAATACTTTATACACTTTAAAAATGTCTTGGACGATCAGATAATTGCTGTTCCTCACAGTAATACATTATACGTGTTCTTTGCTGGTACCTCTGCCTTCTTCTCTAAACCAAGGACATGCCACCTGCCATCGACTGAAGATAATGAATTGATTGTGGATGAGTAAATCATGCAATCCTACTTTAATAAACACTGCACTTGCATGTTTTCAAGATGTTTGGAAACTATTTAAAACAGCGAATTGTAATTTCTTTGCAGGATTTAAGATGCAAATCTTCCTCCAATAACCTGAAATCTGGAAATAAGCTACAGTGGGAGGGGAGTGGAGATAAACCTCTGAGAAGGGTCTCCCTGTGAAATAGCCAAAATATGATCTGAAAGCAGAGACGCTGAACTGCATTTGGTGACCTGTTATGCAACTTGGAACAAAAAGAGCCTTTTGTATGAGACTGAAAGCACATAAAGGGGCCATCTAATCCACAGTGGCCTTTCCATAGAAAAGAGAGTTGAGGCTCACAAACAAATGAAAGAATTCAAGGGAGGTTGTTTACATTGTGAGAAAAAGATTGTAAAGTGATATTTCTTGGCAAGAAGGCAGAGTGCTGGAGGTTTCAATTTAATGATGTGTTCACCATCTTATTCAAGTCACATGCTTTGATAATCAGTGACCTCGTCCAGTGACACGAAGCACACACATATCTCAGTCCTGATGACATACATCTATAGCTCACGTTGCCTGTTGCCTTCTCTCACGTTGCTGTCAATCACACACATACACGCCCACAGCTCTAGAGTGTGTCAAGTGTAACTGATGCTTCTTCCCACACATAAAGCCACTGAACCTAGTTTCTCATCCAGTTCCATCCAGTTTGTCACAGAGCAGAAAACAACAAGCCTCAGGTGAGTGAGACCTGAGAGGATCGGAAGCAGACATTCCGGAGAGGCTTGTGTTAGATTATTTCTGGGGTCAAGTGTCCGAAAAGGTAGGGAAAATAAGAAGGGTAATTTACCAAATAAGGTCAGAGGCCAAAGTGATACCAGACAAACATCAATGCAGATGCAATTGGAGGCCAAATTCTTGCCCAAAGGAACAAAAACTTACGCAAGTCAGAAACTAAATGCTTTAGTTTAGCAGGAATGTATTATGATAAGACGACAGCAAGGATCTTGCTTCAATTTTTTTTTTTTTTTTTGCACAAATGAAGTAACTTCTGTCTGGAGGTCATGGTCTTGCTGTCCTGCAACCTTTGGCCGAAATTGTCTAATTCTGAGCAGATACAAAGGGGAGACTTTCAAGTCTGAAAAGAGAAGCAAATGCTGGAGTGTATTTTTTCTAACAGAAAACTTTCAGAAAGCGATTGATAAATAGGTTAAAGCATAACCTTTAATATGATTATAATTATGTTACAGTTGGATAGATATTACAGAGATAGACAGACAGAGCAGGGATCTAGCAGGGATGTTTCTCCGCCCCTCACTGCATTGGGATCCATATGAACACATAATGGATGCAGGTGTGTGAGAGTGTCCTGTTGACCGACATGTTTCAGGATATGTTATCCCTACCCACACTGGCATTGGCTTCCTGCCACAGACAAAGGACTGGGCCCTGAGCCTGGATTCCTCATAGGCCTCCATGTGGATCTGGTTCATTGTGCCAGCCAGACACTCTCAGACAATAACAGGCCTTGTATCTCAGTCCATGTCTCTGTAGCTCACCATCACTTTCTATCACATGCTCTTCTTCTACCCTTCTCTTTCAGCCTCTTTCTCCCTCTCATAAGCTAATAGTCGTCCAAAAAAGGTACATGCTCTGACAACTGGTCATTTTTTACTCAGAAATCTGCATGACTTGGAGCATCGACATGAGTCACTGTTTTGGGAGGGAAAAAAAAGAGGGTGCAACTGCTTCTTGGGAAATCAGTAAAATATCTTGTAATAACTTGTTTGGTAAGGTTTTCAGTCTGTTATGAAAAAAGCTCTCACAAAAGAGATAGGTGAAATGTCATCACACAGGGCTAACGTTAAAATCAGTTTCATGATCATGAATATATGACATTTGTAATGTATTCAATATCAGACAACTGCGAATGGCAGATTGAATCATAAGCATAGTTTTTAGCATTAAAGTCATATGGTTTGTACTATGTCTAACACCCTTTAAGTAAGCTGAAGTGAGGAAAATGATCATGGTTTAGTTCAGTTATTTAGCCCTCAGATGACTGTCCTCCTCTCTAATGATGAAAGATAAATAGAGAGAATCAGAGAAAAGAGTTCCCACCTGTTCTCATTCCTTCTCTCTCTCTGTGACATCCACTCTTTTGCACCAAGGTTGCATCTGTGCTAACAATGACCACTAGTTATATGCATTATCTTTGCACTGGAAAAACACGTGGGACCTTGGTGCACAGACATAAGATGTGGTTTTCTAAGGTAAAGGTGACGTTTTCAGTGGGTTTGTTATGCCTTCATAGCAAAAGTATGCTAAAGGCTGGTGTAATGCAATCTGTAGCTATAATTCCAATCTAAAAACATCCTTGTTGAAGCATACAGAACACCCTCATTTACAAAACTAATGTACAGTAGAAAATCAGGCACATAAAGTCTGTCACCAGATGATTTATAAGCTCAGATCTGCACAG
Source organism: Hypoplectrus providencianus (assembly GCA_028566105.1). Taxonomy (NCBI): domain Eukaryota; kingdom Metazoa; phylum Chordata; class Actinopteri; order Perciformes; family Serranidae; genus Hypoplectrus; species Hypoplectrus providencianus. The sequence continues at coordinate 3,679 of JAOWBC010002009.1, forward strand.
GTTTCGATGTTGGATTGATAAACGGGGGTCCCTGTGTTAAGAATGCCATCAGATAAGTCTATGACTTAGATGCCTTTCAATTTTTAACTGCAGTGTAACCATGATAATAATTTGTCTTTCAGTCTACCTACAAAACTAAGGATTTTTCATCAGTCTCTGCTGTATTTTGTTTTAAGTTCTACAAAGAAGGAATATCAAAGGAATATTTCCAACACTATGCACAAAAGGACGTCTGTCACCTCATCAATCATGACTTTTTCTGAAAAATTGTATGCGTTCCATTGGCTCAAAGAAAAAAACCCGTACTTGAAGTTGTAGAGTCAACAGGTATGAAGCAAAAGAAAAAGGAACACACACACACAAACACGCACACGTGTTTACTGCCACTTGTTACAATAATATTGCTCCATTTCCTGATTACTCACTTTCAGTTCACTTTATTAACATTGTGTATTAGTAGTGGTAAATAGGCATTGTAACAACAAGAGTCAGGGCATATGAACCAAATGATTAGATTACAAAATAACAACAGGACTCTTAATACATTCATCCACATATCCAATAATATTTATTTGGAAGATTTCTCTCCTGCTCTAGTTTTAGCAATTATGAGCAAATGAATCACTGCACACACTCACAGATCCACCTACACACAAACACACAAATCCAATGACAAAGCACACACCCACCAAATTCATTAATGATCAATTCAGAGTGTTATTTTAATAAACTAACAAACATGTACACAAGTATGAAGCTAAGGGTCACAGCATGCACAGACATACATACAAACACACACAGTCCTCTGAGCTTCTGGGAAAAAAAAAAAACAAAGCTAAGTGCATGTGTGTGTGTGTGTGCCTGTGTTTGCTTTGGTGCCACGTGAGTTGTTAGTTAAGTAGGTCAGTCAGTAAGTCAGGAGTGGCAGGGAAGGAGTGCACAAACACAGGCTAACTCCATTACCTCATACGGCGGATTAGTGTCAACAGGCCCATCCATCTGTCTCAGGCCGTCCTGGTTCAAGTGACTGTAAGGAGAGCAGCAGGGATTCGTGTTCCCGTCCTACTGCTTGCCCCACGTAAAGCCACACAACCACACATACCTGTAAGTAAGGCACACAAACCCAGTGTGCACCTACACTTACGAGAATGTACGCACACACGGAACGTGCTGCGCAGCCAGTAAGGTTACACCTGTAGCCTTTAATGCTGAATTAGCTCCAACAGCCTGCAAACAAAAAGGAGCACTTCCTGTTTCTTGAATGAATACAGTGTCAAAGGACGAATTGAACTGTGTGAAAGCAACAGGGGGGGGGGGGCTTCCTGTTGCAATAACCTCATAAACAACAACCTTCAAGAGAGTGCTGACTGACACATGTACAGGAAGTGTCCTACTATTGCAACTTCTCCGGTTGTCAAATAATAAAAGGAAATGAGGAACTCTGTCTAAATAGCTGTATTATTATTTTCACAAACACTCAAATAAATAAGCTATTATTTTTATTATTTAAACCTGCAATATATTATATTTTTATCCACTGATGAAAACATGGCATATTCCCCCAGTTTGTGTGATCTCTTTCAAAAACATATTCAACACGTTCTGTGCAGAAGATATAACAGCTCCCCATAAGTGAGGACCCAGAATGTCTGGCTGCAGTATAGGTTATCTATGTAAATTATTTTTGACATTAATACAGCAAATACATTATAAATAGCTATAAACCCTTTTGAAAGGGTGCTCTGTGAGAAAAAAGTGTAACTGTATAATGTCCAGTATGCCTGCTACAGTCTAGAGGATCTGCTAGAGTCAGCTGGTTATTTATTTTCTTAATAAATAGGAAATTATAACAGAATCGCACCCATGCAATTACATAATTTGCACCACAGATTAAAGGAGTGTTTAGCCTTCAAATGAGCAGATATTACCACATGTTTGGAATAAACTGCTGTTAGCTGCCTGCAGAGATGACGCAATGTTGCATTGAGCAGTCCTGGGGCTCAGTGGTTGTCAGGAAAAGCTGGAGGATGCTCTAGTGCACACTGACAGAAAAAAAGACAGGTTAAAAAAAAAAAAAAAAAAAAAAGAAGTTATCGTAGTCTAATGACAAATCTGCATTCAAACGTAAGAGTTGTGATATAGACATTGATTTAGAGAAAGAAGGAAGGAAGGAGGCAGAGTGTGCTATAAGCATACACAGTAACAGCAGAGGAGTTAGTTTACACTAAGGGCCTCCCTGCTCCTCCCCGCCACTCAATCCTTCCTCCACTAATCCAAACACCTGGAGGGGGAGGGAGGAGTGCGAGCTGCAGGCCCCATGTGAGTGGCTGCTCACATGCAGTCGGCACTCAACGTGTTACAGTAACACCTTTTTTGTTTCAGTGGGACATAGTACAAACAGGAACAGGTGACACATCACAGACAAAGGTGGAACAAGATATACACACGGTCACGTAGGAATGAAATGAAAGTATGAAACAGACGCTATGATTTGAATACAGCAAAGATTTAATTAATTAGTTGAGTACTCTCATTGTTTGTGTGCATTTATGCAAGTGTGTTGTAAAAGTGTGTGCTATATTTATAAATGAATAACTGTGACCAGAGGAAGGGGCACTTATGTGCAATAAGAAATTAAGAAGTATAAAAAATAATGTTGCTAAATAAGCTCCAAAATTACATAAGCTAAATCGAAATAAGTAATGTAAGAGTACGAGTAAGTTAATACATTAGTGGTTTGTGTTTCAGTGTAGCCTTTTTTATTGCTTCTATCTTCTTGTATAAAGTTTAAAATAGATATTTTTGTCATCCCTTCTCAGATTAGGCAACGCACAAACTACAGTTATAGTTTAAAAACACATTACCAGTACTTTGCTTTGTTTATGTCTAGTGTACATATTAATGTAAATAATGTCTGAATCCCAAAAAAAGGGACATTTGAAAATACTGCTGCACTATTTTTAATTTTGACTGGATGTGCAGAAATGGAGACCTTTAAAATGATGACGCAGACATGCATTCACATCTTGATTGTGACTTATTCTGCACAACATGTCCCTCTCTTTCATTCGTCATGCCAATATCAAGTGATCTATTTGCAGAAAATAACAAACCACATCAGCTTTGACCACCAGTGGTGAATTCAACATGGATAACAAATTGCAGCCATTAATGACTTGCTGCAATGATAGCTGCTGTTGTGTAGTTAAATTCTGCATTTTATAATGCAAATATTGCTTACATGCACAGCAGGAAGGATACTGTTTAAGTACTTTGCAAATGCTTTTTTTTCTTTTTTTAGTTTATCAGTTACATCAAGGGACCCAGACTTCACCCATGTCAGTCCGTCGGGCCCAATAAAGCCCCCAAGAGTACTAACTATGAGAGAGATGTTAATGAAAAGACAAAAAGAAAGTGAGTTGTGGCAATGAATAGCAATAAATTAAATAAATAAACATTTAAATAAAGAGTAAGGCAAAACAGAAAAAAATGAGGAACATTTAAAACTATCCGAGAAAAAACGGGATATGATATGCTGAAGTGATTACAGAGATGTAATGAGTGAAGGTGAAAGGTGACACAAATAGCTGGTGTAATGACAAGTGGTAAAAGGTATGTTTATGTGTTACAGTAATACCTTTACTGGGGCCAAGGCGGGCAGTTACATAAAGCAGCCCTACACGGACACACACACCAGATATATATACAAAGACACACTGAACCCAGGGCAGGAGATGGGGTGGTGAGGTTAGCAGGTGTATGCGGGTGAACTGGACTGGGGATTTACAGTATCAGCTGTTGTTTGTAACTGCTAACATGCTGTGTTAACGTGTGCCACCATAAGCTCCATCATTGTTAACACACCATGCTGTCTGCCAAAGCAACATAATGTGTGAGTAGTTTACATTCATCAGGTTTACTGGAAGTGAGATTGTTGCAGAGGAGGTGACAAAACCCAAAGTGTGATATCAAGAATTTAACACAAAAAAATTAAAAATGAATTGATGAGCCCTAAAAGCATTGAGACATATTCATAGCAAATAACTTTTTTCCTGAGGTTTCACATCGCAGTCTGAGGTCACACAGTGTCTTGTTGTGATTGACACACCTGGAGCTCAGAGAGACAAAACAGAAAAGACGAGACAAAAGACAAACAAACAGGCTGCATATCCAGAATGCTTCTGCCAGTGACAAAGTTAAGCTGGGATTTCACCTTAAGTATGTGGGTCACTGAACCTGTAACACCAGATTTTTCAGACCTTTTCATATTGCTGCTGATGGCAATAAACAAAACAGCTATTTTGACTCAATTACCTTCCTGCTGAGTGACCTTCAGAACCCGCCAAGAGCAAATAAATAATAGAAGGATGGCCTTTGTCAAAGTCTGAGAATAAAGTTTACAGAGAACATTTTGTATTTTACACTGGGAAAGAAGCTACTCATACCATGTACATCAGCACAGTGAGAGACTTCCAAAATTTGATTCGACCTCCGGTCCTCATTCACCCAATTTTCTAAGAAACCCTCCCACTTCCAGAAGCCCTTCTGGATTTCGTGGTAAAAGTGCTGCACAGACAGCTCCTTATTTATAGCCGCTACAGCAGAGCCGTTGGGACATGTTTACGTTTAGCCTGAGCAAGACTCTGCCTTGCAAGGGATCCAACTATATGAGCAGCAATAGAAGCAAAAAAAGAAAAGATTACTTAAGTGAAATATAAAAGTGTCGTGTTTAATTGTTGGTTTTTAAAAAAACAAACAAAAAAAAACTAGGTTATCGACAGGTACTTCTATGGGAGAACAATAATGGTTACCATTGTCTGTAAGCAACAGGCAGAGCTGAGGACATGGGTGGGTTCTTGGTAAAAGAGAGAGAAAAAAAAGCAAGGCTGGAAGAAAGAATGAGAGAGAGGGAGAGGAAGGGGAAGGACAGCACGTGAAGGCAGGGAGTGTGTTGTCTGAGAGCCATGTGCTGGGGCCAGGCGTGTGAGTGACTGAAAGTGTTCACGTCACTGTATGACTCACACTGGAGGAGGCTAATGCTCCACACATTTCCATTCACATCCACACACACACAAAGCCATCCATAAAGGTAATGTGTGCAAGGACATCTCTCTAAAAATAGACACAGAGGCACAAACACAACTCAGTGCACACACAGCCTTAACACTTAATTAAAAAAAACAACTAAATAGAGAACCAGGAAGAGAAGCATGTTAACCTCTCCTTAAAGTGAATGGGGAAATCATTATGCATGTTGAAGTCTCCCCTGATTGGCCAAAATATGGAAGATGTATCTCAGAGAAAAGTTAAACAAGTGGCAACAATGTTCCAAGATAAAAACTGGCCCACTGGATGAACATGTACTGAAAATAATATTAAAAATACTGGTCAGGTTAAACCTCACATTTTGAGTGTGTTTGATCACACAACAATATGCTTTCAGAGAAGGTATTTAGAGCTTTATAAGCTTATATAGCTCGAAGCTACAAAGGTCATGATTCACATAGAAAGCAGTCTTCTTAGTTCATAAGGACAGATGACGCTTGGCATTCAAAGTCATAAATACATGAGGAGACCTCATTATAATAATATACATGTATAATTGGTGTGATTAACATCCAGACAGAGCAGAGAAATATAACTATATCACTCCTAGCTCCTGCGAGCTAGGAATGATATAGCTCGACCTGGGGAGGAAAAGGTTAACGAACCTGATCAACATCCTACACTCATTTAAGAGATGGGGGTGGAGAGCCATGAATAACTCACGTGGGAGGCAAAACATCTGTATATGAGTTTAAATGGGCATGCAAACACATAAATGTCTGCATTGAAACAGGGAGTCATATTTAGCCCTTCCTGCATATGCATGAGTCTGTGCGCATATGGCACCACCAATCTGCACCCTGCCAAGAATATCTAGGGGTGCTGGAGTGCAAACAGACACGACTGTCACTCATAGTGAGTCAGTGTTTGTATACATGGTGAGATTTTTGTGTGTGTGCGCGTGTGTGTGTGTGTATGTGTGTGTGTGTGGGGGGTCACACTTCCTCTCTCCCGAGAATAGGGAACAAGGTTTATCAACAGGGTGCAGAGCCGCACATCCAAACAGGGCTTTTACAGCCACTAGCACATGTGTAACATCTATATAAATGTTGAAAACACGGCAGTAACTCACTGACCTCAACACACATGCAATATCACACACACATAAGCTGCCGACAGATGCCTCCTTTTCTCTGGCTTTGAGCTGTAAGAAGAGCTGGAAGCATTTCTCTTCCACGGGGGGCAGAGCCCCCCAGGTGAGGCAGGGGGCAGCTGTCTGTCGTCAGCTTCACAAGCTCAACTCGAGTAGAGATCAGAAGAAACTGTTGCCTCACATCTTCCACACCCGCACACATGCCTGCACTGAGTGTGGTTATGAAACAACCAAAAACAAGAGCTATGTTTATAAGGTAAGGACAAGTCCTCTACTTTAACAATCTAGGGGTCACTAAAAATTGCTGAAAATCTTCTTAAATGTAGGTAAGGCATCCCCACACCCATTTCAGATACAATGAATATGATGTGTGTAAACAAAGAACTAGCCTTGAGTGTCACAGTTGGGTGAAAATGCTAAAAAGGATTATACAACAAACTTAATTTCTTTAGACATTTACACAAGGTAAACTGATGACAATATTCAACAACCCCATGAAGCGTTTTATTTCATTAATGAGAACACAAATTCTTAAAAAGAGAGTCACACTGACTGGCTTTGTCCCTGCTAAACATCATTTGAAAGTCAAAAAGAAATAAACGGCTGAAAAAGGCTGAACTGCACTTACCATGCACTGCTAATTGACGCAGTTACACAGCTTGATTCCAACCAACAACATGGACTCTGGGTTTCACATGGGACACAAACACCAGCCTCCTGAGTCAAAGGTCAGGTTTTGTTTGCCCCCCCACACCCCGCCTACCCTGAGAGGCCCATTGCATTATTTATATTACATCATCTATACTAATAAGCGTTTATTACTGCTGCAGATGGGTTCACATTACAGTTGTCGTGTGCATCGCTATCACATGGCGGTATCTGACCAGTTGGAAGTGAGATCTTTTTAATCTGTTTGAATTAAGTTTAAAATAACTTTGTTTTCCCCGTTGTCTGCCATTTTCCCCCAGTGAGTTTCTTCTCCACTAGAAGTTTGCACTGCGCTTGCAGTTGACAAGCTCCACCACAACAAGTATCGAAATATATATTTAAAAAATATTGACATTTGGTATCACTTATCTAACACAATGTGTTTCCAAACTGAATGAAAAAACATTAATCTATTTATCCTTGACCACTTTTCCAAACTTAGGTCATGGAGCTAGAGCCAATTCCTGCTCTGATTAACCACTATGGTTAATGTACAGTCACCAATTCGACATAGCAGCATGTCTTCAGACCATGGAAGGAATCCAGAGGACCTGAGAACCCACACTGAAACAGGGAGAATATGCAAACTCCGCACAGAAAAGCCTCAAGCTGGATTCGAACCTGCTGTGAGCTGAAAGTGCTACATCAGTGTAGCCCACAACAAAAACAAATATGAACCAATACTTGTTTTTGACTTAAGGTAACTGTCCCTTTAAGATGCCTGAGACAGTGTGGACATGACCTCTGACCTCACCTCAAGTTATCTCACTTTAAGAATGCAAGCAGCCGTGAACTCAAATATCCCAGACTTCCTCAAACACTCTTGGGTCAACGGAGGTGAAGATCATCGATTTCATTGACAACTAAACTCTGTGTCTCATCAATCCTCATTAGGGACCCGCTGCACCGATTTCCTGGACAAATCCAGATAAGACCTTGAATGTCTCATCTGGTCTGCAGAGGATAGCATTTGCTCCAAAGGCAGAGAAACAGCATTTTGGCTCTCTAAGGGCTAAGGGCAGCATTGATACAACGTGCACTTCCGTGGATACATGCATCTCACAGCCGGACATCACAAGCATACATAATACATGAGAAAGTATGAGATGAGGGGCAGTGTCCTGTTTCTCCTCCAGAAATGCTGACCTGAGCATCCCTCTTTCTCACACACATACACACACATCATCCTAAGCTAATGAATTCAAACCCATATCCCTGTGCTGAGTGTGCGTCTACTGCAGCCAAGTGCAATGAGCGGGTAACTGAACCAGCAGCACACGGAGGACAGATTGTCTTTGGCTCTACACTGATCACATGATCAGGTGTGCAGCTGCTGGATTTTGTCCAAGGGAATGTTACAGTGTTTTCTTTTTATAAAATGAATGGTAATCCATTTCCCTTCATTCAAAGCAAACTTTCCAATCAGGTTTGCTGGTATGAAGTGGATTCTGAATTATCCCCTGTGAGATTCATGTTACTTAAGCACCTCATCAAAACACCTGCAACAGCACACCTCTGCATTGTTTAATGCAACAATAGCACTTTACTGCCTGATATATCAAAGAAACGCACGTGGTTCAGACAACAGAGCAAGCTAACACTGCTAAGTTAGTACTGCACCCGCGTGGTAGCTCGGTGTCAATACAGTTTCCTGGTGAAATTACTCAACTGTGGCTAAGCACACAGCGCTATGACGCCATCTAGTGACACCATTTCATAAAATGTTTCATGGTAAAGGTGCTCAACATGAAAGGCTAAACTTTTTTGTCCACATTCCCCTCTTTAATTAGCTAACTTAACTTAATTCAAAGTAGCGGTTAGCATGTTGTCCTACCTTTGCTGAGCAATCTGTGTTTCAGTGTCTGGTTGGCTCGAGGACATCGTTTGGTCGTCACTGGATGACAGCTTGGTGTAGAAACATTTATTCCACGAGTTAAACGCATTAATTGGTGTTGTTTTCAGGTGTCTGAAATCGTCAGACAAAAGTGTAAGCAGGACGGTGTACCGCGCGCGAGATGACTGCAGGGGTCACTGACGTCATAGGAAACAGGAAATCGACACGAAAAATAAGATGGTTTTAGGTATAATTAAGGCCTTTCATTAGGTCCCATGGAACATTTCTTAACATGTTTTTTTTTTATAATATAATATAATAATTCTCTTGACATTTTAACGATTTTATTTACTTATTTTCCCTTTCCCCCTTCACAGATTTGTGTATCCTTAACCATAGGAGGCTGTTTGTGTCAGCTGTTCTGTTTCGACAAAAAGAAGAAAAATGTCACTGAAAAGTAAAAGAACTTCCTGGAACTACCCTAAGTGAATG
>JAOWBC010002009.1:13011-24750 GCA_028566105.1 Hypoplectrus providencianus
TGAAAAATGCGTTGTAGTAGAAAACCCATCAGACAAACAGGATTGGAAAGTGTTTATTAGTAAGTTATCAACACATGGTGGCAATACGTATTATATCCAATTTTTATTGTTTTTTGTTTTATTGCATTTTAATTCTATTTTGTTTTAAACTGAGGCGTTCTCTCCATTAATCCCAAGAGTGAACAAAAGGGTTTACTGTCTCAAAGATCCGTACAGACACTGTAGACATGGGAGGTCAGTGACGCGGCTCTCTTTCCTCGTCTCCCAGACACCTCAGGGCGACTTCAGAGTGAAAAAATATGTGCTTTAACAGTTCAATATCCTTTTTGCAAATCCTCCAAGCAGCAGTCACAGTAAGAATTATGATCATTATCAGCTATGTCACAAGAGACTTTGTGTCAGTTGACATCATTGAAATGATTACATCTAAACTCTAAAGCTTTAAATCAAGCCATTTAAGTACCAGTTACATCCAGGCTTCACAAGTCTGAACCAAATTAGTTACATAAAATTTAAGTAAAAAACAAAAAGAAAAGAGAAATTTAATTTTTAAAACTTTAAATAATGTCATTGTTTACATTTTGTATATGCTCAGTATTCATCAGGACATCTCTAAAATTAAAGCAGTTTCAGAATAAAGTTTGTTTAGATTTTTTTTTCTAATGTTCCTACCAGTCTAGAGAGAACCTAAAACCACCAGGTGAGCTATCACAATGTGTACATGAAATAGAGGAGCGATTAAAGTGAACAACAGTGAAACCAGGGTAAAAATAAATAAATGTCATTAGAAAAAAAAAAATCAAACACCAAACCTTCATTGCACTAACACTGGCAGCACACAACTATTCACCCTATCCTTGTCTCATCTAGATAAAGATTTGTACATCCTGTCCATCAAAGTCTCTGCTGCTGCCATGGTTACCCTGGCTCAGGAATGCCATCTTTCCAGTCGGGCTGCTAGCGTCATGCGATGAGTATCACAGCAACGCCACTGGAGCCGCGGCTGAAACTCCCAGGGTACATGGTGATCTCTGCTGAGAACCTCCCACAGTCATCAGATGGCACGGACACGGCACGCGGGCGATCTCATCTCAAGTGTCTGACAACCTGCTGCGAGGGGCCTCAGGAGTTCATTATCGGCCGCACGTCCTTCACACTGCATCTGACACCCATTCCCTTTTAACACACAGGGTATTAATGGCACCCAGCTGTGTGGGAGCTGGCCAGGCATTTCTAATGTTCATGTGCACATGGGGCACATGTTGACATCCAACATCAGTCTCTGTGCAGAAGTCAACCACTTTCTCACATGCAGTTGCAATCATGTATAATTACTTGACACATCTTTTGGGTAAAGTCAAAGAATGGTTTTTTTTGTTGTTGTTTTTTCCCTTTTATTGTAGGGTTTATACTTACTTTATTACAACAGGAAGTAAAAGAGTGTCTGATCCAGATGTCTCTTTAAGCTCCATCCGTTTGTGTTCTTCATAAAGTGCTTCTGCATCATTTTGTCATCTTGTCAGAAATCACAAAATGTTCAAGGAGAGTCCAGTGAGCTCATTCATGCTGAGACTGTAGTCTAAAGCTGCTTCTTGCTGTATCGTCCCAGACTGGACGTGGCCCTCAGCGGTTTCTTCTGGCCTTTGGAGAACTGCCGCAAAACAAAGTCAAAGTTTGCCGTGGTGGACATGGCATAGAAGACGTTGGCTTTGTCCGGTATGAGCAGCTCTGAAAACAGAAATGAGAAATGCTCAGTAAATAAGGGTTTTCTTTTAACTTTTAACTATGGTTTAGGTCATAGCGTTATCTGACCTCTGTCCTGGGAGATGACCTGTGTCAGGGTGAAGTCCTGCGAGCTCATGTGTTCGAGGTGATGCTTCTCCAGCGCCCTTTGAATCACCTGGGCCGTTTTGTCCTGACTGGTCAACTGTGAAACACAAATGATTGAGTTATTTTTTCAGTCTTGATGCCTTAGAATGATCCAAAGTATCACAAATTTTTCCCAAAGTCCTCTGGCTTCAAGGCTCATATACAGCTGTTTGTATTTAAGAAAGCAATGTAAAAACAGTGATGTGGAACTTGAAGCCTCCAGCAAACACAAAATGAGAATTCCTTCCTCAGTAAAGTTTCTTGTGTCAACCAAATCTTTGGAGAGGAGGATGTCCATTCTCTGGCAGCAGTTTTTCCCATTGTGATGACTTAGTGCTTTCCTCAGTCTTAATAACTGTATACATTTTGGGACACTCTGACAAGCATCTTTGCACTACTTTCTGACAAAAGATTTAATATTTTAAAATCAGTAGTTGAGGGTAAACTCACCAAGATGCTTTTGTACATGTTGCCATTGTTGTGGCCGAGGTCGACGCTCACCCGGACTATACAGGAGTCAGCCACCTGACGGTTGTAAAGGGGCAGGGAGGTCATGGACACAGAGCGCTTGTGATGGGAGGCCAGAGTGGGCTTTGGCCGAGCGCCACCACAGGATAAGGCTAGAGAGCAGTGCTCCGTCTGGCAGTCAGAGGAGGAGCTGGACGGAGTGGGCGAGTCAGGAGAGGACACCGTGGAGGAGCAGGGGGAGGATGAGGAAGAGCAGGACGAGGAGGAAGAGAAGGCCTCAGAAACGTTGCTGCAGGAACTGTGAAAGCACTGCAGAGGAGAGGAGACAAAACAAGAGAAAATCTCTAAATGAGCGTTCAAAGTATTTCTAATTTCTCAGAATTGATTGCTCTGCAGAGAAGTGCAGTGACTGTGCACGATTAAACAAACTGCCCTCCAGCTCAGTGAGGACCTTCCCCATCGAAAGTCTTCTTGTTAAGGGCTCGGGCTAGTTTCGATGGCTGTTTAAAGAGGATCTTTTGTGAAGGGACATTATGTAAGTTTCCCGGTTTTCAAAGCCATTCAGTGGATTTAACCCGGTTTTAGAAACGCTTCAGGGCTTGTTTGCCTGCTTAAAACTGAAATATTTGTTTGTGAAGTGTAAATAGTGGATGTTGTGCTGAACACAGACTCCCACTGCATTAAGGCACAGGACCACGAACAGAGACACCACTGTGGATGGAGAACAATGGAGCACACAAACAGCTGTTTACCTGCAGTCTGATGGAACAGGCTGAGTTTGGGGAGGAGAGATCCTCCATCTCCGATCCACTGGATCCAGAAGATGAAACGCTGATCTGGTCCGCAGGGACTTTTTTAAACCCATCACTCACTGTCAAGAGACTGAGGACAGATTCCACTTAAGCTTGTATCAAAGACAAAAATAAATTAATAGCAATAATAAAGCTGATTTATATTATTATATAGTAGGAAGAATTAATGTCAACAACTGATAATCGAGATTGATTCCTTTCTCATGTTGGCAACGCAAAAACAGTTTGTACACACTGTGACTTCAAGTGTTGTGTGCAGGTGTGCATGCACAGTACAATGTGCACGTAGTGGGTGTGTTTGAACATTCAAATCAGACAACAGCACCGCACAGTACTCACGAGGAGAGTTTCTTTGTGAGTGTGCGGTGGCTCCAGGGAGTTGGAGAACACAAGTCCACTGGAGGCTCCAGTTGTCTTGACAGTTCGTAGCTGTAAGAAAACAAAAACAAAAACAATAAATGAGCACTGCAGTGCTGCATGTACTGAGAAAGACGTTCTATTTATTACTGGGTTTTCAGTGTACAGGCATTGAACCGATGAAAGGTCTTCTCAAAAGCACTTAGAAAAGTCTGAAGTATATATATATATTTATATAAATATAGAACAAAAAAACTGAAGTGTTCTCTCACTCTAAATGGAGACTAGAACTCTTGTTGTTTACTTCTAATTTACTGTGTGGTTAGTTGAGAATTTATTTTACTATTTTGGAAAAGATATTAAAAATATTTTTGCAGAACTAGCTGCCATGGTTATAAATTATATAGTCTTTATACTAAGGGCTGCAACACTAACAGGATCATATGTTATATAAATTACATGGGTTTTTAACTAATTGTTGCATTATAAATGTCAAGTGGCCTCTTTATGAAGAGGCTCCGACAGTAACAGAGTCACATCCACATCTATGCTGATAACAAAACCTGATTGACTGCCCTGGTGCCATTACTCAATGAAATAGGACATTTTTAAGAGTACATTCTGCACCTAATAACAAATCTGTCATTGGAAAAGTAAACAATCAAGGCACCTATTTGTCTACATGGAGAATTAATACTTTACCGAGAGGAAAACATTTTCCACTGCATACTCCAGGTTATGTAACTTAACTTTTATTGTGCTTGTGATCCAGTTACACCTATGTTATATTAAGCGGTGTAAAAAAACATTTTTTCAGCTCACCTCTCCTGATCGGTGAGCAGCTTGTGTCCCTGCAGCCAGGCAGCTATTCTGGGGTGATGGGGCAGGGTGTACTGTGAGCAGGACGCCTGCAGCACACGGATCTGTGACAGAACTTCAAACTCCTGTAGGGAGAGGGACATGACTATTAAGATCTGTGTTCTTACATAACCTGGACCAACACAATGGCACATGTCAGAAAACGTCTGTGTATTTACTCTGACAATGCAAATATGCTGCACACGCCCAGTAACAGCCTCATGCAGTGGCGACAGAATAGAACATGCACAGCACTGTACTTTGTCTTTAACTACTATGAAGATAGACAAATAAATAAAGCTGAACACATAAAGGCTGAGACAAAGAGGAACCACTTACCCTCCTTCTCTTCTCAAAGTTTATGAGCCCACCCTGTCAAAAGAGTACGCTGTTAGTACACCACATATTTATTGCATATCTCAATGGTTAATAATAAAGACATTAACAAAAACACTATGATAATCTTAATTCTTAAACTATATAGCATTTTAGCAGGATATCAATATTGATAAATAGTCCATAACACATTGTTAGGTTTTACTTGTTGTTACGTACTGTGTCACAAGAAGAAAAGGCTTAGTTCAGTGGAGTTGTTTTAAGAAAGAATCTATCTCTCTATTTATTGAACTGCTAAGATAATAAAAAAAAAAGTGATACATGGCTGATAACTTTGGGGGGACTTTAGTGAGGATTGTTTGTTTTTGTTTTGTCAAATATTTCCAAGGTGAGGAATGAACCATAAACTCATTGATCAACAGCTGAACACTTCTTGTACGTGTGTAATCATAATGTTGTATATGACTGCAACGATGTTATACTGTGTTATTCACTTATAAGATAGGACCTAAACTAACTTTTAAACTTCAGTTTCTTTTTATTATAAATACTATGCCATTTAAATAGATAAACTTGAAAGATACACTTTTTAAGTATGAAGCGACTACGAAAGCCTAACTGAACTCAGTAGCTATCATTCCAGCTGACGAGCTCTGGCAGTTTTTAAAGCCTGGCTGCCCTTGAGTGCCAGATTGTTCCTAGACTGATCTGTAACTGTTGTTTCTGACCTGCCTCCCTCGTCTTCAGCCTGTCCCTGACTACGAATTCAGCCTGGTTTAAGTCTGCTTGGCTGTGTGGCTGCACTGCATCTCGCCGGAACTGTCTCCGTCATTGTTGCCTGGTCCCCATGATGGCCCCAGCTTTGTGGGAGATTCTCCGTGCTCTGCAGCCCCACACCTTCTCAGCTGAAGACACCAGAGTGTCGTTCATGAAAAACCATCTGACCGGTCGTGCTCAGCTGTGGGTAACAGCCAAATGGGAATATAGCAGTCCTGCCTGCTCCTCCTTCCATGTCTTTGCTGCTGAGCTCCACAAGGTGTTCAGGGTGATGTCACAAGGTCCCGACACTGCTTGGGGTCTTCTCGAGCCAGGGCTCCGGATAGGTAGACGACTATGCTATTGACTTCCACACCAAATCTCGGCTGTGTGAGTGGAACCAGGAATCCCAGTATGATTACGTGATGCCAAATACATCCATGATGAGTTGGTGTCCAACAACCTGCCCGCCTACAGTGTTGGCATCTTCAAGCTCACCTCCCACACTGACTGATGTATCCAGGCCAGGCAACGGGAGAAGCAACAGGGTTGAGGAGAGCCGACACACCACCCATTCTCCTGCAATCCCCAGTTCATGGACTCCTTCGAGAGGGAGCTGGAGCCGTTTGAATTGGACTATCTCAACCCTGCAGGGGGAGATAGATGCCTCTAAGGGAACCTCTGCCTGCCAGATGTTTTGTCTCAGAATATCTGGCAAAAAAGTTGGTCACTGGTGAGGGAGGAAGTCCTGATGAGCCACTCAACTAAATCTTCCTTCCTTGTTGTGCCAAGCCCAATTGCTGCTGCCACCCTAATTGACTCTGGTTATCACGTCCAAGGCCAAGGCCAAGGCAGCCTCCTTTCTACCAAACCAGCCATATAACCCAAGTCAAAGCCCTCCGAACAGGCAACTCTCCAACCAAGGACTCTGCCTGCAGGTATCATCCAGCCTCCTTGTCTACTTGCTGGGGACAGCGTCTTCTTTGCTGAGAAGAAAAACAAGACGCATGTACTGGTTCAGCCAGCTCCTATCCTGGTTCTCGCTTGCTGGGCTCTGTAGCTACATGGCGTCCCTCCATACCTGCCTCTGCCATCTTGCCTGGTCTTTGTGCTGGCCCCAGCTTCATGGGTGCTTCTCCTTCATCAAGGTATTGTTCCCTGGTACTGAACTCTCTGCAAGTCTTGGCTGCCTGTCCTCACCTGCCTACATGGTCATCTGCCAGTTGGTGTTTCCTCCCAAGGAGGAAGAGTTTCCTCCCAGTCTGAAAAGAGCACACTGATGCTCTTTTCAGACTGAAGCTTCCCCTCTCTGCCTGTATTGAACTGTTTCCTGAGAGTGTGTGAAAAACTTGACATGCTGTCTGCCTGAATGCGTGTGCTGCATTTAGGTCAAAGACCAACTCATAACAAAAACACAGCAAACTACTATATCCAGTAAAATATGATAACATTTTGATGGGAAATAACCCGTTGAACCATTGAATGTGAAACTGCCAAATATTTAGCAGATGAACCAATTCTCTGGCTATATAATATACCTCGGCAGTGTCTGGCAGAGCAGTGTCCAGCATGGTGAGGACGGTCAGGTAGGTGCCCAGGTAAGGAACCACTCCACTAGAGGTACTCTGCAGAGAGACATGCAGCACACTGCACATTAGGATTACAGTAGCACTTTTCTATGCTGTTGAATGTGGTAATTTTTCTCCTTTGGCCCCAGTCATTAGTTTCTTTTTTCTTAATTTAAATGGTATGAGATTGAGCGATGATAAAACAAGGCAACCCCCCAGTTAGCAGCACTGTGGGTTCATGTTACAGCCAGGCAGAATGTGCATATGACTCATAAAGACCCTGGTCTAGTCTATTATTACTGTCCTATAATCCTGGTGATCTGGGGCCATTTGAAACTTGTTCACCACAGAGGGGGGCTAAAGATAGGTTTGGGTATCTGCCATGCCACAGATACTCCACCCACAGAGTCAAATCAGCTCCCCGGTGGCTTTCCAGTGTTGAATAATATGAAACTAAACCCTCCCTCAGGTAAAAAAACAAAAAAAACAAAAGCAATATTACATGAAAAATGATCACATTGTGCAACATTCCTACTGTGAAACAGCAAGTTTTAATGAGGCAGAACAAGAAAACTGCTGCTGATATGCATCTTCAAAACATCTGTCTGTCATCCTCAAGTATGTCTTACCATCTGCCGGGGGATCGGACACCGCTTGGATATCTTTGGAGAAATGTTATCCACAGTCACTTGGCCTCCGTCCTGACAAAGTAGGTCAAACGGAGCTGTATTCAGTTGAAGGTTATATTTTCAGTGATAAATAAGAAGAATCCAGCATTTTCCCCTTAAATAAATTAATAAATTAAATGCATGCATGTACATGTGAGTGTTACATAAAGGATGTGAGCAAACAGGCTTATGAAGCAAGTTCTTTAATACAAAAACAAGACTTATTACACATTAACTTGGATATCCTGCTTAATTATTATCTCTTGACAGGGAGGGAGGCCACTTCCAAGCAGTCTCTTTTAAGTCTTTGTAGGTAATATCATCAAAAACAGCGATTAGGCTTTAAGCAAATGTATGAGCTTGTTTACATAGATAAAAGCCTCCATAATAAAATGCAGGGGCTGAATACAGCTATTATGAAAAAGGGTAAAGAGGGATAACTTAACACAAGCGATACACAGAAAACATTTTTTCTCTGTAGAAAATATCTTTGAGTTATACTGTAAAGCAGTAAATACTAGTGCAACTTGATGGGTGTAATACTGTTCTAGCTATGATCTATTGACTTTAGAGTCCTTTCACTGTAACTAGACACAAGCCGCCTCTGACGCAGTTGCCTAAAGGAGACTTCATAAAAGAAAAAAAGAGAACACAATGTGCTTGAGGCCTCTAGTTTCCTATTAACACTCTGGTCAACATTTCTGTAAATATTAAACTCAAATATGATTTTTTTTAATTATTAAAAGAAAAATCCATTTGCCAAGCAGGAAAATCCTTCAGCCCAACATGTTTTCTAAACGTGAAATATTCTTTGTACACTGCTCTTTGTACACCCTATTGGGACAAAACATTTTATTTTTGAAAACACAATCTGAAATTTGAGCTTTTTTGTCTTCTACTGTAAACTGCCCCAGTACTGGTATTATTAGTGATTATAGTTGTTCTTGCTTTTAAGATCACTGAGGGCTATTTTCCCTCTAAGTCAAATTGACTGTGCAACTGAAAGTATGTAACAGCTGCAGTGGGTTGACCTGTTTGCACTGGTAAACATTAACCCTTGGAGGCATATGGAGGTCACTCTATGCATTTCTTATGGAAATGTATAGGAAACATTCCTCCTTATCAGTTACTTTGTCAGGTATATAGAGTATTTAATGTACACCACATATCATTCATCATCTCACTCACCTGTTTCACACTGTGTGAAAACTTTCATGAAATATTTTACAAGTATTATCTAAACTTCCACCTCATGAAAAGCGATGGGACTGTTTTCGAGCGAGCATTTAAACACTGATTTTGGTTATGAGAAGTCATAACTGCTATTATAAACTTATTAAGCTAGCTTTTAGCTAGCTAACAGGGACTTACGACAAATATTCCAGCTGTTATATGGAATTTATGCCATAACCAAGTAGCTTAGCTAGCTTGGTAGCATAGCAGCATTATTTCTTACTCTACAATCATGTGAAAAGTTTATACCATCACGATGACATTACTTCATCTATTTTTGCAAGCTTAAATTGATGTTTTTGTGGATGGGCAAGGCTAGCTCACATACTTAAAGGCTAACACTGGCTAACTGGATAACGTTGCTATAGGTATGGATGAACTGTTGCCATAACAACATAGTAGTAGTTAGTAGCAAGTAGCATAAATTAAAGTGAAACTGAAATTGCAGTATACATAGATAATTTGATGATGATTATTCTGAAATTAACTATAAAGCTGCCATGTTTTATTATTAGCATAAATCATACAATTTATTTTTTTTACTTACTTATAGAAGAGTGCACCTACGCTTAATGAAATATATTTTACGTGCAAACAGTCTTACCTCCACCAGAAGCTCTCTATTGGTCAGAACACAGTTCTCATCAGGGAAGGTTTCCCAGAGGTTATCAAACGTAGCCATGCTATCCCTGAAACAACATAAAAACAATAAGTTTTGAATATGCAGCTATTTGGTCCAAAAAGCATATACTATAATCACTCACTGTTATACATAATATCTTACATAATGCTGTTACATTTCCCCACTTGGTCCATGACCAAATGCTTACACCATAAAAGAGAACATCATAAAGTAATGCTTCAGTTATCCTTGACTTTATAATAGCTTACTGCAGTGAGCATGACCTGTCTGAAAAACATGAATGTGTGTCAGCCAACGGCGAGACATCTGCTGACTTGGTTTCTCAGTGACACTGAATTGCACTTAATGACAGTTCAACGTCCTTGTTTGAGAACAATTATGTAAAACATAATATAAACTTAAGCATGGATTTATGGCCTTTAAAATGGTTATAATCGATCCAGACAATACCTGCTGACAGCAGCCCACGTCTTTCTCAGCCGGTAAACTGCATTAGAATGAAGGGCCGACAGGATTGCCTTGAGAGAGGAGAAGTTCTTCAAACGACGGCAGTCCTGCAGGAGAAACAACTTTCATTAAGTGGATTCACTTCATTTTAAAATAAATATCAATGTTAGCATAGAAATTTGCAAATGATTTGTCTTAAGGAAGTTCTTTTTGCTTAACGTGTTTGCTTTTTAACACTAGCATACATTTAAAACCTGCTGAAACTTAACGTCAGAGCCTAAATATCACCTAATCTGAAGAAAAGACTGACCTGAGCTACTCTGATCCACTTCTCTATAATGCGGGCCCTTTGAGCTGGTGTAGAAGGAGGGCGGCTGGATGACGGAGGACTTGATGTGGCGTCTGTTGGCCGGCTGAGCAGGGACATGATGACCTGGTTGGTAATGGCGTTGAATTGTGCAATGGTGGCTCGGATGGTAGGAGACATGTTTTCCTTCTTGTCCCTCTGCGACCACACACAGCCCAGACACTGGTATGGTACCACTTTAACAAACAGAGCCTAAGAACATAATGAACACAAATTATCAGTCTGCAATCATTAATGTACAATGTGCAATAATGTGGAACATTCAATAAATCCCATAGCGTACAGAGTCCATTCGGGTGAGCTGTTCAGCAATGGCTGTCGTGGAGAAATCCATAATGCCACCTTGATCAAGAGAGTTCTCACATCCTGAATCCTCATCCTCAGAACACTGCTCTGGCTCCAGATCTGCTTGGGCACGACTCACGTTTGTATCACCTTCTGAACAAACACAAAGATTTAAGAAATGGTGAGCACGGTTTTCTGCAGGAGGGTTTGGGATGGTGATACTGCATGCAGACATGATAATTTGTTATTATGTTATGTGGGGGAGTATCACCTTCTTTCTGGAACATTCTCAGCAGCGCCTCAGCTTGCCCCGCCAGCGAGCTAAAGTTAGGCTGGCTACGCATGCTGTTATGAACTGCAGAGCTGATCCTCAGGTGATCCAACAGCAACCTGAGCGCTGGGTGCAGGGGAGGATCCCTGAAGTCCTCACTGTACTCATCCAACCATGTCTGGACAAAGGCCAACACAGGGCTGAGAGGGAAGTGGAAGAACAGAATAAGTTTAACTACTAAAACAACACTTTCAGCCATGACTTGTTTTAAAAATGAACAAAGTTTCAAGGGTTCAAAAGTAATCCACCCACCTGCTGTAGCATTCACTGTTGTCCAAATCTGAGGCAGCATTGTCTCTATTGGGAGGGGAAAAAATTACTTAGCCGTAATGTTCAGCTTTTTTTTTTTCAGCATATTTTTAAATTATGATTTGCTTCTGCCGTGCAACTATCCTAAACCTGCCCTTAATACAGCCCTTCTAAATCTGCTCTGAACATAACTGTTGTTGTTGAAAGCCTCAAGATAATGAGCACCTGCTATGTACTTATTACTACATCAAAGCTGGCAGGGGGTGGCCGCTTTGTCAGGGTAACAATGTATAAAAAGATCCTGACGCAATGTGGTGGCTTTAAATGTGCAACAACCAGAGTTGTTTTTTTCCAGAATCGAGCACAAAGGACATGGCTCTTCACCTGTGGCTTCATCTTGTTTAAAAAGGAGCCTGTCATTTTTGTTTAGAGGAGGTCAAACAGATGGTAGAGAGGGTAAACTAGTGAGATGAGAAACTGAGGCATAATGAC
>JAOWBC010002009.1:24850-36301 GCA_028566105.1 Hypoplectrus providencianus
GTCATTTTTGTTTAGAGGAGGTCAAACAGATGGTAGAGAGGGTAAACTAGTGAGATGAGAAACTGAGGCATAATGACTGTTTTGGATAGGGGAATTTGAATGTGAATAAGAGGGAACTGACATGGAATATGTTATTGAGCTAACCACTAAAATAACGATTTTGGAGAATCATGCTGCTTCTTGGCCTTTTAACAGATAATTTAATTATTAGATAGATATCACTGTCATGTATGTTTTGCAAATATAAAGACATCAACAGCCAATTAGCTTAGCATAAAACCTTGAAACAGTCAAAACATTTGCCTGAAGAATCTGGTAAAACCAGAAAGTGTTCCAGTGTTCACATGGCTACATCCAGTGACCTCGTTATCTTAACATGAAGTCTAGAAACATTAGTGTGTAAGACGTGTGTGTAAGTAAAATTGTAGTTTTCACATGGCTACATCCAGCAGCTTTGATGGCTTAGTTTTGCAAAAACTGACAGTTGGAAACATTTACCGAATTGGTAACAAAATATAGCAAAAAGATAACATGTAGTTACAACAGCCTACTAGCCTAGCATAAAAAACTGGAAGCAGGAGGGAAATCGGCTAGCTTTTAGATATGTTTTTGACAAACAAATGACATATAGGGTGGTAATAAGTGAACTTTAGAGTTCTTAATGACACATTTTGTGACTGGACAGAAGCAAGCTAACTGTTTCCATCTCTTTCAATTCTTATTGCTAAGCTAAGCCAAGCTAGCGAGCCACTGGCAGTAACTTGATATGTACCATACAGACATGACAGTGTTGTCATTTGTCTCCCATTTTCAGCGTCCAAATATCAAAAGAGACTAAACCAGACATACAGTGTTATAAAACAGGACTGTACCTCTGGAAGAGCCGCTCTATGAGCTCTGAGGTACCGGTGAAGGTTCTGTATGTGGAGAGGAAGATCCTGCCATAGTCATGGTCCTGGTGGGCCGGATTGAGGAGGTGATCCACAAGGAGGTCCAGAGTAGCGGCCTTCAGGCGCCGCACCTTGCAGGTCCGGTACTGCACAAAGGCACAGCATGGACTCTTCTCACTGGGGTTCGGGGAGGATGGGACGGGCTCCCTACGCAGAGTGACCCCATAGACTGCGCCATCCTCAAACTCCTCTCCCCACTCCTGCACTGGATTCTGGGGATGGTTGGAGATAATTCATGCTGTGAGTTTGGGTGCTCTCCAATGTTATGCTTGCGTCCCAAAAACAGCAAATATAGGTCAAATAAACAAATGTATATCTAGTACTGTTTCTGGTCACAACATGAGGGTCAGAGGTTGGCCCATGAGGAGGTAGAACTAGCAGAAAGCCTCCATGGCCAGACAGGCAGGTGAACCAACACAAACAAGTGACCCAACATCCCACTAAGACTCACTCTGATCCCATGTCAGCCACAATGACTATGCAATATTTGCTCATACTCATCATTCCAAACCTGCAATGACTGCACAAACAGTTTAGCACGTAATAATAATAATTATGAGACAGCCATCACCTTAACATGCTGGTGTTAGCCAGTGCTTAGTTTTCAATTTTTCCAGCTGCACAATAACCTGAAATTTCCCAGAATTGTGTAAGTTGACATGAATGTTTATGGACAAATACTGGATTATCAAAAGGTTAGTGCATCAAATAGCACACCACAGCTAAAAACCAAAGTACCATAACAAATGCAAAACACTGACTAAATGTCAGCAAGTTTCCATCACTGCCACCCACCATTCAATGGCCAATAAAAAAAATTTGCCTGTAGGCTGTAAGTTCAACAAGTGTGATTTTATTGGGCATACTGTTGTTCTGACTGTATATTCAGAAAAGAGGTCAGGCATTGTTTCATCTCAGTGAGAGTTGTCAGTGTTTGATCAATGGCTCCTCCAAAAATACGGCTGACACAGAGGGGATTCTTAGATTGTCTAAAGTATACTAATGCCAGTAAACTGCTTTGCTGGGAGGACATCAGCTCTAATATTATTTGATTTCTATAATAATGAGTTTAAAAATATCAAATGAACTAAACAACTAAATTGCATGTTATAAATCAATGGAGCGCTCCTTTAACTGTCTACTGCATTATGTAATTATAACATAGAGCATCAATAAAACTTCTTGCATGACTACTGTCTAATCAATCTTGGTAATTTGCAAATGTTTCACAGCTCTATAAAGATCCCCTGGAGCAAAATCAAATAGGCATTCAGATTAGTTTTTGTGCTCTGTCCAGAAAAGAAAATAATTTCTGTTATGAGCTTTTGAACCTCCATCATTCTGTAAAAGTATTATCTTCTTGCATCTTAAAAAATATAAATTATAGTTTCATCTCATGGTCACATCTGGACATTTAGGCACATTGCTATCATTATACTGCAGAAGAGATAAAAAATAACTGCCAGTGCTTTCAACAATTATGCCTTGTTAGAAATTTAAATGGTAGGAGTCATATCCTGATATGTAAATGGCTATTTAAATGTTCTTATGTAAGGACCAAAGTTTAGCTGCTGTGGCTGCTAGTGCTAACCAGTATCACACAAACCCCATTGTCCTTCATAGAAACTAGCATTGTTTGTTAGCTACACAGATGGGAAACTGTGCATTGTGTCCTACTGTTACTCAGTGTCAGCGATGGTGGTGCTAAGCACTAACAACCAAATCTACATCAGAAAGAGTATCTGTGGAAATCAAATTATGTAAACCCACTACAGCTTTTCATGTATAAAAAGCAAGATCGTGGAGCAGAAAGAGGACTCATATTTCTTGAGTGACAGATTTTAAAACACTGAAATGAAGGCCATACAAAATAAAACAGGAAAGGAAGGAAATTCATTTTTTTTAGAAAACTGATGTGTTTGGCTTTAAATGTAGCTAATGTTCATGTATTAGAGGCACAAACAGAGACTTTGCAGCTGTAGTTTGAACAGCCTGGGGACATATTTACTTATGAAAAGTAAGATTCAGGTGCCCAGTTCAAGTGGGTCCCTGGATCCTACATATTAAACAGAACAATCATTTACATTTACCCTACTAGTTTACAGAAACCAGTCCTTGACTAGCCCTTGCTGGCTCTTTGGAAATATATATAACACAACATTTATCATTTATGGATCAGTTTTTTCATTCATCATATCAACAATCAAACATTTGTCTTACCATTGTTAGCTCCCATTTCCCCATCTCGTCTTGTAGTCTAAGGAGCGTTGCTTTCCATCTTGACAGGAATCGTTGGACTGCAAATTAATTTCCACCTCGCAAAAAAAAATAAGCTTTAAGGATGCATTTTGATATAATAAAACCGTTTTTTTAACTATCTTGTTTGGAACTACATTAATGCGCCTGTATTAAAATTACAAAGATGAATTTCAGTGCAAAGTGTCGGCTACATTTTACGCCAGTATAATGTGTCGGGTTGATCCCGTGTATTACGGTCTGCTACAGAGTTGAAACTGACGAGATATAAACTGTTCAGACTTGTTTTCTCCCCGTGCAGTGAGACGGTTTGTGTCCACTAAACCCGCCGGTTTCCTCTGACTGACTGTGGACACTGGGACTGAAACTCACCGGGCTTTATACTGGGAGGCGACTTTCTGCTAAAGTGTTGACTGTAGGAGGAGTGACAGGAGGTGTGTCCGGCTGTTTCTGTGGGGAGGGTGCTATCTCTGCTGTCAGTGAGTCTGTCTACCTTAGTTTCTTAGCTGAAATGTAGGAAATACATTATTGTCTTAATTCTTGTCTAGAACTAGAGTTCGATGTTAATACTGAACTGTTTAGTATTTTTAATGAATAGCTTCTTAGCTTACCTTAGCATAAAGACTGGAAACAGCTAGCTTCAATTAAGAGGCTGAAAAAAACATTTCTTTCTTTCTAGAGTCTTTTGGAAACGCTACGGTACCTTTAGAAAACACCAGTTTAATGCCAAGCCATGTTTCAGTTAAATTGACGGGTTAAAGCCATTTTTTGAGTATCTGTTTTCATCAGTTGGTTTGAGCAAATAAAGTCTGTTAGCTTAGCTTAGCATAAAGACTATAAACAGCTAGCCACAGTTAGAGGCTGGTCTGTGTTCATTGTTTTAAAAATGTCCCATCCAGAGAGCTAGCAGGCTGCCATATTTGTTTTAATTTCTAAACAGGTGCAACTAAGGAATCACTCACCTGTTATTTTTCAACACATATAATTTTTTTTCTGTGTAGATGCTTAGAAAATGCCTCAAGTTATGAAAGAGTAACTATTTTAAAACAGCTTTAATTCAACCTTTCTAGAGCAGCACTTTAAACTGCTCAAAGTCATGGATGTAAATGTTGGTATTGACTCGAATGAAGCATATGCTTATATATTAGAGGCTAGTTACATTTATGTTGTCTGACATAAATATATAATTTGGGTAAGAGCCATTCCTTCTGTTTAAGACAGCCTGCCGTGTGATACCTGCTGCTACTATTATATACAGCCCTCATGAAGGACCACTACCCGCATATAGTAAAAGTTAACACATTTTAATATGTACATACCTACAAAATATGATCAGTATAAAAATATATATTGTTACAGATTAAACTGTCTGAAAAAAATAAATAGCTCCACCTCAGCCAAGTCCAACACTAATATGTTTACATGTTAAATGTTTCACTAATATTATCCATTAATATGAGAATATAACACTGACATCTGGTATTCTGTTGTTTGCTAGGCAGTTTCACGCATTCAGTCAAGAAAGCTGACTACATAACCGAAACATCATTATAAAGAATGGGGTTAGTCATGACCTTCACAGCAACTTCTGTCCTTAGTTAAAACATGACTCACCACTAACCATGACCCACACTGGGGTCAGAAGGTCTCAGTTTCTTCTGTTTCAACCATTCTTTGTATATCTGTCTCTCTCAAGTGCTTTAAGTTTGTGGGAATGCAACACTAAATCACTGTCGTATGCCTTCAATGTTATGTCACTATAGGGTTCAAGTTCTACTCACATCTTGCACTGTTTTTCTCCTATGCAAATAAAGATAATCATCCGTCATGATGAAAATCCTGTTATCCATAACTTTGGAGGAACAAAAGACCAAAATCTGAAACTTTTGTGATTTGTTTTTATTGTTGTTGTTTGTTTGTTTTATTTTCAGAACAACTGATTGGCTCCCAGACCTGATTGGCTCTGTTAAAACAGGACACTCATTTCTCAGTTATTGATCAGTTATTTCATTATTCAGACATGTGCCTTACCATGCACCGTTTACAATTTGCATCATTATTTTTGCTTTTGAAGCTTTCAGTAAACATTGTTCTAAATAAAGTTACGTAAATTTACTGAAGGCTTCTTCCACTACTTTTCTGGACTCCTTCTCTTAAAAGTATTGTCAGTATGTGTGCATTGGACTTTCCTCCCTTAACAGATGCATAAAAAGAGCTTTATAGTTTCATACTCTGCACATACATCCTTCAGCTCAGTGCAACTCAAACATCCAAGTTAAGCGACAATAAGCAAAACACATTTTTGAGTGAAGGAGAATTTTGTACATATTTGTATTCTTGTTGTTGACGAGCCCAAAGCATGTGTCAAAGCAGCTTTTGTGGAGAACAAGTGAAGTTAAAGTTGTTTTAGGTAAAAGCATCAGGTAAATGTCTGAATGTTTGTTGTGTTGTTCCAGGTTAGTTGGAATGCTTCGTGAGACACACAATTATAAAGTTTAAAGTGTCAAATTGTTGTTCAGGATCATAGGACTGTTCCTGTATTGTCATCTGTACTGATAGGAGGACAAGGTTGAGGTCATGGGAATTTCAGATTTCAGTTACACACAACACATGAACACTAAAGACTCTGACACGGTCTGAGTGACTCTGCAAATTTTTTTTTCCTGTTCAAAATTAAAGGGGAAGCTGAGGAAAATCACTTTCTGTCTGTGTGACTGTCTGGTCCAGACTAGTTGTCCTTACTCATAATTTAATTTCCTTTTTACTCTTCAAATATGAAAATTAGAGTTAAATCAGATACTTAACCTGGTTAGCTATGCATGTGTGCATGTGTGCGTGTGAGTGTGTGTGTTTCAGGTAACAACTTCACAGTCTGACCTGCATGGCACTGTCTTTTTAGGAAACTGATAATAAGCTTAGCTTTTCTATGAAAAGTGGCTGCTCTTTCCTGAGTGTGGCATTTTGCTTTGCGTCAGTTTCACAGGTGATTGGTAGCTTTCCCCTTCCGATCCCAAGGTAACAGACAACAAAAACACCAAATGCTCTTTAATTTGTAAAGACATGGATGTGATGTCTCACCTAGTGAATTACTGAAGCACAGAGCCGAAAGTGGCACGACTATCTGACGTCAAAGGCTTTGACCCTATTAAATTCTCGTGCATCATACACCGCACGGGTCACATTTAAATCTTTTGTATTCACAATAGCATCATCGTTTAAAGTCTTGACACAGATTCAGTCTCCATTATCCAGTCACAACAGTTAGACTGCTGCTTTGAACCCTTTGACGCCCATAGGTGTGGTTCTTCCCCTGGGTGCCTTTTATTGTTGATAGTGATATTAGCACAAATGTGAAACCATGCAGGCCAACCCTACTCCTGCTATTAATTCTTTTACTAGCAGGTGTATCTCTTATATATGGAAGTTCATTTGAAGAGCAAACTTTTATGAAGCTTTACACTGTGTTAAAGCAAAGGGAGATGTGAAGAAAACAAAGTAGAAAGAACAAAGAAGTCCATTCAGGCCGATGGTTGGGTAAAGCAAACAGGACTTTCACCCAAGGGACCAGCATTTGTGTCCTCTATGAAAACAAATGTAAACAATGTTTCTGAGTGAAGTGTCTGTGCGTCATGATTATAACTAACTACCTCACCGGAACTTTAGGGAAGTGCTTTTGGGCCTGAACGTAACAAAACTGGAGCCGATTTACAACATTAACTCTATTTTTAAACCAGCAAATTTTACATTTGGTTTTTGGGATGTGTTTATTCTCTGTCAGTGGTAAGGACTCTGATTTTGGAAAGACCCCTGTGGGATATATTTGAGAATAGGAACAAAGGACATGAGTGGTTATATAGTTTGGAGGACATATTGCCACAGAGGTGATGTGGTATTACCTTAGTGACCATTTGGATTCAGCTTTTCACACATGCACTATTGATTCATCATTATGCTGCTAGCCAATGCTTACAACCTCTGATGATAAAATGTAATTACCCAGACCCTAGTGGACCTTTGCAAACGCCTGGATGCAGAAAGTCAATATAATCGCAGTAACGGTCATGCTAGCAGCTTTGTGTGGCCGGGCTCAGCAGTGCTTTTAGCAAAATGCTAATGCCATTGTGCTAACTTGCTAACAATGACAATGCTAACATGCTGGTGTTTAGCAGGTATGATGTTTACCATGTTCGCCATCTTGGTTTAATGTCTTAGCACGCTAACATCTGCTAGTTAGAAAAACAGTGCAATTTGAGCTGATAGTGCTATTAATTTACAGTTTGTTTCAAAGTGTTTCAAAGACTTATTACATATTTTACCATAAATAATAAAACATATACTAAAACTATCACTGGTTGTGCAAAATTTCAGTGCAATCCATTTAATACCTGTTCATATTCCCCTTAAAAATACAAAATGTCAACATCATGGTGCTTGAAAAAGGGAAAGGAAAATTAGGGATCTGTGAGGGCCATCCTCTGGGGTCCATAAATGTGAAGTTTTTATTCAATAGTTAAGATATTTCAGGTTGGACCACTTGCCTTAAAGCTGTGTCTAGAATAGCTAAACACAGAGGCTGCATGCTAGACAACTGGTTAAACACACTTCCACCTCTGCGTGCCATCTGTGGAGAGCGCTTCAGATTGTGTAAGAGCCATGAGCAGCTGTCCACTGAATATTTTCATGTGTCTGTTGTTCCAGTAGCTATCAGGAAGTACAATCTGATTTTGTATTATTGCAGTGATGGGGCAACAGAGAAACATTTATTACCCGGGCACACCCATTATGATTAATATTGACTAACACACTCCAGCTAATTGTATGGCGTATCTAATTAAACACGTAGACAATACAGGGAATTTGTTCTCTTGGTTTTGGAATTCAAATACTTCAGAGGAAGGCTGACGCACAGTGCTTACAGCAGCTGTAAGGAATGCAGACAGACAGTTCTTTATCAACACTCCAAAGGAGACAAATAACTTTTGAAACTCTTGCTATGTATGAGCCACATGATGGGTTAACCCTCAAGGCAAAACATGTACAAGAAGCATGTTAAATAGCCCTCACTGACAGTATGTTCATCACTTCAGCACATTTGGACTCAGCTAGAGTAAAATATAGACTAACCATTACTGTCATTTTACTCTTACAAGGTTATTGTTTCAAGCTGCACTTTATTTATTTATTTATTTATTTAAATTAATAAATTATTTAAATGTTTGAAATGTTAAATATGTTGCTTGTAATGAAAAACCCTTTAAAAAAGATAATCCAAAGCAGTTCTCCTCAAACCTTTGAGTTTGAGATAATGCCACTTGTTGCAAAAACAAGTCAGATTGTATGAAAGTCTATCTGATAAAGACCTACTTCTCACTTGATTGATGGTCTAGTTAACGTTTTCCATATGAGTTTAGCATGATTTTCATTGTAAATAATGGTCCAATGTATAGTACAGTAGGTTATAAAGCAGGGTATGCTTTCGGGCAGAGCTACCTTAGGATTGGCTCGGTAATAACACAGTGTACTATGGTTTTTCATCTAATTTTTCTCTATTCATCAAAGATAACATTTCGGTTGTCAAAAATGTTGTTCTCAACATTTGACAGCACAACTGCCAAGTCCAAAAAAGTTGGGACGTTAATCTAATATTATTAAAATAAATAAATAAATGACATGACTCATTACCTTCATTAACTGTATTTATCATAACAACGCTTGGAATGGAAAAACACTCAGGTATTATAAAAAGGCCGTTTGACATTTTTTAGGGTTGCCAAGGCCACAGTGGCTCGTATCAAGTGCATACCAGTCACTCTTAAGACCTCCAGCACTTCTGCTAATGACTCCAGCACTCAGGCTCTTCAGGCGTTCTCCATGGAGACGGGAATGAAAGAGACCCTCCACGGGCCAACAAGCCTTTTTAACCACTCTGCTCCTGTGACGCAAAACCGCTAAGAAAACAGCATCTTTGGTGACTGGACAGCTGAACCTACTGTTTGCCTGTAAACAAAATGACACCAAGTCATACTGCCTTGGGACACTGATGATTGAGTCAGCTGTAATCTAAGGCATGTTTACTGTGTCAGTGGATGTTATTGTGCAAAGGTTAAAAACTGCCCATGCTGAATGAACATGACTTTAGGGAGAGGTGTGGCATCAAATCAACCTCTTCCTTCAAAATCTACACAAAGAGATAGATTCAAGGCCAAAGAACTATACAAGTGGTAGTATTACACTGAAAAATGATCGCTCAGTGGTACGACAGTTGGACCAGGAAATATAGAACAAATATGTAAGCAGTAGTTATAATAAGTAGAAAAAGGGGCGGACAGTATCCAGGATGTTTTAGTTTTTTGTTTTGCTGTGAGGTGCGTGTGGTTTATGTGTCAGTCCTGTTTCAATGCCACGTTCTTTTAGTATTTACACATGAAGTCCAGTGGTAGGAAAAGTATTCAGACGCCTCATTTAATAAAAATATTAAAACCACACTGCAGAATTACTCCAATACAAGTAGAAGAACTGCATTCAAGGCTTCTTAAACAGAATTACAAATGTATCAGGATCAAAAGTACTCAAAGTATCAAAAGTAGTCATTATGCAGAGTGGACCTGCTCAGATTGTTTTGTATATTACAAATATGTTATTGGATTATTCTTCTTCTTAATGAATTTTTGTAAGAATGTGTCCTTGTTTTTAGTTGATGTTTTTTTTTTTTTTTTGTTTTTTTATCTTAAATCTTGACCCAAAATGTAACTAAAGATGGCAGCTAAATTTTGTGGAGTAAACAGACAATATTTGCATCTAAAATGTATTGGAGAGCAAGTACACAGTTACATAAAAAGGAAATATTCTTCTTAAATCCTATTCAGGGTGACAGAAAAGGCCAATTCAGAGTCTCCAAAACATGTGAGCAACATTTCAGCACACAGGCAAAGTGACAGTGGTGACCTCACATGAGCACAAGTCATGTATTTGTTGACTAGATGCTGGTACGAATCCTAGAAAGATAATAGTAATCTTAACAGGGCAAAACTTTCCCGCGGCATTCAGGTGACACCAGCATGGCAGAGATACTGGAGATAAGAGCCTCCAGCTGCTCTGCTCACTGACAAACTGAACAGATGACACAGGCTACACACTCCTCCTCCTGGGCCATTACAGAGCAGCAGGAAGCATTTCATGGCTGCTGAAAGGGAGCAGTGGGATATGTCGTTATACTGTGGAGAGGCTCCATAAACACATCGCAAATTAGTACATTTCTAATTAATGTAATGAAAACGTTTAACTAAGCATCATATAGCTTATTGAATCAAGCCCTCTGTCATATCCCATGATGTAAAATCTTATATAATCATACATTTATTTTAGATAAATTACTTTACTTGAGAATTTCCATCTTATGCAACTTTTTCCTACACTACATCAGGATTAAAGCAAAAGTTTTCCAGTCCAGTGAAAAGCATGCATTTCCATATATGATTGTTTTTGATGTTTTCTTGTTAAACTGAAGGATTTTGTGTTAATTTACAGTTTATAAATCTCCTACTTCTTCAGATAAATAAATGTTGAAAGGCTCTCAAACTTAATTGCCTCCATACACCCATTCATTATGAATCTATGTAATGACAATAATTAATAATTTTAATAATTAAAAAAAAAAAATCCTATCACTTATCATTTATTTGCTCTAGTTAGTCTTGCAGCTCCTGTAGTGTATGAATGTAGGAAGAGAGAGAGTTGTTTATAGTTTGCTGCCCCCAAGTGGCCAAAGATGATGTCTCTTTAGGGATTTACACCCACTGAGTCTAGCCTTTAATTTATACTTTACTTGGCCCTTGTCAAAATCTAAAAATATAATGGTTTATTGTCCACAAATAATATTAGTCCTGAACTGTTTGTGTTTGCAGTTTGGCCAGTTAAAGTTTCTTTGTTTCTGGAATGGCCTTTACTGTTAGATCATCTCATCTCTAATTATATGTATATATTTATAATATCTAAGTTATTTTAAGATTTTTTTTTTCAGTGGGATCACTGAGAAAATACTGGATATATTCTTATGAAACTTAGATTCTAGGGTTGCACCATGGTCAAGGAAGGATCTTATAATTGCTCTGAAATGGGTCTGTATCTGTAATGTTGTAAGATCCAGGAGGGCAGAGCCTGAGCAGGGGTTTGACTTCTTAAAGTGCTATCCTTCTGCATTGTATTGTAGTAAAACAATTATATTCTTCTATTTTTTGTCTTTTTG
>JAOWBC010002010.1:8674-26866 GCA_028566105.1 Hypoplectrus providencianus
TAGCACAGATGCTAATAATCACTTTATTGATCGCAGTGTTTCTTTACGGAGAAGCAGCACGAACACCAGCAAGGAGAAATTTACCGTCTGTCCGAGCCGGAGAGTACGAAGCTTTACCTGACAAGGTGAGGGACAAACTGTCCTTTATTCTGAAGTTTCCTTCTTGCTTCCTCTTTTAACATCAGGCGTGGTGGGAAATGTAGGAAGCTGGTAACTGCTGTTAGGGGTAAGGCAATAAACATCATGTCCTGTAGAATAAAAATTAATTAAATCTGAGATGCTATAATTTAAAGTGAACAATATCTCTTGTTCTAGTTTTGTGTTTTGGATTTCTAATCCCTCCAGTTGAAGCGTCCTGAATGGGCGCCTGACTTCGGTCCCGCTGAGTTCGTGCCGTCCTGGGGAGCCACGGTGACCGGCGCCCGCAAGTTCCTCATCGCCTATAATGTGAACTTGATCAGCACCAAGGAGCAGGCTCACCGCATCGCTCTGGACATCAGGGAGCAGGGCCGGGGGAGAGACCAGGTGCATGCTGGGAGTTTGAGATCAACATTATTCATTTTTACAATGTTCAAACTTTTTGTTTGTTTGTTGTAAAATGGAAATGGGAAAACAAAAAAACTCCCCTTGTCTGATTTTCTCTGATTTTGCATTGATTTTCTTAATCTGCTGTGTACATATTGTTTCTTTCTGATTTGTTTTTTCTTATTTTGAAACGGATATCTGTTGGCTGCAGCCCGGGATGCTGCAGAAGGTCCAGGGGATGGGATGGTACCTGGACGAGGCCAACATTGCCCAGGTGTCCACCAACATCCTGGACTTCGACGTGACCCCCCTCCACACTGTGCATCAGGAGGTCTGCAGGGTCGCTGAGGTCAGAGGTCAAGTTAAATTCAACAAGTAGAGATCATTGTATCAGACAGTACATGATTGATTATGTGATTACTGATCCCGTTCAGGAGCTGAAGCTGCCGGTGGTGGGCTCTCAGATCGTGGGTTTGATCCCTCTGAAGGCGGTGCTGGACTGTGCTGACTTTTATATCCAGAAAGACCGACTCTTCGTCATTGAAGAGGAACACAAAGTCCGGCTGGTCAGAAACAAGTCTTACATAATATATATATGTTATATATTACTTTATATATTATTTTATTTAAAGGTGGCCACTGTTTGTGCTTTCAGGTGATCAGTAAACTCGGCCTCGACTCTCTTGGTCCGTTCAACCCAAAGGAAAGAATCATAGAGTGAGTATTTATACACGACATGCGTATCTATCAGTCAACTTCAAACTGCTGACTGATAGTATATCAGATTCAAATCAAAATTAATATTCCATGTTATAATTTGGAGTTATAATTTTACACGTACGTTATTTGCGTGTGTGTTACCTGTGCAGGTACATGGTGGGGTCCCAGGAAGACAGCCGGCTGGTGTCTCTGTCCCTGCAGCAGTTTGTTCACAGTGTCGGTGCTCGGACTGCGGCCCCAGGTGGAGGATCGGTTTCTGCCGCTGTCGCAGCTCTGGGCGCGGCGTTGGGCGCCATGGTGGGCCAGATGACATACGGGAAAAGGCAGTTTGAGAACCTGGATGATGTGATGAGGAGGCTGATTCCTCCGTTTCATCAGGCCATGAACGAGCTGCTGCTCATGGTGGACGCCGACTCAACTGCTTTCAACAGCTACATGGTTAAAATTATTAAATTAGTTCTGTTTGCTGTAATTTGACAGAAAATGGATTTGTATTTAACAGATACTGATGTGATCAGTGAATTTATAAGAAACATTTGTTTTTTCTCCTTTTGTTTCAGGCAGCGCTGAAGATGCCAAAGAACACTACAGAGGAAATAAAAAGGTGATATTTTAATATATAATCTGAAATCTACATTGCTATCTACAATTTGTTATATACATGTATAATCTAAAATCTGAAAACCTATAATCTGTCAGTTGTTTCCCATAATAAAATGTATATAATGTTTAACTTTTGATGTGAAACCCATCATCTAAAATCTATCCCCTGCCATCCATGATCTATCATCAGGAGGGAGGCGGCCATGCAGGAGGGCCTGCAGCGAGCAGTGAGCGTGCCCTTGGCTCTGGCTGACAGGATCAGTGTCCTCTGGTCACCTCTGAAGGAAATGGTTATCCATGGAAACATCGCCTGCAAGTCAGATGCTCAGGTGACAAAAACATCTGAAACATCTGATCAGGAATCAACCAAAATTATTTTAATTCATCAAGTCACATAAAATTGGGTGTCCAGGTGCGTAGCAGCAGGGAGAGCAGAGCGTAGGAAGTCCACTTGGGAACGCAGTGGATGATGTGGTCGTTAGCGGACTGGGGGTCAAAGACCAGGGGGCAGGCTTAGCAGAGGCGTCATTTCGAACAGGGGACAGGCAGACAGGCAGGAAAAAACCAAGAGACAGGCAGAGGGTCGAATACTGGGGTTCAGTCCGTAGGATGACGCGGGAAAGTACTGCATTCTGCATGTGACAAGCTGGCCAAGAGTCCAAGTCCAACTGGGGCTATAAAGCTGAGGTGTGATTGCTGAATGCAGGCAGGCGGGTGATTACAGATCAGGTTCAGGTGTGTGATTGTGGACTGGGTTCAGGTGTGTGATAGGCTGATGCAGGGCAGGCGGGTGATTAAAGAGCAGGTTCAGGTGTGTGATTGTGGATTGGGTTCAGGTGTGTGATTAGATGATGCAGGGCAGGCAGGTGATTACAGATGCTGGGCAGGTGTGTGATTGCTGGAAGGCAGGCCTTTGAGACAGCTGTTTTTCAAAATAAAGCTTCGGAATCAGCCGAGTGGTGGCTGATTCAAAACAAATTTAAGGCAAAACATTTAATTTGAACTTTGTGTCTCCAGGTGGCGGCTAAGGCTTTGGAGACGGCTGTTTTTGGCGCATATTACAACGTCACCATAAACCTCAAAGACATCACAGATGACACCTTTAAGATGGCCGTAAGTGTGTCCTCATACTCCTAACATTTGTCTAATAAATAAAGTTCTACTTTAATTACTGATTAATCTTCTTTGCTGCAGACTCAGAAGAGAGTGGCAGCTTTGCTAAAAGAGGCAAAGGAGAGTGCCGAAGCCATCCTGCTCTCTGCTGATGAGAGGAAGTGAAGTTTTTCTTGAACTTCTTCGACAACGTTAAACCTCAGTCTGTCTGACACAATGATAGTTCCTGATTTGTAAATGTAACAAATAATTAATGACAAAAGAAATAAAATATGCAAAACATGCTTGTGTGTGTGGGTGAGAGGTGAAATAAATAAGTTAGGATACATCAAACTTTTTTTCAGATCTATTCGAAAAAATTCACAAGAAGATCATCAGAAAAAATAGAAAAGTAAGAATTAAAATAGTTTTTATTAAATAATGAATATGAACATAAAACTGTATTTGTCATAATATAATAATAATAATAATACGAATGATCAATTAATGAATGCCAATATTTTAAAAAAAACAACTTGTATTTAATGGCAAATCATTTATTTATTTGGCAGCTTCCGTCCTACATCGTCAATCTGTCAAATCAGCTTCTGTACTACATTTCCCATAATGCACCTTTCCCTGCAGTTGCTCGTTTATGTATTGCGATGCATAGTCTCTCCACCAGATGGAGACAAACTGTCGTTTTCCCGGATGTGCCACCCAATGACAGCAAAACGCCCGGACACACCTGGAGATGATTATTAGCCACACAGGTAAACAGCAGAGGAGCTGTTAGCATCACTCCATGTTTTCGTGTATTTCTTACCTCAGACCTGCGATGATAACATCATTCAGGTATTTAACGACAAACACAGGTGTAAAAATACCTAACATTTAATGGTGAAACGTAACTCAAACCGCTGTTCAAATTAAACCCAACTTATTTTTATTACCAAACTAAACTAACCAAAGATGTAGTCTGACGTCATCTTTAAAAAAAAGATTAAATATTATAATATTTAACAAAAGAAAAAAATCACTGCTATTAAAAAATATATTTATTAAGTATTTACTTGAACACCTGGTCATAATT
Source organism: Hypoplectrus providencianus (assembly GCA_028566105.1). Lineage (NCBI taxonomy): Eukaryota > Metazoa > Chordata > Actinopteri > Perciformes > Serranidae > Hypoplectrus > Hypoplectrus providencianus. Next base: position 12,708 of record JAOWBC010002010.1, read on the forward strand.
AAAGAAAATTATTGTATTCAATTATTGAGTCAAGTTTAATGGAGGATTTAGGCTACAGCTTGTCTATGTGTTATTGATCCTATTGAAGGCAAATATCTTCTAAGTCAACAGGTTTTTAAGTGTAGTTTGGTTTGAAGCGACTTCATAAATCCTACAGCTGTCTGTGTTTAAGTGTTTAAACTCTCAGAAACGGAAAGAAAAAAAAAACAGCAGCCCCATCCTATGGACTATGAAAAACTGTCCATCCAGACAGGAAATGAAGTGCAAACTCTGTTTCCCTGCAGCTTCTCCTCTTCCTTCCTGTGTTGGGGTCAGAGGTCTCAGTCTGCTCACAGCTGCTCCACAGTTTGATTTTTGTTTATGTCAACTACTTTGGTCCTCAAATTTATTTTGCGAATTAAATCACAAAGTTTATGGGATAATATGTTCTTATGTTTTACATTAAAACTAATTGAAATGTCATTTTTGTTAAAGATCTATTTGAAATATATCTATAACAGCATAAGATTAATGTAAAACAATATGAACACTGTTCAGTTATTTATTTCTGTAATTCTTTAAAAAAAAAAAACAACACTGTTATATTACAGTAATTTCTGTGAAATGATAAATACACAAAGTCAAAAATTTAAAAAAAAAAATTGAAGAAAACACACACCAAGTGTCAAAAGTGAATTTAATGTGTAAAATCCAGTTAAACATTAATAATCAGATAGGAGAATATAAAACAAACAAATTAGATTTTTTTTTTTTACTTAAATAAAACATAAGAATTAGTAATCATTTATATTGAGGCTATTATTTTGTTAGAAGTGTAACAGTCCTCGGTGGTGTCATCGTCATGTCATCCTCACAGCGTGGTGAACTGGCTCAGTGCGCCTCTCAGCTTATCAGCGATCTAACCAATCAGAAAGTAGAGAGGAGATGATGTCACAGTGTGGGGTGTTAAGTGTTGCCATGACTCCACCCCTCTGCTCACCTGCTGGTAGAAGGTCACCTGCTGCTGCAAGTACAGCTGCATCACTCTGTTGTAGTCATAGATACGGTTGCTATGGAAATGATTCATCTCAGCTGTAACGAGACACAGGGTCAGGTTACAGCAAGGCACAGCACGTGTCCCGGGGTCAGTTAATGATATTACAGTGTTAACTTTGAAAACATTGAAGACACCCACAAAATACATCATCATTGTTGGCAAACACCAATTGGTCTATATATAGGACTGGGTAAGAATATGTGTAGTGATGTTTGTATGTGGTCATGTGTAGTGTTGTATATAGTTATGTATAGGGTGTTTATTCAGTCCTGTTACCCTGCAGGGAGTAGCTCATGCAGCTGATTCGATGGCTCATGCACCTCTTCTCATCGTTGTTGATTTTTCCCGCAGCAACCAGGCGATCGGCTTCCTTCACCTTCTCCACTGCACCCTGAACAGACAGGTGAGGCCACGCCCCCTTAGTGATGCTACGCAACACCCCCATGAAGCTCCACCCCCTCCTCATTAAGTAATGAATGTGTAATAGTCATACAGTACCTTGTGTACAGCAATGATTTCTGGGAAACATCCCAGCAGGCCTTTGTACTCGCTGTTTGTCTCGAGCAGGAAGTGAAGGTCCTTCTGAGGCTGATGAGATCAGAGGTCACCAGAGGTTACCGTGGGTCAGAAAACTAAATATTAGTTTATACAGTAAATAAAACCAGTTATATCTCACTTTATTTTTGACAGCATTCATACTGCAGTACTATCTGCAGGTGTGTTTACCTGCTGAGCGACAATCTGTGCGATCTCCTCATACGTTTTTCCAGCAGCAGTCAAAGCGTCTGTCAGCGTAGCCTCTCCTGAAACCGTGATATCACTAATCAGTAATCAACAACATGTAATCAATCAATTTACACATGACATCACTAATCACTCCTTGTCTCCTCCCTCCTTGTCTCCTCACCTGGGTACTGGCTGCTGATGAAAACAGCTGACAGGTTCCTGAAGGCTTGACCAATCCGCTCATACTCTTTAGGCAGCGCTGAAAACACACACATTAATACACACATTTATAGCTTTCTATATGTGTTGTGTTTACTGTGTGTGTGAGCACATGAAGCACACATACGTCCAGTGCAGCGTTTCCAGTGTGTGTGTCCAACGTTCAGCAGCTCTTTGACTCCGTCATCCATCGACTTTGTGAAACGACTGTAGTGTTCACACTGACGCTCCCTGCAAACACACACACACACACATACATATTAGCACACACACTAACCGGTGGACACGCTGTATTTTCGTGGGCACATACACATGCACGGCGTCGAGCTCTGGAGCTTCAGGCTCAATCAGACTGAACATCATCGGCCCCACTGTCTCATCTCTCTCAGCTTTCCTCTTCCCCGCCTTCCATTCCTGAAACATGAAAACACCATTTAGCCAATCAGGGCAGAGCTATAAGAACACTGTCGCAGCTGAAACATCAGGGAGAGGGCGGGCCTTAACCTGCCTTCTCGTCTTTGTAGGTGAGAAACAGCTGAAGGACATCGCTCTGAGACACGACGGGGTGGCGACACAGCCGGGTCATCCACGCCTGCAGCTGCTCCATCCTCGTCATGATGAAGTCCACCTCGAACCTGCCTGACAGCACAGGTCAGAGGTCACACGGGGTTAGGGTTCGTTTTTGACAGTGGATTTAGGTGTCACATGACTGGACAGGTGTGGTTGTCATGGCGATGACTCACCTGTCACTTGTTTGTCAGGCAGAGAGGGGATGGGCAGCGCTGAGCCAAACTTCTCCAGCAGACGCTCATACAGCCAATCAAAGTGCTTATAGCGATGATTGACAGGTCTGTTGGTTGACTGCAAGGAAAAAGAGTTTTACTGCATGTTATTGAGTATAACTGTCAAAGTACTATGCACTGTAGTAGTTTTATGGCGTTTTATTAGTAATTTGTATAGTAATGTAGTAATTTTTATTGTAGCAGCATCACTGTTTATCTTACATTTGGAGTAATCTGGTACTCGATGAAGCTCTTCAGTCCGTACAGTTTGGACTCTTTCTTTGGATCAGCGATCCAGCAGTCAAGAGGAGTCGTAGGGTAAAGCCAGACTGGACCAACCTCTCCCATCTGTTTGGACAAAGGACAAAAACTAATCAGAGCATGGCAATCGCCAACTGTGATCAAGAAAGTTGATCACTCACATAGACTGGAAGTCTCTCTCTGCTGTTAGCTGGAGGTTTAGCCAACAGGAACACCTCTGGACTCGGACCTTTGGAGAATGGAAACCTGAGAACACACAGAATCATGAGTTCAGCTGACTTCTACTGGACTTTACTGTGGATCTGATGAGTTCTGTTGGATTATACTGTGTGGGTGTTTTTACTTGTTCAGGGAGAGCTTCACGGAGGGCCCATGGATGCTCTTTCCTGAGGCTCCACCCTCCTCATCCAGCTGATTGTCACCATGGTAGCCGCCCACTGATTGGTCGTCCCAGTCGTCATCCCACTCACCGTCATCGTCCTCGGCGGCTGTAGGGGACAGGAGACACTTCATGTGGTTGTAATGGAGAATACATTAATATACTGCAGTAATATGATGAAAACAATTACCGTGTTGCGTGTGCGTATATCCGTATGTTGTGTCAGTAACAAAAGCGTCCGCCCCTGACCACGAGTTCCCACCTGCTTCACTGACGCCACCAACCTGAAACACATCACACCATAAACACCAAGACCCGCACTTTTCCATCTTTCTGGTGGTTATTTCTTTGTTTTTTTGCCTGTTGAGGTGGTTTTCTGTCTCTTTTAGGTGTTTTGCAGTCTCAAATTATAGTATATTTGTATTTTTTGTAGCTGTTATCTTTTGCTTTTTGATGCATGTTGAGGTTCTGCTTCTGATTGTCTTTCTCTGTGGTGCTGTTGCAACTCATTCTGTGGTTTGTGGTTTTCTGTGTCTTTGAGGTGGACTTCTGTCTGTTTTTTTTCCATCTCTTTAATATGTTTTTTTGCTATCTTTGAGTAGTTTCATGTTTTTTTAAATGGATTTTTGTCTTTGTGTCTTCATTTTTCCGATCTTTGAGGTGGTTTTCTATTCATTTGGTAATCTTGCACTCTCTGTAGCTGTTTTATGCTGCGCTTTCCTTCTCTGTGGTGTGTGCACTTGTCATAGTTTTGCATCTCTAGTCATTTAATGTATTTAATAAGAGCAGGATCTCTACATATGCAGATGATACCGTTTACAACCGCCTGATAACAGCGGACTAACCTGTAAATACCCCTCAGGTACCAGTCCGGTTTGTCCGCTGGAGTTCTGGGCTGAGATCCAGCCCCCACCCACAGTCTGCACACACAATTACATACATTATGACAGAAAGTGTGAACTGCTTACTGTATATTTGTGTATGCATGCTTGCATGCATAGGATACAAGTACCTGATCAAGCACAAAGACCGTCTCTCCCTGACGGACAGACAGCTCGTTGTTTCCAGGTTCAGCTGTGAAGTCATACAGAACTTTTGCCTGAAATGTAAAAATGTATGTTGTGAGTTTATCTCTGTTCTGTTGTGTTTGTTCCAAACTACGGCAAATACTGGTTCATGCATCTTTCCTGAAGGTTCTGGTTTGGGTCCTCAGGAAAGATCTGGTTATCAGTAAAACTGCAGACTCTGACAAACACACGAATCTGACTTCCTGTTAGACCAGAAGTCTTCTGTCAACAGCTGCAGGCTTTCTTGCTGCAGCCTACACCACAGAAACTTGACATAATCCTTGTTTTCAACAGAAAACATTTAATATCTTAAGTCATATTGAATATTTTTCCTGACACATATGCACTAAAATACTGTAAGAAATAACAATTTACTGTCCTGTTTTTAAAAATTACATGTTTTGTACATTTCTTTAGAGTTTATGTATTTTGTTTCTTGAAAATACCTTTAAAACAGACATTTGTTGTTGTTGTTATTCTGACCAACTTCCATTTAATTTTATATGTTTTATGTAGATAATGAAACAGTGAAAACCTCCATGACATTTTTACCCTTAGGTAAAAAAGGAGGGTTTTTTCATGATATAATGATTGTACTTTTTGGTCTTTCCCTAATGTATTCACTTGCTTCAAATTATTTTTCCTTGTTTTATATCAGGCAGTCCTATTAGATTTCCAATTTTTATTTTCAGAGTGAAATAAGAAATGTTGTTCAATGTTGTAGTTGCACATTTGCAACATCAAATATTTTGTTTACTTAAATGTTCTTACTTTAACCATGCATAATATCCCAACAAAAGCTTTAAATGCCTTTTCAATATTTTGATAATATTTTTTTGTTCAACAATGTCATGATTTTCCCACCAGACACCAATAGAACCTTACATTATATTACTGTGCATGTTTTCACTGTTAAACGGCCGATTTCTGTAGTTTCTCTATTATTTCTATTTTATGTGAAACCCTTAAATTCTCCTACAGAAACGTTCTGTGACGTTAATGACATAGAAATAATACTTAAAATAATATTTCTCCACCTATCATCGTAGCGTTCACTGTCTGCTTAAATTCGCCGCTTTCTCTATGGAGTTCTGCAGGGGCTGGTAGCGATCGGTTCTGATGCGCGAGAGGTCAGAGGTCACCTCTTCGTCAGGTGAAAAGTCTTACCTGCACAGCCATTATGACGTCAGCAGCACCGTCTTACTGTCTTATTTTATTAAAGTTTCATCCTGTCAAATTCTCGGCGAGCGACCTGCAGCTACTTCTTCTGTATCCACATAGAAACGGCAGTGGCCCTACTTCCGGTCCCTGGTTTCACAATAAAAGACGCGAATTTTTAAAAGAACGTTTATGTTAAAAATTTAAAGTAAACCTATGAAAAAAAATTAAACCGTTTTATTGTATTCAACTTCAGTCCTAGTAAAGCAATGTTAAACAGAGTAAAGAACATTATTTAAAATTATATTAGAAATATATTACACTAAATGAATGCAATAAATTTACATTAATATGCTAGTGTTAGACGTGCTTTTATTTTTTAAAGTAAATTTGTCAGTTTCCGGTTTTTCACCATTTTTAAATTGAGAAATTGACAAAGTGTCGTCAAACATCCGGAACAGCTGAATGGTTACTCAAGGCGTTTCCGGTTAAACCGACATATACACCCATACAATATATAATTAATAAAATCAATTAAAAATAGTAATTCGTTATAGAAACAGCTGATACAATTCTCTGTATAATAACATGAATGTTGAATATATGAGGGTTTTTTCTTGTTTTTTTTGTTTTTTTTACTAAAACCTGTTTTTACTATTTTTTATTGTTGATAATTTGAAGGTTTCTAGTATTATTATTAGCTGCAACTTCAAAACGATATTTAATTTTTTTATGTTTATGAAAAATGAAATTGCATAGAGTACATTTTATTTTCATTGTTTAAACATTTCAAACAATATTTTTTCCATATTATTTAAAATATCAAGAATTCTTTTATATATAGATTTTTTACATCTAAAACATTTATTTGTATTGTTTAATGATGAAAAATCAAAACATGTAATTTTAATTCATTAAAAATGTATTAATTATTATACAATTAACACAATAAAATTTAACTCTTAAATTACTATACATAAAAATTATATATTTCTTTTTACATGCTTGCTATTATTATTATTTAACGTTTGTACTTGAACCCTTTTAATAACTCACAGATGACAATGATGCTCTTCAGCTGTGCTGTGGGCTCACCTGTATGCCTGCAGGTGGCACTGCTGCCTTGCGGTTTATCAATAAAGGTCAAGAAACAAGTCTTCACTTTATACCATGTCTCAATTAACAAGAATCAAACAAGCAGCATTTCCAGTTTGTCACCATTTATTGATTAATTCACAGATGGTTAAAGATCATTTTCATCTAATTTCCGTTACACTTTATTTTGAAGGGTTTGGCATTAGATGTGCAAGCTACTGTTAAACAGCGGATACATATAAATAATGGTGAGTTACCATGTGACTTTTTATTGATCATCACATTACATCATAAATCATCAGTTCAATCATTTAATGATCAATCAATTAATCAGCAGCCAGAATTTCTTTCCCTTTTAAATATTGACCAGGTGTAAAAGTTGTTCAGTATGAATGTATTGATCAGGTGATTGAATGTTTTGATCAGGTGACTGAATGTATCGATCAGATGACTGTTAGAAAAGCTGCTGTGATTTAGTGTTTCAGGCTCATGGCAGCACCCTTCAGTGGATACACCACCACATAACGGCCGCTGACGCCAGCAGACCAATCACAGAGCTTGCTGCAGAGGAGGGGGCGGAGTTACACAGGTCTGAGTTGCAGCACTTGAAGGTGAAACTTGAAACCTGGAAATGATTGATAAAGTTATTGATCGGATTATTCCCATCAAACCTCTCTTGACATCTTATATGTTGGCATCGCTGGTACACCTGAGTCCACCTGCAACTGAGTCCAACTGAACCTCAGTCCACCTAAGTCCTCCTGAGTCCATCTGCACCAAAGTTCACTCTAGTCCGTCCAGGTCCATCTGCATGAGTGCACCTGCGTTCACCTGAGTCCATCCACACCCCAATCCATCTGCACCTGAGTCCATTTGAATCTACCTTAGTCCTTGTGAACACCAGAACCCAAGTTCCCAAGTCCATCTGCACATGGGAGCACCTGAGTCCACCTGCATAGGAGTCAGTCTGCACCTGAGTCCATCAAGATCTGAGTCCATCAGCCACTGAGTTCATCTACTACCATAAAGGACCTTAAACAGGTGAATGAAACACACCTCTGTTCTCTTATTCACTGCTGTGATTGTACAGGACTCAATGGTTTACTGGTTTAAATAGTTTTAATGGACTTACTGCACTCCGAGTTTAAAGTAGAATACATCTGTTGTATCTGAATATTTTTGGCATGTTGCTGTTTGTTCCTCTAGTGCTACATGAATTACATCTCAGATGGTGGATAAAGTAAAGCAGAAGAGAGAAGTTGTTACCTGCGGGAACATCTGTGACAGTCTTCCGTACTCACAGTCTGAATACTTTAGACACTGACGGAAAGTCATCCCACCTGCAGAATAAACGAGAGACCAGTAAAGATAAGATGAGATCAGAGAAAGTCCAATTTAAGGGGGGAAACAGAATCTGCAGAACATCTGTAGAGCCTCTAAAGCTCAGACTGAGTTAGTTCTTCCAGGTTGCTTGGTTCCTTTCAGGATTAGCCATGAAGCTCACAGGGAGTGTGTGTTCTCTGTGGTACAGGTGTACAGGTCTAGAAATATAGAGGTGTACAGGTACCTCTCTCGGTGAGTGTGAGACAGGCGTCGTCATAGCTACACTCCCGCTGCTTGGTGCAGCTGGCTGTGTAGTCCTTACAGCTGTAGCAGCGGATGGCAGATCCTGAAACACAGAACACAACAGTGGTACCCGACTGTGAGTCTGAATGGTGAAACCTTAAACCTGCATTTTTTTCCTAAAGTCTAGTAGGGGGCGACTCCATTGGCTGCAAAAGGTTTATGATAATAATATGAGTTATTAAATAAACATACCCAATTTAAGTTTATGATTTTAATTGCTCGTTTCAAGATTTCTTTCATACATCATTTTATTAATTTAGTTAACTATTGTCCCATTTAGGGTAGAAAGACCTGTCAAACTGTATTTTGGTCCATGTTTTTGTAATGAAGTGAAAACGCTCCAATGTTGTGGCACATTAGAAGATGATTCATCTGACTCGATGATCATCTGTTCTTAAAAAGTTCTTACATTATTCACGCTTTTAAAAACACAAATGTGTTATATTTTATTATTTTCTCACACATGCAAAATATTTACACAGCAGTGAGTTGGATCATATCTAATACCTTTGTGAAAACAGCCATTGAGTTTCTGTTTTAAAACTAGAAACAGTATTTTTATGTCACCGTGGATCCAGTTCCAGTTTAAAGATTGAACCAACAGATTCAAACGTACCCAGTCCGATCAGAGCGGAGCAGATCACGAGACAGATCCCCAGGGAGCGCTTCATTTTCCCCTCAGTATGGCTCACACACTCATCTGAGTGAACAGCAGCACATTCATTCAATCATTCATATGGAGACAAAAACATCCAACAAACGTTTCGCTGACGAACATAAAGCGTGACAGCAGTGTTTGGTACAGCGGGTACTATGTGTACTCACCCAGCAGCAGCAGTCGCAGTTATACTGCAGTTCAGCAGTACTTTTGTTGTAGTTGTTGAGGAGAGCAGAGACTGAGTGCTGACTCTGAGTTTGACTGACAGCTGAGTGGAGCTGGGAGGCCACACCCACTGGGAGGAGCCTGTAGGTGGCTGTTTGAAACATCAGTTTATTGATGATTTTCTTTTTTTATGTTTAAATATCAGACTTGAAATATTAAATTAGATTGTTTTTATGATATTAACTCTGGCTGTGTCCAAAATCACTCCCTACTCACTGTATAGTGCATTATACAGTGAATAGGCCATTCTGTAGTGGCTACACACTATATGTTGCACTACATATTTCACATCATGCACTGTAAAAAGTAGGAAGCAGCCAGTGGTCTCTAGATGCACAATATTGACCATCATGCAGTGCGGTTTGACAGAAAGCTGGCGGACAAGCACGAAAAATACACACAACAAAACGTCAGACAGATACCCAGAAACATTTTCTCATCAAATATGATCCAGTTTCACCAAAATAAGTCAAGGCAATGGTGGATGTGTCAGTGCAGTGAGCTGCTGCTGTCCGCGTTTCCAAGTGAATCGATATATCTCCGGCTTATGCAGTAATGCCTGCACTCGATGAAATATGAGGGGACGGTAATTGTTCATGCAGTTATCTCGATTTTTAAAACCCACAGAGAATTTCAGAGCACAGTTTTCCGGTCACGTGCCAACCCAAGACTACATTTATGTCTCTTCGTTGTCATTGTGCATCTCTTTGGCTCTCAGCAGTGTTTTTCTCTTCCTTGTTGTTGTTTTATGTCTTTTTTGCATTTGTGCAGGTTGTTGTTCTCTTTTCTTTGTGCTGTTTGTGATCCATGAATCTTGAACCTCTTAAAAGTTGTTCATCAATCATGAATAATGCATAATGAAGAAATGGTCAGCCTAACCCATAATGCTTTTTAACCAATGCCATCATCTGATCAAGCTGCTCATGTGTCTTATACTTTGATTTTTGATGGAATAGCAGCAGAATGATGACTCCCATCAGCCCGAGTCGGGCTCCGGGTTTTCGCCACAGTGATGATGTGATGATGCGAGGTTGGTGCGGGACGAGACGCTCCGTGTTGTAGCGTTTATCTCAGTGCAGAACAAGAAAAGCCGCAGTGTTTTGTCCTCGAACGACCCCAAAAACAAAGAGAGCTCAGAAACAAACAATCAGCTTCAGTTTGCACGGAGACAAAGAGCAGAGGAGGTCAGCGGCCAACACAAGACACAACTACAGAGCGTGTGTTCACAACTCCATCACAGCGGCTGCATTCAAACACCATCATCACACCACTCTCATTACAAATTCATTTAATCCGCCGCCCGGTTCACTCCTCTGAAGGAATATGATGCTTATCATCTCCAGCTGAAATACAGAAAAAAAAAATGGCGAAAAAAGGAAAGTGAAACAAACAACAACAATCGGCCTTCTGAAACATGGAGGTCAAAGGTCATGGTGTCAGTCAAGCACAATAACTAGACTTGGGTATATAGATTTAAATACCCTGATATACGCAAGCCTTCAAGTTACAGTTAATACTTTTATTTGTGACCTTTAACACTGCTTTTTACTTTAATCATGAATATTTAATTTGATATAAATAATGACATTTTCATGATCAATCTAAAATGTTTTAAATTTTTTAGATTTTCTTAAGCATTTTAAAAATAAGTAACACTTAGACATTTTCATTTGAAGTAAACATTTAATTCAGACTTCATCGACTTTATATCAACATTGGGGTTGCTTATTGACTTTTGGGGTGTTACCGCGTTGCATCTTAATATTTGGTGTGTTGCCTGTAATTACATTGCAGAATTATCTAGAGGACTTTTTACAAGTTTCACTGTCAAAGTAAAAACTAAAAATTCAGGTTGTTTAGTGGGCGGACTGGAACGAAAAGCACCAAACCAGGAAATGACTGAGTCAGTCAGTCACGATGTTCTTAGGTAAAAGAACCTTGCTAAAGTAAAACAATGTTCTCCAGTTGTGCGCTGTTGTCAGATCTTCTAGGTGAACATTTTGACCTCTGAGGAAAACCAGGACCCAGACTGTCTGCCATCAGCCATCACCGCTGTAAGTTACTCATGTTTGATTTGTGTTGTTAAATGTTGTAGAGCAGGTGGCCCAAGAAGCTGCATGCATATATAGCACTGTGTGTACTCCAAACATCCTCACAGTTTATGCTTTTATATGCACTGACACACATAAAACCCAGTTACTTGGCTCAGAATGCAAACTAAATCTAAGTTCTCACAATTAAATACAAAAACAGGACCAAGCATGCAACGTAAGCATGTTACGTTGATCATATGAGCAACTGGTAGATCAGGTCTGATCACATGTATCTGAAAGGTGCAGCTGCTTTTTGAGGAGGTTACTGTTGTTCATGACTGTGTGACACAGGACGAGACACTCAGTAATATAATGGCTGTAGGCTTTCTCTAAAATGCTCAAAACTTTTCTGATGACAATGTGTGACTAAGTTGAAATTCTTTACTGTTTTCATCAGGGCGAAATTATGGCAAAGCCTGTGAAGCTGGAGTTGCTGGACATTTTGGAGAATTTGTCAGAAGAGAGGCTGAAATACTTTAAGTGGTACCTCCAGAACGATGAGTTGCTGGATGGATATCCAGCAATCAAAAAGTACTATTTGGAGGAAGCAGGCATACTGAAAATAGTGGAACTGATGGTGGACTGCTACAGTGAAGATACAATGAAGGTGGCCAGGATGCTTTTAAGGAAAATGAATGATGGTCAGCTATGAGAAACTGTTGTGTTAAATGAATTGAAAGCTCCATTAATATCAGTATCACTTTATCTGTATCGTCATGTATCAGTTGTCAAGTCATGCACTTGAGACCAGTTTCGTCAGCTGCAATTCCAGTCAACAGATGTTAACCCATGATTAACGTCTCTGTGCTGAATGGAAACAGATCACTTTTTTTTTTCCTTTTTCTTTCAGGCCTCCTAAGGGCAAACAGGAAAACGGGCATCAGAGAGTTCCCATCGAATACCACTGCTGGAGAAGCAGAACCCATCTATGACCTGAGTATCTTAATGGTCGTTCAGTCTGCTTACACAGCCGAGCATACAGATGAACTGACCCTGGTGAAGGGGTCCTGGGTCCTGGTTGTGGAAAAGTGTAGTAACGGCTGGTGGCGGGGCAAATCGGGCTGCCAGTTCGGCTGGTTTCCATCGAAGCATGTCCTAGAGGTAAGCGAAGATGTGAAGGCATCCTTGGCATGTGAGATTTGCTCAAACAGCCAATCAGCTGGCAGCAGTGTCCTGAAAACCGTCCAGGCATTGTACCAGTTCAGGGCTGAGGTGGACGGGGAGATAAACTGTGATGAGGGTGAGGTGATGGAGCTGATCATGGAGCTTGAGAGCCACCCAGATTGGTGTCAGTGCCGTAAAGCTAATGGCCTCGTGGGACTCGTACCAAGGAACTATGTAGTGGTTCTAAGCGGCAGCCCCTCTCTGCACGCTGAAGAAAACAAACTCATAGGGAAGAGCTGGTACTTTGGCCAGATGAAACGGCATCAGGCAAACTGTGAGCTGACAAAAAGAGGGGCAGCTGGAGACTTCCTGATTCGAAACAGCGAGTCCTCAGTGAGCATCACATTTGATTGACTGATCCATCTGGATGATGAGTGGTGAAGTATTTTGGTGAAGTGATGGAAGAAAACTTACCACAATGAAATATATTTCTCTTTCAGCCGAGTCATTTCTCCATCTCCGTAATGACCGGGAAGGAGAACAAACACTTCCTAGTCCAACTGTTGGACGGCGTCTTCTGCATCGGCCAGCATCGATTCACCTCCATGGATAAGCTGGTGGAGCACTACTCCAGAATGCCCATCTACTCTGCTGATAATGGCGAGCCAGTCTATCTACTCCGACCTCTGTCTGTCCGCCGTGGCCTTTCACTCTGGAAGACACAGAGAGAAACCTGTTAAACTCAAGTTCTTGACACTTGGTCAGATCCTAGAAGCTTCTTGCTGGTCGAGCTTGTTTCTGATTCAGCCAAAGTCTGAAGGTTACTGTTGCACAACATTCCAAAACTTGAACTCTTCAGGTGTCTGGTTTTATTTGTCCATTTAGGGATGACAGTATTTCCTTTGTTTAAACTTTTATTTTGTGCCTGCTCATCTGCATTGCATGCTGGGACGTGTAGGCAGCTCAGAAAGCAGCAGCAGCACTGAGGAGTTTATAGTCTCAGTTTACTAGATTTACCATCTACAGAAAAGCTGGTAAATTATAAGTATTATTAAGTAAAATCATGAAGGAACAAGAAATCGTTTGTAAATCAAGTGCTTAAAAATATGTTTACATTTGAATAAATTAGTTTGTCTTTCTTTTCAAACTGCTGAAGAAAAACAAAATGCTGCCTGACAAACTGAGTGAAATCTCCCTTTAACACCATATTTTAACTGTTCATTGACTTTGTCTCCATCTGGTGGCAGAACTAGGAATCACTCAACAGCCTCCACATGTTGGAAATACTCAGAATCATGTATGACTGTTGTTAATTTTGTTACTGTTATTTTTTCATAATTTATCATTGTTATTTCTGTAGTTATTGAGAAATGTTTCAACACACTTTTTCTGTGTAATAACAGGATGTTTTATTCAGTTTTCATGAAATTTAAACCGACGAGATTTTGTGTGATGTCATCAGCCTGCCAGCTGCTGATTGGTCCTCAGACAGCAGGTGGAAGGCAGATGAGAAATGAAACCGTCATTGATAATTCAGAAGCTTGACTTGTTTCTTTTACAAGACTTCAAGAAGACTGAAGGTGAGTTTCCTCCTCTGTTTGCACTATGTAATATAAATATATATATTTTTTTTACTGAAATAAATCTACTGAACGTTTCTATTTGTTTCTGTTTAAGTACATTTCATTATTATTATTATTATTATTATTATTATTATTATTATTATTATT
>JAOWBC010002019.1:0-24027 GCA_028566105.1 Hypoplectrus providencianus
ATCAGGAAACACAAATACCAAACTTTGATTAAGATGGCACAAAAAGGTCAAGCTAATAAAAATAATAATAAATTCGGCAACTAAAACAAAGCAGATGGTATTTATTTTTTTCAATAATAATAATAATAATAATAATAATAATAATAAATTTATGATTTAGATTATTTTGTGTTGCTCAAGGTTGTAGATTCAAATTGAGAAAACCTGATTTTACAAGCCCAGTAAAAACAGCAGATAATTCTACAATTGTAAAATAATTTATGGACATTTACAGTAATTCTATCCTTGGAAAGTGGAAAATAATACTGAATCTAAAAATTACATTTAGTTACTCCTTCCCCTTGTACGGCAGAAGGAGTAACCAAACAGACTTCTTGTTGTGCATGTAGATGTAGAGCAGTCTGCTGCAGAGAACATAATCGGTTAAACATCAAACTCAGTACTTTGTTGCTTCAGCAGATAAAACATCAGTTGTGCTCTGAATCGAGACATTAATTTGGATATTTTCTCTTCACCTGCTTACCATCAGGATATGAAGGCACAACGGGGTCAGTTTTGGCTCCGAGCTGCGTCTTCAGTCACACCTGGATGTCTGAATGATGACCAGAGCAGGTGGCTGCAAGGTGAAAACTGCTATCATAAATTTCACTTCAAAAATTGTAAAAATAGTTGTAAAAATTAATCAATGTAACTCGGTGTTTCCGAGGGCTTTGGTATACAATTATTTTCATTTAAAATTTTCTGCAAATTTTTTCCAAATTCATTTTTAACTGTTTCTTTTCATTTCTTTCTTTTTTTTTTTTTACAGCTGATATTCTGAGTATTGACCCAGGGGGGGTGTTTAGAATGAAATGAAATAAGCCATCTATGTCAGTTTATTACTTTTCTTTTTGGTTATTGATTGTGATAAGAAAATTGTGTGAATCATGATTTTTAAGATGTACAGGATGCTTCCAAAATGATAATAATAAAAGAACAGTCAATGCAATATCAAATCTAATGAAAAAAAAAAAAATTATCAAAGCCAGAAGGTTTTAGATTTTCTTTGCCCATCAGTCCAGGAGTGAAAAATGGTTTATGAATTTATTATCATACATAACAGAGAAGGAATTATTTTTCCAGTGTAAAAGCTGAAACTGTGTGGAGTTCATTAAGTGTAAATGTAAAAAGTCATAAGCTGTTTAAAACCCCAAAACCTATCAGATTACTTTTAATTTAAAGGTTTAAAGTTAATCAGCTCCTGGTGAATAAAACATGAGCCGCTAAATGAGCCTCTCTGTATGTTAATGTGCTAAAGTCGCTTCACCAACTCCATTTGATTCCACAGCGTTTCTAATAAAACTGTAATTGTGGATTTTATGAGACATAAAAGGCGTCATGAAGCCGCTTTAACTGCTGCTTTAACCTTTATGATGCAATGGTAGTGAAATAATACTTGTTTCTGATTGGCTGGCCGGTGTCACTTACGTTTATATAACAGGACATTTCAAACAAAGACGGGTCAAAAGTTTAATCACCGCTTCACATCAGGGGACATTAAACTGTGGGCAATACAGCTACAGTACTGCAATTGATCAATGTTTTTTTTAAAGTCCTGCATAGCATACCTTTAATGTTTGACTTGTTTGCCATTTCTTTTTTTCTATTTATATTTTGGTATCATATTTTAGCTCCAAATACATTGAAACCAATAGGAATAATAACCTCAGCTCTTGAACCTCAAAGGAATTCAAAGACTGAGGAAAAAAAATAAGATTCCTTGTGTATGGAAATGTTCACTTCGTGGCCACACACCTGTTCAGCTGCTTATTAACGTAAATATCCAATTAGCCAATCACATGGCAGCAACTCAGTGCATTTAGTCATGTAGACATGGTGAAGACAAGCTGTTGATGTTCAAACATGCATCACAGTTTGGAAGAAAAGTGATTTTAGTGCCTCTGAACATGGCATTTCACAAACAATCAACAGCAAACAGCAATCTCTAGGGTTTACAAAGAGGTGATAGAAAGGCAACAGTAACTCAAAAAACAACTAGTAACAATCATGGCCTTCAGAACGCTGAATCTTAACACCAACACATCCAACCTTTAGGAAGATGAAGACCACAACGCCACATTAGGTACACCTTGCAACCTCAAAGTGGCCAGCAAGTGTAAATGTTTCTTAGATAGTTTTGGTATCACATTTAAACTCCAAATAAACACCTGGATGCTGTTTGTACCCTAAAGAAAATTGGAATAACAGGAAAATTAGCTAAACCCAAAAAGAAAAATATTCTGAAACCACTTGTGTCTTCTATACCCCAATTCTTAAGAGTATGAGTGGCTGTGTGATGCTCTTTGGTTATTAACTGAAGTTTAAATCAAACAAACTGTTGAACATTTTTTATGGGGAATAAATGAAGACTAAGACCACAGGTGCCGTTCCACCAGCTACAGGTTTAATATCAGATCAACAACAGTAGAAAAACAGAGGCAGAGGCTACCAGACAAAAAGAAGAGTAGGAAATCGAACAGCATCCAACAGGCTCTTTAAAATAATTCCTCTGTACAGTATTTACACACACACACACACGCACACACACATACACAGAGTACAGTACAGCTACACACTGAGGAGGAGGAGTCCGAGGACGCAGCATCAGTCCAAGTGCTGCCCTCTGATTGGTCCGTCCTCCTCCATCCACAGTATTTTCTTTTTTAATTTCCTGTGAAGCTGAGATACTTCCAGGTGAGAGTGTGACGACGTCCGGTGGAGTCCAGAGCTGAGTGGCTGCTTCCCAGAGAGGTCGGAAGTCACGGCAGATAAAGTCCGGGGTCGGAGGATGACATGGAAAACGTGAGGAGAAATTTAAAAACTGAGACGACTGAAGGCTTGGCCAGACAGGAAGTGACGGCCACGTCTGACCTTAACCGCAGCAGAAAGCGACACTGAACGCCCCCTCGCCAGAACTGTCCGACCAGCGCATCTAAGCAACAACAACAGCTGCTTCTTTGAACGTCCCAACAGCACCAGCAGCATCTCAACGTGTCTCCACCCACCAGGTTCTCTTTGTCCTTGAGCCAAAACCTCTGCTGCCCCCCCCCCCACCCGAGCACCATGGTACTGTCTGGAGCCAGCGGGACCAGTAGAACTCGATCCTCCTGGAGTCTCAGCAGTCCAGCGTGGGGTGGAGTGGCCGGCCTGATGTCCAGGCAGAGAAATCAAACGTACACAAACACCATTGAACTGATGTCGAAACAGAAATGCTTCCTCATGTGATCCAGTCACATGACTCCAGGCAGGGTGGATGTCAGCCAATCAGGTGTGCCTGCAGACAAATGAGAGAACATTATTGGTCTGAAGGGGACGAGCACACGACAAAGCCTGAAAATCACAATGTTACATGGCAAGCACAGAAAAGTTTTACACTACAGGAGGTCACAGTTCTGCTACTGTCTGCTACAGGTTGTGCCTTGGATTCTGATGAAGTGAAACCAATGTTCATGAAAAACTGTGAAAATATGAGTCAATGGCCCTTTTCCCCCATGATTAAAAAACAACATGATGACAGGATGGCACAGGTGTCATTAAACTTTGGGACAATTTCAACATGACATACTGTTGATAACACAGCTAAAATAGCAGCAGTTCATGCGTCTTAAAAACATTTTTTTGTTTCGTGTCCAGTGCAGCCAGAGCCACAGCAACCAAAGCTGGACAACACCAACAGAAAAGAATCAGAGGGAGAGGGAGTCAGGAGGACTCAGCCTCTACAGAAGCCTCTACAGAAGTTAACTTAAAAAGTTGGGAGAAACAAATCAACACGACATTTCTTGTTCCAAAATATGTAAAGGGGAACATGTTCCATGTTTATCGATAATATGATGCGTTCATCTCAAATGCACCAGAATGAATGAGTCTGTACAGTGTAGGTCCAGTTAATACAGCCATGCTCAAGTACTTACATGTCAATTTCTCAAATGAGGTTTCTCAACAAGTTTGACAATAGTATGCATGGCATTTAAGTTTAGACAGAGCTGCTAGAATCTGCTTTCCTGACAGAACTACTTTTTTTAATAAGGCAATCTCTATTTGAGGTGAAAAACAAAGGCTCTAACAAAAAACGCATCTCCATTTCTTCCCACTGTACAAAATTAAGCCAAAATTTCCTAGCTATTGGATTTACAAGAAAATTTAATAAAGGTTTCTCCATTAATGATAATAAAGTCTACACATTAAAAAGAAGTTTAAGACTGAACATTTGGCCTGATAGTAAACATCTGCACCACATTTCTTTTAGTTCTTCAGAAAAGAATGAAATAAGCAAACCACTAGGTGGTGCTGCAGACCGAAAGAGGGGAACAAAACCACTGGGGTAGACAGCAGAGCTGGGAAGAAACACACATAAGTGTGTGTTTTCTTGTGCCTTAATCTAGTCTTAACACACTTGCTTCAGATATCTGTGTCAAACTGAGGACACTAAGAGGGTCTGGATAAAAAGGTGTGCATGTCTTACCATTCTCACCTCCTTGCAGGGGGGTACATGGACGGGGAGGATGCCTGCTGACTGGCAACAATGGCTGAGGAGGAGAGGCCTGAGAGAGAGAAGTCCAATCATCAGATAGATCCAACATGGCAGACACAGCACACGTTTTATAGTGTATTAAAAGTGAAAGATGAAACTGTCACAGAGGAGGATGGTGTCTGTGGTCATTACAAGACTGTCTTCAGTGGAGAAAGGATCTGAAAGTGGACGGTGATAAACTATTGATGTTTAGATCTATGAAACTCAACTGCTGTGGATGCAAATACCTGATCCGTCATTTGTACAGTACATCAGATGGATGTTAAAGGTGGTCTCACCTGAAGCGTAGGACAGGTCGTACTGTCCTGAGAGCAGTGGGTATCCCAGGTGATGATGGGAAGGCAGCATGCGTTGGGACGGCGAGGATCTCGGTCGGTCACCCTCTCTCTCCCGATCCCTCTCTCGCTCCCGGTCCCTCTCTCGGTCTCTGTCGCGCTCTCTCTCCCGGTCGTGCAGGGTTTTGTTTTCCTGGATGGATGGGGATTTGCTCTTATATTGGCTGGCGTGCTGCTGCAGCAGGTCCAGTGCTTTGGCCTCGCCGGGCGGCTTCACTGTGGGACTTGACCTAGAAGCCTTCTCCCCATCCTCTCCTGCCGCCACCTTTCCGCCGTATGAGGGGAAGGAGTAACCAGCTGGCAGGTAGGAGCCTGAGGACAGAGACATGTGAACTAGAGCTGACAGAGCATCTTACCCTAAATTAATACATCATGATCATGTGACAATGCTGTTGTTACGTTTCATTTTGCTCTCTGCCTACTTATGTTTTTACACTTATTTTGCCTTGCTGGATTAAAAAAAAAGGTATTTAACTCATCATGTGACACCTCTATATTACCCCTTTTCTTACCGGGGTAGTTTTGCATCATGACGGAGGGCATGCCTCTGTAGCCGGGATGGCTCGGCTCATAGCCGTGGCCGTAGGCGTAAGGTCCGTGCATGTAGGGCATGTAGCCCTGGTGCTGGGCCAGGGGGGAGGAGAACTGCATATGGGGGGGCCGCGCCTCCTTCCCTCCCCCCCGGTGCTCCTCTGGAGGAAGCTGAGTCCTTCCCTCCGCACCCTCCTTCGCCTCCTCTTTCTGTAGGCCTTCCTTTGGCCGCGGCCTTTCCTCCTTCCCTTTCCTGTCGCGCTCCCTCTCCCGGTCCTCCTTCCACCTGTCCTCCTCCTGTGGTTTAGGAGCTTCTGAGTATTTGTTGGGGTAGACGTACGGCCACAAACGCGAGTCCGGCTCCTGCAGAGGAAGGAGGAAGTTAGCATAAGACTGATACTTTATAAAGCTGTGCTGAACCTCTATCTGATGAGGTAACGTCCACTCAGGGTGAGCAGGGTGTCTAAATTACAGGTCTTTTTTTCTCATTCAAATAGAGCAGTTAGCAAGTGTCTGCTTGAACTTTAATGCATGGATCACAAGTCTCCAGCTGAACATGTCAAAATTAATAGGAGAAAAACTGATCTTCTGACACATTAGCTTGCATATCTGAAGCATGAAATTAATTTCTGAATCATTTAAAAAAATGACTCATATACATAAATTATTGGCAGCTTATGCATTTCATTTGCTCCAAATATGTCTTGAAAATGCTTGGAAAACATAAGAAATGCAAGTCCAAACAACTCTACATCTTCATCAACAGCTGGACATCCTAAGGTTGGCGTAACATAATGCTTTTGGAATTCTGTGGTCAAGTGCAGTTACCTGTCTGTACCACATGGCGGGCTCTACACCTGCCGGCCTGCCTGACTCCACCCCCGGCTTGGCCTCCTCTTTCACATGATGCCCTGCTTCACTCAGCTTCATCTTCAGACCTTCAGGCTGGGCAGTGGGGGGCTTTTGGTCCTCTCCTTTTGCCATGATGACTGACTTGGCCTGTTCTGGAGCTGGTGGGGGCTCTTTGGGCTTCGTTGGGTTTAGCCCCCCTTTAGCACCCAAGTCTGTAAGGCTGGGGGCTCTGGACAAGGTGGGGGGCACTGAAGCTTTCTGCTTCCACTCCTCTTTCCCACACGCCTCCCGCTCCTTGCCCTCGGCCTTCTTGTCAGCCAGCCGCTGCCTCTCCTCGTACTGCTGGCGGTAGGCAGGGTTAGAGGCCAGCAGGTGAGCATGGTAGGCCTGGTCAGGAGAGTAGGAATAGGGGGGGACGTAGTACTGGTTGTAGTACAGAGGCTGGGTGTACATGTTGGAGCGCTGCTGGATGACGGACGGCTGCTGAGGCCCTGGCTCCACCTTCCTCTCCTCCTGAGGCTCCACCTTCAATTTGACCTCCTCCCCCACCTCTGGCTCTTCCTCTTTCTTCACCTTCACCTGAGCTCCTTCCACATGCGGCGGTGCTGCAGGAGCTGCTCCCGGGCTAGGGTTGGGGTAGCTGGGAGAGTAGTAGGAGTCGTAGTTGGCGTAGTATGGCGATTCCTTGCTGGAGGCCTGAGGGGGGAACAGCGCTTTCTTGGCCCCTTCTCGAGCCCCCTGGTCAGGCTCCGTTTTGACCTTCACCCCCTCTGCTTTCCCCTCTGCGTCCTCTCCGGCGTCAGAGATGTCGGAGTAGGCAGGACTGCTGGTCTTGACGGACGCGTTGTCAGCTCCGTTCTGGTTGAGGTGGGGTCCGAGGCCAGCCTCCATCCTACTGGCCACGCCGATGGACGGGCTGGGAGCGTTGTCTGAGAAGCTGTACACTTTGTCAGCCTCGGCCTTGATGCTGGCCAGCCGGCTCTGGTGAGCTTCTGTAGAGCCGTTGAGCATTGAGTCAGTCTCTGAGTAAGGGCTCTTCCCCTCCTCTGGCCTCCCCCCCTTACCCTTTGGACTATCGCACTCCTTCCCGCCCTCCCTCTTTTTCTTGTCCTTCTTCTTTTTGTCCTTGGCTAGGGTGGGGCTGGAAGCAGGGTCTGCCAGTGGAGGGGGTTTAGGTTGGATGTTCTTGAGCTGGGGACTTTTGGGGATGGGCTGTACTACTGAGCCCAGAGCAGGGGAGGATGCCTGCAGGGCGTAGGGTGAGGGGGCGCTGGGGGCAGCAGGGGCTACTGCGCGGCTCTGCTTCAAGCCTTTCTGTGTCAGTTTATCAGGTTTCCCCCCAGCTGCCATCTTCTTTGCCTTTCTGTCATCCATCCCATCGTTGCTGGCCTCGTCTGTTAAACATGCTGCCTCTTCGCCACCGTCTGTCACCTCAGGCTCAGCCTCTCCTCCCTTCTTCTTCCCCTTTGACGTCAGCTTCCCTGGAGAGGGGGAAGGGGCATCAAACCCCCGTCCTTTCGGTGTAGTGGAGCGGGCGGGGGAGATGGCAGCACCGTTACAGGAAGCTGGGTCAGGGTGGAGGGCGGGGTCATCCCCATATTCACTGTCTCCATCCTGGTCCAATCGGACGTCATGGTCATTATGGGCTCTGGCTTGGTGGTACTTGAGCCCGTTGATGTGCTTGTACTTCTTGTTGCAGTTCGGGTGAGGGCAGTCAATGAGCACGGGAGAGGGGCAGGTCCTGTCCAGCTGTGGAGGGGGCAGGGGGTCTGATTTACCTCCAGGGAGGGGGAGTGCAGCGCCAGTGGAGTTGGTTCTCATTCGCTTTGAAGCCTTGGTGTCTTCCGAGCTGGAGGTGGGCTCCATGTCAGAAGCAGGTTTGGTCTTCCTTTTGGCGGAGGAAGGGCTGGCCTTGGCGTCCTCAGGGCCGCCGGCTGTTTGGCTCCCTCTCCGCCCTTTGCTGTTGGCTGCAGCACCGCGCGTCTTACTGCTGCCGCTGCCCTTGTTATCCGAGGAGTTGCTGTTGTCGTTCAACGGCGTGTTGCTGCTGGGACGCATCCTCTTTCCCCGACCACGGCCACTACGCATCTCCACGTCACTGGTTGGTGACTCACAGAACCTAAAAACATACATAAACCTGATTAAGTGCATTCAGAGACAGCTATCTTCCTTTATCTGCAAAGTTATCTGAAATTAAACAACAGACATTTGCCAACTGTTGAATTTGGCTGCATCTATTGGCAATGTCCTAAAACAAAGATCATAAGTTTTATGGCAATAAAGGAATTATAGTTTTCTTTCAATAGCACAAAGTACCTTGATTTGCAGGCATTTATTTGTAAATGCAAAGTAAGCATCTAAAAACATCTACAGATCATGCATATTAAAGTAAATTCAGTGGGTACCTTGGAGGGGCCCAATCATGTCTTGTGCAGTCCAGCAGAGTTCCCACGTATGTCTTGTTCCTCCAGGTGACGTTAACAACCAGCATGCCTACACAAAGATACACACACACACACAGACAGTTATACTACACAAGTACATTCACCAAACACATTTACTAACCGAAAACAATGAAAGCCACAGAACGTTTTACTGCAGCAGGAAACAGACGTGTTTGATGAGACTTTCCCTCCCCACTGGGAAGCAGATGTTTCATATCAACTTCGCACCCAGCAGGTTTCTGAGGTCGAGTCACATCAATGATTCAGTGACTAATTGCAGAGAGAAACTGAGTATTTGAGCTTAAACTTTCCACTAACAGGAGCAGATCAAAGTGTCCAGCAGCAGAAGCGGCTCAGTGTGCAGCTCATGTGTGAACAGCTTCCTGCCAGAAAGAGCAGAGGTCTGTCACCTCCACTTTGTCTCTTCAACGCCTTCCACAGGCCAACCGGTGTGTGTGTGTGTGTGTGTGTGTGTGTGTGTGCCACTGTGTGTTTGGTGAGCCGACAGGTTTGTGAGTGCCAACAGAGGCAGAATAAAGCAGACTGCCAGCCAGCATCTTCTATCATATGAAGGCCAACCTCATAAGACATGAACACAGGCTGCTGAGTCTGGTGTGACATCATGCTTCATATCACATGCTGCGTCTGGAGCGGCACTGTCACTGCAGTTTGGATACAGGTCCCACAATCATGATGAAGGCCACAAAGCACAATTCCAGACAAACCTTATCATAGTGGAGCATAAAATAAAGACGGATGGCTCCAAGTTCAGCAAAAACATTTGTCGGAAGTAGAATCTACAATCAATAAAAGGTGCACTCAGTGATTCTAATCCAATACACTTTGTGTCAAATTCAGTGAATATCTCCTCATGGTCTGCTAGCTCTGTTCTGTGTGTGTCCTGAAGAAAAAACTGTGTTCTTACACAACCTTGGCTCTGAAAATGGGAAACAAAAAAAGTAGCTTGGACTGAGCATGATAAGTTATTCTAGCAATCAGCCTTCTCACATGCATGCACACTGAAAAAAAGGTTCCACAAAGTTTAGACTCAGCCAGTTTGTACTTCAGGGTAGTTTTTCATCTTACCGTCCTCAGTTTCCTGCCACACGATACCCTCTAGATTGACGCTGGTGCCTGGCTCACAGGGTCCCAGGCACTCCGGCTCGGTTGCCAGTGCAGCGTCCGCTGTGTTCACTGCTACTGAGCGTGTGCGAACCATGATCTGCTCACAGGGAGACGAGATGTCGCTGTTGGTGACGGGAGTGAGGAGGTGGAGAGGAGGCGGAGCAGGGGTGGGGACCGGAGACTCCATCTGTTGGATAGGGACAGAGAGAAGAGCAAAGAGGTGAAGACACAGTCTGACTGAATCTGATGTGATTAAAAAACACACTGTAACAGAGGCTCAGAGGCCTTCCTGTCTACACAGTTAATAACAAACCAGGATGCAAAACAGCTACAACACAGCCACTTTCTATTATCACTGATATTGCACCATAGGTGTGTGGCAGACAGCAGGACACCAACAGCAAAATGCCCTGAAGCTCAGAGAGAGATCCATCAATAGGTTGCCAGTAAGGCTGTTAACAGTCATGGGCACCATCCAGTGCATGTATCAGCACTCAAAATGCACAGAAGTGAAGCTCACAAGTGCAAGATCAGCCTGGAAACTTTTAGCTGTACGCCATTAGCACATATGCTCAAGTTAGCACAACAAGCAGATTTGCATGAGAGGCTCTCGAACAATGGCAAATGCAAACCACAGAGCTGAAGGAGTTTCTGGTCAGCTACATCAACAACAGAGATGTGTACTTTTGATGCTATAACCCAGTTGTGCCATTCACTGAAGAATGAGAATAAGGTAAACTGTATCTTGTATAAACAGATTAATAGCATAACTAATGTGTTATAGTTTTAAAGCTTGTTGTGACCCATTTAAGTATCTTACAGAAGCCTTTGAAATTATCCTTATTTTAATCCCAAAAAAAAGTTGCAATGGGCCAAATGCCACCTCACTCTTGTGAAAGATGATTTCTGTGTGTATACACAAACACTATTGTCTGTCCAAAATAAATGAAAACAAACTGAGACTTAAGCAGGGCTCAACACTAACTTCTTAAAAAGTTGTTCACAGGCCGGTAAGCTGGAAGCAGCATTTCGTTCTCCTAACTAAAAAATGGTGGACATTTTTATTTTTTAATTACATACTTTGAGTATGTCAGCTTAATAAGAAACACATCATGAATTCATTCAAACATAAGTTCATTGGAAAGAGACGCTGCGTCCTCTTCCTAGACAACATCCCAACTTTTTTGAATCAGGGTTGTATTTGAAAACTGAATCCCTTTGCCCATGTGTTTACTATGTTGACAGTTTAGGTGAATATTTCACGTTACAGTCAAACATCTTAATCTCTTTCACCATTGTCTCTGAAACAGATGCCTGTGTGCATGGGGATAAATTCTCCAATGTATGCAATTGTTGTCTGTTTCTAGTTCTGACTGTACATGCATTATTTTAATACAACAAGAGCAATGCATTGAGGTTGTTTATCATTGTACCAAACTCACACCAAACCAACATTATAACAATGTTACATTAAAACAATATAAAACATTATTAAAGACTGCCAGCTGTTATCAAGATGCCTCATACTGCAGATTAATTACCGGTCTTTGTATTGTGACTGTTTAAAGTATGAACATTGTGTCTTGTACACAGTGCCATCTGTGCTCTGTTGTGCCACCACAGTTGGTTTCCTCCTGCCACACAAACAAACAATAAAAACCCTAATTATGTAACACTGAATCACTAATAAAGCTGGCAATCTATCATTTGCATGGACAAACACAAAGAGATAATAGTAAAATGTTTGTCAAAGATAAAAGATCTAACGTGACAAATTTTTCACTTACATATGTCTACACATGAAGACATGAAGATATGTTGCAATTTTGGATCACTGCAAAAAATAAGTTGCTGATGCTGACACGTTTTGTCCAGCAGGATAATCTTCACTTCCCCACTTTTATGACATTTGAAGCATTAATGCAGCTTTCAGAAGTTAAAAGCCAACGTTATGTGATAAACTACTCCACGGTCGCATGACTTCAACATCATTCCCGTTATGCTTCACATATTCCCAGACAAGCTAACCAGCCGTTTCGACAACCGTAGCCTAATAAATAGTTTATTAACCCGATCTACCATGTACAAGAGTCTGCATCAGCACTGAAAAACACGATGAGAGGCTGTAAGGCAGCTTGTGCAAAAATTCCTGTCTGTGTCTGTTGTGACAATGTTTCATGTCCTCACCATCGACTGTAGTCACATTAAACCTTTTTAAGGACACATAACAACAGTCATAAACAGGGTATTTACTGACATATTTTATGCCATTCAACACCACAGAAACATCTTTTATTCTTGTTCCGGATGAGGAGGAGAGATCAGTGAAAAGAGAGAGAGGTGAAAAGAGGACAAAGAAGGGAGGAAGAGGAGGAGGGGGAGGACTGAGGACGACCCTAACCCTGTAATTATCAGGTGGGAAGCAGCTGGTGTGGGGGCAGAGCAGGGAGCACTAGGAAGGTGTCAGTCGTCACCATGGAAATTCTCCCAAACCGCCTCCTCACCAGGAGACGGGAGAAGATCAGAGAGCAGCTGAACAGACAGTCGACCTTCTTCCTGCCTCCCCTTCTTCTCCTCTGACCCCAGCCAGAGGCCAAAGGTCAGAACTGAATCACTGGGTCATTTAACCCTGGAGGTGACAAACCCTCCGGTCACCCTTCTCACAACACATGATTATTTTCCAGGTCTTTGGACACTGATAAATCATTTCGAGCTTTTATCAACAACAACAACAAGAGTCCTGTTACCATTTGTTACTTGTTGTGATGATGCACTTTATACTGCATTCTGTGAGATTTTCTATACTAACAGAACTGATTGATTGTATCAATCAATGGCAGTTATCAACAGGATATGTGAACATCTGGCTACTTATACAGACATATACCAAACACAGCGTTTAGTCACCTGATCCTGCAGGAAAACACACTGCCAGCTTTCTGCGACATAAGCAACAACGACAAACAAGTAACAATTAATCAAGTCTTCTCAACACTTCTACTATATCTGACCTGTCTAACCAGATAGACCAACAGAAAGTGAGAGACGGTTATTGTTACCTGAACGGACGTGTCAATATCCAAACATCGTCCTGAGTGAGACAGAGGCGGGGGAGAACAAAGAGATATCAGGAGGAGTGGAAACCTGGCCAACACCTGAGCAGCCACTGACAGCCAATAGTACACTGCTGAGGCAGGGGTGTCCCAGGGGTGTCCCAGGAGTTTGTTTAAAGCAGAGTGCCAGGAACATACAAGCTGTCAGCCACATTGCTGAACCAATCAGCCATCAGGAGGGTTTGGGGGGTTGTTTCTCCTGATACCGTAACTCGGGGTAATGGATATGGATCTGGTAGTCAGCACAGTTTGATAAATCATGTAAACAGCAATGTGGCAACACCTGGCATTTAAAGAGAATGTGACATGAATAGGGCTGGGTAAAGAACTTGGTACTTTTAAGTTCTAAATCAAGTTTGAAATAAATCCGTACTTATTTCAGTTCTGGAGATTATCTGGTTATATTTGACAACACATTAGCTGAGTGATTAGAAGCAAAAACTAGACTAACACTTTTGTTTTCATTTACAACATCTCTTTCTTCCTCTACAAACTCGTGGTTGGCGCTCAGAGTGGAAAGTAAAGTGGCTGCGGTGGAGACAGTGAAACATTCAAGACCACGTTGCTCCTGTCGCATGTTCAAGTCACAGTGAGTCAGGGCAGTAGGGAGCCTGAGTTTCTAAAACTCCAAAGACCACACTCACTGCAATTTAGTGTAATAAAAAATATTACAAAAGTGGTCACACATACACCTGCACATAGTCGCCTTGAATGTGTCACACTATGCCCTGGTGACTGACTGACAGGTAGGATGAAATTACATTCTGTTATTACAAAGAGAGTACTGAAAAAAGGTACCCACCAGAGACATGACATTCGCTATGCGCGACGCTATGCTATGACTAATTAAAGGGCCAAATACAACTTTGTGCCCAGATTGTGCCCAATCTATCTTGCAGAATTGACTTTGACACGGCCTAACTTTACTTGCACCACGTACTTTAGACCAATAACTAGTAATTGTCTGAGCAGTGCTCCATGTGCCTCCAATTTGTACAAGTGAAGTGTTTTACAGTTCCTTTAATCTGTACAGGAACATGTGAACACAATGCTGTTTAGCAGTTGACTTGGAAATCTTAGGTACTGGTATAACCCAATGCTATCTCACATGATCATTACCACTGTCAGACACATTTACAAACTGTTTAAATAAACAAGTTTAAGTGAATGGAATTGTAAAGTGATCAAACCATCTTGTCTTTAGGTGAATTATTGTTTTACCTTGTTTTTACAGGCTTTAACACAATGTGGAAAACCTCCGTCCTCCCTATAGACGCTCTCACAGCAGACCTGAGGAACATGATGAAGACTGCCTGGCTGTGGGTGTGAGAAGCTTACTGGTTTAGCGACTGGTTATGAGGGTGGAACAAGAGAAACCAGCCTGCCAGCCCCTAAACCATCCCCTCTTTAAGAATAAAAAACATGACTGCCTGGAATGCTGGGAAACCCCCCAAAGAGCCACCAATCAACTCCTTCTCACACAGGGGGAGGGGTCTGTTTTATACCCTTGCCATTGGCTGCAGAGTTGCAGCTCCAATACGATGCTGACTGGGCTGGGAAGCACCAACCACCCCCGCCCATCTCCTCCTCTCCATTCACTCAGAGAGGTATTCATTACAACAACAAGCCACATTCCTTTCAAGGTCACTCTCTTGCTGTGAGAGAGAGATTAGTGATAGTGATCTGCACTTCAGTAACGCTGTCTCTCTGCCTCTGTTTGAGTTGATGCTTGTTTAATGTGTCACTTGATAGAGAAGTGAAGTGGGCGAGGTTATACAAGGCTGCCAGACTTTGAGATAAAAGTGCTTTTCATTTTCTTTCTCTTGGCCCGCGTGAGGTGACTCAAAATGGGACACAATGGCGGAATAATTATGTTTCACTGAAACCTTTGAAGTTACAAGGTCAAAATATACAAGACTTTGTTCACCATAGGTTCAGGAAAGACATTTACTACAAGTCACGGACGGCAGCACTGCAGCAAGAAACTTCCAATCAGCTAAGAAGGAGTGGTCTTTGTATGGGGACAGCTCAAAGAGCTGCTGTCTGAACATTATTCATCCAAGGAGAACCATTTCCAATATTCCTATTAGTAACAGCATAATCAGTTTTCCTAGTAGAAGCACACTCACAATCACACTTTAAGCATTAAATGACTATGTTGTGGTTCTGTTTGATGACTGGTTGGCTGATATTAGCTCATAATATCATCCAAAAGCAATGCATTGAACAAACACAATGTTCTTTCTTAGAGACCATGTTAACATGGCTGAAAAAGGTCAGCAAACAAGCAGTAAAGTGTTGCATTTCTTTCTTTTTGAAGTCACAATCAAATTCAGTAAATCCGATCTAAAGATATGATAATAATAAGTAAAGAGGTGGAACTAACAAAAATTTTCATCAGCAAATACTTACAATTATCTTAAAATACACTGATAACATTAGTCTATAAAATGTCAATAAACAGAAAAGCACTGTAGGTGACTGCTTTTAAGATTAGATAATTAATTGTCACATTAAAGGACCAAAACCAAAAGATAAGCCTACTTGTATGACTATCTGCTAAATAAGGGATAGCTAACTGGATTTGAAATGGAATTACATTAGATGAAGAGAGCGTGCACATTAATGTTTCCATGCTGCAGTTGTGGCTGAATTGCATTTCTGTTCAACAATTAATTACTGGAGACACACTATCTATCAGCATTTACATTACTTTATATCATGAGCGCTGTTGTGGATTTCATGTTGCATCAAGACATTCAACCATAAACTGATGCAGAGAAGCAAAAAAATGGTGCATAAAATGTTCCCCCTCTTGGAAATAAAGTAGTAGTTTCCTGGAGGAAACATCATTTCCATCTTGTGATGGTGTAACTGTTTCAATGTTATCTTCTCAGTTATGGTTACAGTTCATCTCAATTTAGAAAAAAACACCTTGAATAAACTGTTGTGCTCTGTGTACTTGCCATGCATGATCTAAATTAAAAAATAACGTCAGTGATCTTTTAATTCCATCATCCTGCCAAATTCCACCTTCTAGGCATCAATGTGATGAAACAGCTCATAACAGCTCACAGTACAGTGGAAGTTAGGTTACTAGGGGCCATGCAATAGACAATTCAATTTATCTAGCCCACTACAGCAAATTACATATTTGCCTCAAGGGCTTTATGGTCTATAGAGCAAACAACCCCCTTAGTCCTTGAACCCTCACTTCGCACTGGGAAAAACACATTCTTCTCCTATCAAGAGATGTGGGAGGTGCTGCTGCTGCTGGTGTCCAGAGTCGGGAATGTTGTTACACCGGTCACACACACATGTTGAAGGCCATGCTGAAGAGGCCTTCAGGGACCAGACAGCAATGATAAGACTTAAGAGACAGAAAGGATTGGAGCACAAACATTCCCCAAAGACACCTTGGAACCCTCAACTTTTCCTTAACAATTCCTCAAAGTCCTTAATACTCCCTAAAATACTTCTGAAAAACCATCAAGAACGTCCTCAAGGAAAATATAATCACAATCCTCCTCCTCAATGACTCTTGAAACCCCCTCAAGGACTACTTTCCTGCTCTCACACAAACTCAGAGGAATGCGAGAAATGAACACCAGGTTAGCAGTTATTTCTCCACGGGATGCCAAGACACTCTGAGGACACTGGAATAACATCTGGGATAGAGGGAGGGAGGGAGGGATGGGGGCCCAGGACTGACAGTGTGGTCTAAGAGAGAAAACTAAATACTGACTATACGACTAAAGCCTTTTTTAACAGTGTGTGGGGTTGAATTTAAGACCAAAATTTAGAAGCCAGGAGAAAAAAACACTGCAATGTTTTTCATCTTTCTTGAGACAAGTAAATACTAGCCACCAATTCTGTTACAGTTCAAAGGTAAAGGACTGTTTGAGCTTATCCAAGCATGTTGTCCACCTCCTGCTGAGGGAACATTTGACTGCTGCAGGGGCCAGACATGTTTACACACTTCCAAGAACCCTGGCTGCAGCGCCGAGGAGTACATCGACTTCTCAGGATACTTTATTTTCCAGAAAATGTATGTCCCCTTTAACCCATATTGTTTTCTTCTACTTGTGTTTCCCAGAAAACATTTGGAGGGCCCCATGGGAGCACAGTGTGCTGCACTCTGCTGTATATGCAGGTGGAGAGCCTCCTCTTCATACCTTTATACCTTCCAGACTGGAATTTATAGTATTTGGCCAGTATAAGATGGTCGCCTTTACTGAAGAAAAGTGAAACTGCAGTGAAAAGAAATATTTCAGGATATTGTCAGCATTACAAAAATGATATGATCGGCTATAAAATCAAGAAGGCTGAACTAAATCAAAAATGTCAGGAGAACTGCACACATGCACAAGTTCATCCAAAGTGGCTGGCTGTAGAGTTGGGTGATATGTGTGATACAGATATCACACATATTCTTGTGTCTACGCCCAGTTTATTTGGAATGCCAAGCTAAAACTAAAACAGTCCAGTACAACAGATACAGCAATAAATCTGTTTATTTTAGAGGATAGAATTTGTGGTGCTCATGTTAACCCGACCTATGTTTCTGCTTTTCATCTGCCTTCCTTTATTTAACAGCCCCACAAAATGTGAGGACACTATAGCTTATAATGCTCCTTTCCTTAGATATCCTGAGGTTGCAGTTCTTGGACAAGACACAGAATTGCCTCTGATATGGTTATCGGCCACCATCTTGTTATATTTATGAATAGTGGAATGAGAGGCAAATTGTTGAGTAAGATAGATAAAGGTATATGGTTACAGACCATTTTCCACCATACAGGTGAATCATCACCTCTCGGGGGAGATTATAACCTACACAGAGGAGGATTTATTGCAAGCCGGATGTATTAGACTGTATTAGCTAGGTGTATTATATATCTTTAGCTAGGTGTATCTAATAATGTAGTTAGGAGTGTACAGTACTGGACAGTGTCATATTAACTACCTATAAGGGTTTGCCTCCCCTATCCTAAGCTTTTCTTAATTTCTTGTCATTTTAAGGCAGCAGGTTATCATTATACAGTGACTCTGTCAGTCAACAGACATTCATTAGGGATCTTTAAGTTCTAGTAATCGAACCTATTGAAATTGAAGTTTATTTGAAACTCGTTTTGAATTGAAGGCTAGTAACACACAACTAATGTATCTGATACATAAACTAAACTAAACCCCTAAAGCCATCCTTAAACTGGTAACTATAATGCAGCTTAATGGAGTAATAAATACTTTTATGAGAATATTAAAACCTTGGATCTCTTGAGTCTAACATCAAGTTACTGTCATTTTAATCAATATATTACCAGGCTTAAGCCAGCTCCTATTTCGCCTGGCCTGAAACTAAAATAAACCCAAATTATTTCCATCTGATTTGTAGTTACTCCAAGTTTGCACTACATTGGCTCAGCCTTAACAGAGCAGCTTTGGGGAGGCATTCTCACAACACAGAGGAGAGATCAGCAAAGAGTGCAGACTCTCTGCTGAACATTTGGTTAAAATGGAGGCACACAGATTCTACCAAAAGTGGACTTTACTTGCTGTTAATTGATTTTGAGTTTTCAAATAAAGCTGTTCACAGGAAGAATGCCCCATTTCCATCTTGTCTCTCTGTATTCTTTCCCGTCCATCTTCAGTGTAAAATGTCCAATAGGAAGAGAATATTTCACTTCTTTTCCAGTCTACTCTCTTTGTGTTTAGTCTGACTTTTGTTCCACGTGGTGTCATCTGTTTCTGTCTGTGGTGTTGAAATAGACTCAGCGTGTCCTGTCTGGGCTGATTTGGCTGCAGTGATTGGAACAAAAAGGGGCTCTTGTAAATGTCAAATGGCAACCCTGATCTCAGACATTTCTATTGTGAAATTTTAGCAGCTCTGTCTGTGTCAAATCAAGTTGAGAGTTTGTCCCAATTATTTTTCCACACATAAGGTCAATCAATGTATCAAGCTCAAGATTGACTTTGTTTAACCATGAATCAAGAGTCAATTTTATTATTTAAATCAGTTCTTATTAACCTTAAAGGAACACCTGATAAACCTTGAATTGACAACTTGTTTAAATTAAATCAATACCCTTTTTAGCCTTTAATTAAAACCCTATCTAACCTTAAATTAAGCTTTTAAAGCATTGAATCAAGAGCTGGTTTAATGCAAAATCAGAAGCGAAACTGGCCTTGAATCAGTAGCCAACTTAACCTTGAATCAACCATAAACCAAAAACATGTAAAGCAACAGTCTGTATCGTTTGAAT
The DNA here is from genome assembly GCA_028566105.1 of Hypoplectrus providencianus. Taxonomy (NCBI): domain Eukaryota; kingdom Metazoa; phylum Chordata; class Actinopteri; order Perciformes; family Serranidae; genus Hypoplectrus; species Hypoplectrus providencianus. Next base: position 19,234 of record JAOWBC010002019.1, read on the forward strand.
CAATTACCCAATCAACCTTGAATAAACAGCTTTTCAAACATTAATTCAACAGCCTGTTTAACTTTGGAACGATTGACAGCCAGTTGGAATCAACAGCCCGTGTAAACCCCAAACCAACAGGTTGTTTATCTCGCATCAACAGCCTGTTTGACCTTGATTCAACAGTTGATTAAAACTTTAAACAGCAGCCTGATAAAAGTGGAGAGGATTGCTCAAAAGGGAATAAATGCTGTTGAACTGCACAGCAGCTCTGTCCCAAAAAAAAAACACCTCTAGGATAAACAGCTTGAAGAATCGAAAAAAGTAGCATTATCTCATGTTATTTGCTGAGAACAATTTTTTGACCATGAGTGTTGAGTAAACCTCACCTGTGTAATGAGTGTTTGAAGTCACACATCGGAGTTATTAAGAGTATCTTAACTTCTGCTCTGAGTATTAAAGTTTCATGTGCTTCATAACTTCATTCATTAATGTAGAAAAAACAACATCCTATTTACAGAAACAAACAGATTAAGGCACAACTTGTATTTCATAGCACCCATAGCAAAAAATCCCTTAATCACTATTATCTGATGTAGGTGATGATCATTTTCCACGCATTTTTCTTCCTAAATTAGGCTAAAAATGGTAGGCATAGACTGATGAGATCTAACACAAGAAGACAGGCTTCATATTTCATTCCAGCCAAAAAATATTTATTATTATGAGACAGATATGTGTTTAAAGGTTTTACTGGCCATTAAGAGGTCAAGAAACATTGACACCAACAGCCAGCTGGTTTACTGTCTGCCTGTATTAAGGAGGTCAGAGGTGACAGCAGCAAAGTGTGTGTGACGGACAGAGGAGGTTGGCTGGCTGGATGAAGTGAACAGAGCATGAGTGCTGAAACTTGGAAGTAGACCTCCAAGATGCTGGAGGGCAGCCAGCTCTGAGCAGCTGATGGCTGCAGCCTGGATGAGTTGGCGAAGATGGAAACCTCAACACTCAGCTAAATTTGGTAAGAAGATGAGGAAAACTCTACTGAGCAGCAGCTGTTGAGGAGATACGAGCTGAACACTTAACAGCTGTGAGTCCAGAGGAAATCCACAGATCTGCATTTATCCACAATGTCCTCATCTCTTACATTCCCTTTCTGAAAAAATGGTTATGATGGAAAACTCATGTCGGGTTAGCCATGGACTGTCAGTACCACATGTTTCAACTAAACATAGACATCCACTTAGATAATCAGTTTCACCCCAGATAGTCGAAGTGTCAACAAATAAATTCATCTGTTTCTGTATGAAATCTGCATGTTACTGCTAGCTAGTATTAGCTACCTGACAGCCAGAGATGTACTGTGTAAAGCAGAACAAACAGTGTACATGTCACTCCTGTGGCTTCACCTCATGTAAGATAATATCTTGTCAACACAGACAAGCGAGATGAGTGTTTGAGTCATTTTTTAGTCTGTCCAACTAAGCTGTAGTATTTAACCAACAGAGTCACATTAGTCTTTAAAACTCTGGCGCGTACATTTTTTTCTATAAATAACCCTTTTGGCGTGTTGCAATACTTTGATTTTACATTTTACATGACATCAAAGGCATGTTTATACATGTAGTTGTCATAGCACTTTTTAGACACTGGCAAAAGGATAGTATAACTAAAATGAGGCAAATCTTGCTAAATAAACATGAAGGTTAAGGACAAAACACAAAGACATAACTAGATAGTGTTTCCAGGAGTACTATAAAAAATAGTTGCTATGTAAATAAGAATTTTATTGAACCACTGAGATGGGAGGATAAGGACACTCCAGACTCTGATTACACCGATTTTACACATAAAGGTCAGTTAACTTGTCACAAGGAGAACCACTGACTTTTTCCTATGTCTCTAGGGGAACTTTTTTAGGTCCTGGTGTTTTCAAGGTTATCCCTGTTGACAATAGTTAGCATTTACCAGACAGGCTCTAAAAAAAGATACCATGAGGTTTCATTTTGGGAAATCAAAAATCCTGTGATTTGATTAGTTTTTTATCTTAACTCAAAGCAGGGGCTAAAGGTGATGATATCTCAGGCTCTGCTATTGCTTTTCCATTACATTTTATAAACCTGTCTTTTGTGATCCTTTCAACTTTATACAGTCTGAGTGCAGAAATCCGTTGGATTAGGTGAGATCATCCCCGCTTTCATGATTGAAATTCCAAGCTGCACTCTAGCAACACATTTGTTATCAACCAGAAGTGTCTCTTGACATTGATATCTCTTTATTGAGAGCTGCTGTTAAAATGGAAGCACAGTCAGGCTCTACACACAGACAGCCGGGGATAAATGAAGCGAAGAATATAAAAGAGCATTTGAACCTGTCATTTTACTGACAGAAAAGGACCTAAATGTCCTTTAGCAAGGCACACTGCCGAAACCACAGCAGGAAGTACTGAAAGGTTTAATTCCTCTTACCTTCACACCAACCACTTTCTTCAGGTTTCGGCATTCACCATTGTCCACCTCCTCTTGCTCTGTTGTCATAGCGACAGGCTGGCCAATCCCTGCTGAGTCCAGTGCCATATTCCCGAGCTGCTCGGCTGCAGCTAGCTCAGGGTTTTGCTGGCCCTCAAACGGGCCGCTGCGAGGAGCTCCTAACGGCAGCATGGGAGCCACTGATTCTTTCTCAGTGTTAACCACTCCTGTGGTCACAACCTCCATTTTCTCCTTCTTAGTTTTCCCAGAAACCCCATCCTTGTCCTTTTTCACAGCAGGGAGGGTACGAGAGGGTTTACTAGACTTGTCAGTTCCTTTAGTGGGGGTAGAGTTGGGGTTCTGGGTTGGTGGGTCCCCAGGGGCTCGACCCTGAACCTCCTTCTTAGCTCCATCTGAGACAGGAGCCTTAACGCTCTCCTTAGAGTTTTTACTACGTTTGGATTTAGATTTGCTCTCTTTGCCCTGCACAGCGGCTACAGGACTTACAAACTTTATATTGTCAGGTAAAGCAGCCACAGCACTGGGAGGGGCGGCCATGCCCCCTCCCTCCTTACTGCTCGACATCTCTAGTTTGTCCTTCTCCAAGTCGGCTTCCAGGTCAATGATCAGATTGCCAACACCGATATCCCACTCATCGCCACTGTCATACGTGTCCACCGCGTTGGAGTCCACACCTTTCCCGCCTGCAGGGCCGCTGCTGAGGGACATCTTAGTAGGAGCGTCCCGGAGCGCCGCAGGAGGGCCAGAGGAGGGCCGCGCTCCTCCAAGCCGCAGGACGCCTCCTCAGGGCTGGACCCCGCGCCTCCTCCCTGCTCCCCACATCTCCTCCTGCACACAGGACAAACAAGATTAGCGAGTTTATTTTGGCATACCAGCAACAGGTAAGGAAGTTCAGCTCTTAAGACTTGGAGCATTTTTTTTACTTATGTGTACTGAGTCTGATTAAAGTTTGCTGCCCATGTTAAAGTAAAATTAAAGAGAACTGGTCTAAGTAAAACCAGTTTTGACATACAAATTGATACAAACAAACAGTGGTTAGTGGGTGTAGTGGCTGAAGCCCCTGTCCTGTATTTCAGTGATATATCTGAAGCTTTCACACTGTCAGCTGCAGATGAGTGAAAGTGTCCTGGAGGCTTGTTGTGACCAGAGAGCCACTCTGTTACTTCCTGTTGTGTGCTTTCTTGGGACAGACTGGTAAGTGGGTGGAGGAGGTTTATTGCTCCTGACATAAAGGCTGTATTGATGAGGGATCACAGCCATTCACTACAAGGCTTTTTTCCCAGCAGCCCTCTGAGACAGGCAGCATGAGGGAGCAGACGCATCCCTACTCTAAAGCCTCCTTAAGGCCACTTATCATATGAATGAAGGGATATGACCCCCGACCCCATCTGACAATACAGGGCTGTTGGCCGAGCCATTGGAGCGGATGGGAGGGGGGTGGGAGGTAACGTTAACAGCCTACAGCCTGACTGACTCAACAGTGATACTAATTAAGGTTCTGATTATCCACACATGAAGCACACAGATAACACATGAGTGCATTCAAGCTGAACATCAACCATGAGATTTGCTCATTACAAGAAATGTCTCTAGAGTTTCATTTTCAGTTTGACAGTAAAGCTGTAAGTAGACAAACTTACAGCAGGGGATTTCAAAGGGCTGTTAGCTGGTCAGTGGATGCCCAAAGTTTTTCTGGTCATTAATCTGCAAAAAACATGATGTTGTAGACACCAATAAAAGTGTAGCGTGTACGCTGGCTTAGACAAGTATGATCAAATTGTATGTTGGCTTATATCTGATAAGTTGTTACAGCATAATTTGGGTTGATTCAATTTGTTACAGAAATCTGATACTAAATTCAAGCATTTCACTCCTGTTGCGGAAACTGCTGGGAAACCACTTAATTGTCATTATACCTAGAAAAGCTGTACTTCCGTGAAAAGCCCTAGGTAGCTTTTGTATGATTGCACAAGGCTGTGATTATCCTGGCAGTCACAACATTTCTCTATCTCACTCCAATGCTATGGCTAGTATGGAGACAAACCTCATCACACATGAATACAATTGTGCTAATTGAATTCACAAAAGTCTCAGCTTTCTGGTCATGCTCAGTTTATGCAATTCCAAGACTGTTTACAGACCCCAGCACACAGAAATATTCATTTCATTCATTCATTCATTCATTTTCCGAACCGCTTCATCCAGGTAATCCCGGGTCACGGGGTGGCTGTGCCTATCTCAGCTGGCTCTGTGCCAGAGGCGGGGTACACCCAGGACAGGTGGCCAGCCTATCGCAGGGCAGACAAACAGACAACCACACTCACGCACA